>JANJGK010000432.1:0-460000 GCA_039081455.1 Macrobrachium rosenbergii | reverse complement strand
CGAAGAAACTTGTGCCAGTTGCGTAGAACAAACTTGTGCCAGTTGCATAGAACAAACTTGTGCCAGTTATGTAGAACAAACTTGTGCCAGTTGATTCAAACAAACTTGTGTCAGTTGTGTCGAACAAACTTGTGCCATTTTCTGCGAACATGCTTGTGCCAGTTTCGTCGAGAAAACTTGTGCCAGTTGCGTCAAAGAAACTTGTGCCAGTTGCGTCAAACAAACTTGTGATAGTTGCGTCAAACAAACTTGTGCCAGTTGCGTCAAACAAACTTGTTCCAGTTGCGCCAAAAAAAACTTGTGCCAATTGAGTCGAAAAAACTTGTGCCAGTTGCGTCGAACAAACTTGTGCCAGTTGCGTCTAACAAACTTGTGCCAGTTGCGTCAAAAAAACTTGGGCCAGTTTCATGGAACAAACTTGTGTCAGTGGCATCCAACAAACTTGTGCCAGTTGCGTAGAACAACCTTGTGCCATTTGCGTCAAACAAACTTGTGCCAGTTGCGTAGAACAAACTTGTGCCAGTTGCATAGAACAACCTTGTGCCAGTTGCGTCGAACAAACTTTTGCTAGTTTGTAGAACAAACTTGTGCCAGTTGCGTCAAACAAACTTATGCCAGTTGCGTAAAACAAACTAGTGCCAGTTGTATAGAACAAACTTGTGCCAGTTGAGTAGAGCAAACTTGTGCCAATTGCGTCAAACAAACTTGAGCCAGTTCGTCGAAGAAACTTGTGCCAGTTGCGTCGAAGAAACTTGTGCCAGTTGCGTCAAACAAACTTGTGCCAGTTGCGTCGAACAAAATTGTGCCAGTTGCGTCGAACAAACTTGTGCCAGTTACGGCGAACCAACTTGTGCCACTTGCGTCGAGAAACTTGTGCCAGTTGCGTTAAATAAACTTGTGCCAGTTGCGTCAAACAAACTTGTGCCAGTTACGGCGAACAAACTTGTGCCAGTTGCGTCAAACAAACTTGTGCCAGTTGCATCAAACAAACTTGTGCCAATTGCGTCAAACAAACTTGTGCCAGTTGATTTGAAAAAACTTGTGCCAGTTGCGTTGAACAAACTTGTGCCAGTTGCGTCAAACAAACTTGTGCCAGTTGCGTAGAACAAACTTGTACGTGTTGCGTAGAACAACCTTGTGCCAGTTGCGTCAAACAAACTTGTGCCAGTTGCGTCAAACAAACTTGTGCAAGTTGCGTCTAACAAACTTGTGCCAGTTGTGTGAAACAAACTTGTGCCAGTTGGGTCAAACAAACTTGTGCCAGTTACGTTAAAAAAACTTGTACCAGTTGCGTCGTACAAATTTGTGCCAGTTGCATCGAACAAACTTGTGCCAGTTGCGTCGAACAAACTTGCGCCAGTTCCGTCGAACAAACTTGTGCCAGTTGATTAGAACAAACTTGTGCCAGTTGTTTCAAACAAACTTGTGCCAATTGTGTAGAACAAACTTGTGCCAGTTGTGTCGAACAAACTTGTGCCAGTTGGGTAGAACAAACAATGGCCAGTTGCGTCAAACAAATTTGTCCCAGTTTCGTAGAACAAACTAGTGCCAGTTGCATAGAACAAACTTGTGCCAGATGCGTATAACAAACTTTTGCCATTTGCGTAGAACAAACTTGTGCCAGTTGTGTCAAACAAACTTGTGCCAGTTGTGTACAACAAACTTGTGCCAGTTATGTAGAACAAACTTGTAACTGTTGCATCAAACAAACTTGTGCCAGATGCGTCAAACAAACTTGTGCCAATTGCATAGAACAAACTTGTGCCAGTTGCATAGAACAACCTTGTGCCAGTTGCGTCAAACAACTTGTGCCAGTTGCGACAAACAAACTTGTGCCAGTTGCGTCAAACAAACTTGTGACAGTTGCGTCGAACAAACTTGTGCTAGTTGCGTCGAACAAACTTGTGCCAGTTGCGTCGAACAAACTTGTGCCAGTTGCGTCAAACAAACTTTTGCCAGTTGCGTCAAAAAAACTTGGGCCAGTTGCGTCGAACAAACTTGTGCCAGTGGCATCGAACAAACTTATGCCAGTTGCGTAGAACAAACTTGTGCCAGTTGCGTCAAACAAACTTGTGCCAGTTGCGTAGAACAAACTTGTGCCAGTTGCGTCGAACAAACTTGCGCCAGTTCCGTCGAACAAACTTGTGCCAGTTGATTAGAACAAACTTGTGCCAGTTGTTTCAAACAAACTTGTGCCAATTGTGTAGAACAAACTTGTGCCAGTTGTGTCAAACAAACTTATGCCAGTTGCGTAGAAGAAACTAGTGCCAGTTGCATAGAATAAACTTGTGCCAGTTGCGTAGAACAAACTTGTGCCAATTGCGTCAAACAAACTTGTGCCAGTTGCGTCGAACAAACTTGTGCCAGTTGCATCAAAGAAACTTGTGCCAGTTGCGTCGAACAAACTTGTGCCAGTTGAGTCAAACAACCTTGTGCCAGTTACGGCGAACAAACTTGTGTTTGTTGTCTCGAGAAAACTTGTGCCAGTTGCGTCAAACAAACTTGTGCCAGTTACGCCAAACAAACTTGTCCCAGTGGCATCAAACAAACTTGTGCCAGTTGTGTCAAACAAACTTGTGCCAGTTGCGTAGAACAAACTTGTGCCAGTTGCGTCGAACAAACTTGTGCCAGTTGCGTCGAACAAACTTGTGCCACTTGCGTCTAACAAACTTGCGCCAGTTGCGTCAAACAAACTTGGGCCAGTTGCGTCGAACAAACTTGTGCCAGTTGCATCAAACAAACTAGTGCCAGTTGCATAGAACAAACTTGTGCCTGTTGCGTAGAACAAACTTGTGCATGTTGCGTCAAACAAACTTGTGCCAGTTGCATCAAACAAACTAGTGCCAGTTGCGTCAAACAAACTTGTGCCAGTTGCGTAGAACAAGCTTGTGCATGTTGCGTAGAACAAACTTGTGCCAGTTACGTCAAACAAACTTTTGCAGTTGCATCAAACAAACTTATGCCAGTTGTGTCAAACAAACTTGTGACAGTTGGGTCGAACAAACTGGTGCCAGTTACGTTAAACAAACTTGTACCAGTTGCATCGAACAAACTTGTGCCAGATGCGTCGAACAAGCTTGTGCCAGTTGCGTCGAACAAACTTGCGCCAGCTCCGTCGAACTAACTTGTGCCAGTTGCGTAGAACAAACTTGTGCCAGTTGTGTCAAACAAACTTGTGCCAGTTGTGCAGAACAAACTTGTGCCAGTTGCGTCGAACAAACTTGTGCCAGTTAGGTAGAACAAACATGTGCCAGATGCGTCAAATAAATTTGTGCCAGTTGCCTAGAACAAACTAGTGCCAGATGCGTAGAACAAACTTTTGCCATTTGCGTAGAACAAACTTGTGCCAGTTGTGTCAAACAAACTTGTGCCAGTTGTGTACAACAAACTAGTAAGAGTTGCTTAGAACAATCTTGTGCCAGTTGCGTAGAACAAACTTGTGCCAGTTGCGTGGAACAAACTTGTGATATTTGCGTCAAACTTGTGCCAGTTGCAAAGAACAAACTTGTGCCAGTTGCGTAGAACAACCTTATGCCAGTTGCGTCAAACAAACTTGTGCCAGTTGGGTCAAAAAAACTTGTGCCAGTTGCGTCAAACAAACTTGTGCTAGTTGTGTCAAACAAACTTGTGCCAGTTGCGTCAAACAAACTTGTGCCAGTTGCGCCAAACAAACTTGTGCCAGTTGCGTCAAACAAACTTGTGCCAGTTGCGTCAAACAAACTTGTACAAGTTGCGAAAACAAACTTGTGCCAGTTGCGTCAAACAAACTTGTGCCAGATGTGTTGAACAAACTTGTGCCAGTTGCGTCGAACAAACTTGTGCCAGATGTGTTGAACAAACTTCTGCCAGTTGCATCGAACAAACTTGTGCCAGTTGCGTCGAACAAACTTGTGCCAGTTGCGTCGAACAAACTTGGGCCAGTTGCGTCGAACAAACTTGTGCCAGTTGTGTCCAACAAAATTGTGCCGGTTGCGTAGAACAAACTTGTGCCAGTTGCGTCCAACAATGTTGTGCCAGTTGCGTAGAACAAACTTGTGCCAGTTGCGTCAAACAAACTTATGCCAGTTGCGTAGAACAAACTAGTGCCAGTTGCATGCAACAAACTTGTGCCAGTTGCGTATAACAAACTTGTGCCAGTTGCGTAGAACAAACTTGTGATAGTTGCGTAGAACAAACTTGTGCCAGTTGCATAGAACAAACTTGTGCCAGTTGCGTCAAACAAACTTGTGATAGTTGCTTCGAACAAACTTGCGCCAGTGGCGCCGAACAAACTTGTGCCAGTTACGGCGAACAAACTTGTGCCAGTTGCGTTGAGAAAACTTGTGCCAGTTGCGTCAAAAAAACTTGTGCCAGTTGCGTCAAACAAACTTGTGCCAGTTGCGTCGAACAAACTTGTGCCAGTTACGGCGAACAAAGTTGTGCCAGTTGCGTCAAGAAAACTTGTGCCAGTTGCGTAAAATAAACTTGTGCCAGTTGCGTCAAACAAACTTGTGCCAGTTGCGTCAACCAAACTTGTGCCAGTTGCGTCAAACAAACTTGTGCCAGTTGCGTCAAACAAACTCGTGCCAATTGAGTCAAAAAAACTTGTGCCATTTACCTCGAACAAACTTGTGCCAGTTGCATCTAACAAACTTGTGCCAGTTGCGTCAAACAAACTTGGGCCAGTTGCGTCGAACAAACTTGTGCCAGTTGCGCCAAACAAACTTCTGCCAGTTGCATAAAAAAAACTTGTGCCAGTTGCATCAAACAAACTTGTGCCAGTTGCGTAGAACAAACATGTTCCAGTTGCGTAGAACATCCTTGTGCCAGTTGCGTCAAACAAACTTGTGCCAGTTGTGTCAAACAAACTTGTGCCAGTTGCGTCAAACAAACTTGTGCCAGTTGCGTCAAACAAACTTGTGCCAGTTGGGTCGAACAAACTTGTGCCAGTTGTGTTAAACAAACTTGCGCCAGTTGCATCGAACAAACTTGTGCCAGTTGCGTCGAACAAACTTGTGCCAGTTGCGTTGAACAAACTTGCGCCAGTTGCGTCAAACAAACTTGTGCCAGTTGCGTTGAACAAACTTCTGCCAGTTGTGTCAAACAAACTTGTGTCAGTTGCGTAGAACAAACTTGTGCCAGTTGCGTCGAACAAACTTGTGTCAGTTGGGTAGAACAAACTTGTGCCAGATGCGTAGAATAAACTTGTGCCAGTTGCGTAGAACAAACTTGTGCCAGTTGCGTAGAACAAACTTGTGCCAGTTGCGTAGAACAAACTTGAGCCAGTTGCATAGAACAAACTTGTGCCAGATGCGTAGAACAAACTTGTGCCAGTTGCGTAGAACAAACTTGTGCCAGTTGCGTAGAGCAAACTTTTGCCAGTTGCGTAGAACAAACTTGTGCCAGTTGCGTAGAACAAACTTGTGCCTGTTGCGTAGAACAAACTTGTGCAAGTTGCATAGAACAAACTTGTGCCAGTTGTGTAGAACATACTTGTGCCAGTTGCCTCGAGAAAAGTTGTGCCAGTTGCCTCGAGAAAAGTTGTGCCAGTTGCATCAAATAAACTTGTGCCAGTTGCGTCAAACAAACTTGTGCCAGTTGAGTCAAACAAACTTGTGACAGTTGCGTCAAACAAACTTGTACCATTTGCGTCAAACAAACTTGTGCCAATTGAGTCGAAGAAACTTGTGCCAGTTGCGTCGAACAAACTTGTCCCAGTTGCGTCTAACAACTTGTGCCAGTTGCGTCAAACAAACTTAGGCCAGTTGCGGCGAACAAACTTGTGCCAGTTGCATCGAACAAACTTGTGCCAGTTACGTAGAACAAACTTGTGCCAGTTGTGTCAAACAAAATTGTGCCAGTTGCGTAGAACAAACCTGTGCCAGTTGCGTAGAACAACCTTGTGCCAGTTGCGTCAAACAAACTTGTGCTGGTTGCGTCAAACAAACATGTGCCAGTTGCGTTGAACAAACTTGTGCCAGTTGTGTCAAACAAACTTTTGCCAGTTGGTTCGAACAAACTTTTGCCAGTTGCTCCAACAAACTTGTACCAGTTGCGTCGAATAAACTTGTGCCAGTTGCGTCGAACAAACTTGTACCAGTTGCGTAGAACAAACTTGTGCCAGTTGCGTCAAACAAACTTATGCCAGTTGCATAGAACAAACTAGTGCCAGTTGCATAGAACAAACTTGTGCCAGTTGCATAGAACAAACTTGTGCCAGTTGCGTCAAACAAACTTGTGCCAGTTGCGTCGAACAAACTTGTGCCAGTTGCGTCGAAGAAACTTGTGCCAGTTGCATCAAACAAACTTGTGCCAGTTGCGTCGAACATACTTGTGCCAGTTGCGTCGAACAAACTTGTTCCAATTACATTAAACAAACTTGTGCCAGTTGCGTTGAGAAAACTTGTGCCAGTTGCGTCAAAAAAAAATTTTGCCAGTTGCGTCAAACAAACTTGTGCCATTTGCGTCACACAAACTTGTGCCTCTTGCGTCAAACAAACTTGTGCCAGTTGCGTCAAAAAAACTTGTGCGAATTGACTCGAAAAAACTTGTGCCTGTTACGTCGAACAAACTTGTGCCAGTTGCGTCTAACAAACTTGTGCTAGTTGCGTCAAAAAAACTTGTGCCAGTTGCGTCGAACAAACTTGTGCCAGTTGCGTCAAACAAACTTGTGCCAGTTGCGTCAAACAAACTTGTGCCAGTTGCGTAGAAGAACCTTGTGCCAGTTGCGTCAAACAAACTTGTGCCAGTTGCGTCAAACAAACTTGTGCCAGTTGCGTCAAACAACCTTGTGCCAGTTGCGCCAAACAAACTTGTGACAGTTCCGTCAAACAAACTTGTGCCAGTTGAGTCAAACAAACTTGTAAAAGTTGCGAAAACAAACTTATGCCAGTTGCGTCAAACAATTCTGTGCCATATGTGTTGAACAAACATGTGCCAGTTGCATCGAACAAACTTGTGCCAGTTACGTCGAACAAACTTGTGCCAGTTGCGTCGAACAAACTTGTGCCAGTTGCGTCGAACAAACTTGTGCCAGTTGCAAAGAACAAATTAGTGCCAGTTGCGTAAAACAAAATTGTGCCAGTTGTTTCGAACAAACTTGTGCCTGTGGCGTCGAACAAACTTGTGTTGGTTACGGCGAAGAAACTTGTGCCAGTTGCGTCGAGAAAACTTTTGCCAGTTGCGTCAAAAAAACTTGTGCCAGTTGCGTCAAACAAACTTGTCCCAGTTGCGTCGAACAAACCTGTGCCAGTTACGGCGAACAAACTTGTGCCATTTGCGTCGAGAAAACTTGTGCCAGTTGCGTCAAATAAACATGTGCCAGTTGCGTCAAACAAACTTGTGCAAGTTGCGTCAAACAAACTTGTGCCAGTTGCGTCAAACAAACTTGTGCCAATTGAGTCGAAAAAACTTGTGCCAGTTACGTCTAACAAACTTGTGCCAGTTGCGTCAAACAAACTTGTGCCAGTTGCGTTGAACAAACTTGTGCCAGTTGCGTCGAAGAAACTTGTGCCAGTTGCGTCAAACAAACTTGTGCCAGTTGCGTCGAACATACTTGTGCCAGTTGCGTCGAACAAAATTGTGCCAGTTACATTAAACAAACTTGTGCCAGTTGCGTCAAAAAAAACTTGTGCCAGTTGCGTCAAACAAACTTTTGCCAGTTGCGTCACACAAACTTGTGCCTCTTGCGTCAATCAAACTTGTGCCAGTTGCGTCAAAAAAACTTGTGCCAATTGACTCGAAAAAACTTGTGCCTGTTACGTCGAACAAACTTGTGCCAGTTGCGCCTAACAAACTTGTGCCAGTTGCGTCAAACAAAGTTGTGCCAGTTGTGTCGAACAAACTTGTGCTAGTTGCGTCAAACAAACTTGTGCCAGTTGCGTAGAACAAACTTGTGCCAGTTGCGTAGAAGAACCTTGTGCCAATTGCGTCAAACAAACTTGTGCCAGTTGCGTCAAACAAACTTGTGCCCGTTGCGTCGAACAAACTTGTGCCAGTTGCGCCAAACAAACTTGTGACAGTTCCGTCAAACAAACTTGTGCCAATTGAGTCAAACAAACTTGTACAAGTTGCGAAAACAAACTTATGCCAGTTGCGTCAAACAATCTTGTGCCAGATGTGGTGAACAAACATGTGCCAGTTGCATTGAACAAACTTGTGCCAGTTGCGTCGAACAAACTTGTGCCAGTTGCGTCGAAAAAACTTGTGCCAGTTGCGTCGAACAAACTTGTGCCAGTTACGTCGAACAAACTTGTGCCAGTTGCGTCAAACAAACTTGAGCCAGTTGCATCAAACAAACTTGTGACATGTGCGTAGAAGAAACTTGTGCCAGTTGCGTCCAACAAACTTGTGCCACTTGCGTAGAACAAACTTGTGCCAGTTGCGTCGAACAAACTTGTGCCAGTTGCGTACAACAAAATTGTGCCTTTTGCGTAGAACAAACTTGTGCCAGTTGCGTCCAACAAACTTGTGCCAGTTGCGTAGAACAAACTTATGCCAGTTGCGTAGAACAAACTAGTGACAGTTGCATACAACAAACTTGCACCAGTTGCGTATAACAAACTTGTGCCAGTTGCGTAGAACAAACTTTTGCCAGTTGCGTAGAACAATCTTGTGCCAGTTGTATAGAACAAACTTGTGCCAGTTGTGTCAAACAAACTTGTGCCAGTTGCTTCGAACAAACTTATGCCAGTGGCGTCGAACAAACTTGTGCCAGTTACGGCGAACACACTTGTGCCAGTTGCGTCGAGAAAACTTGTGCCAGTTGCGTCAAAAAAACTTGTGCCAGTTGCGTCAAACAAACTTGTGCCAGTTGCGTCGAACAAACTTGTGCCAGTTACGGCGAACAAACTTGTGCCAGTTGCGCCGAGCAAACTTGTGCCAGTTGCGTCAAATAAACTTGTGCCAGTTGCGTCAAACAAACTTGTGCCAGTTGCGTCAAACAAACATGTGCCAGTTGCGTCAAACAAACTTTTGCCAATTGAGTCGAAAAAACTTGTGCCAGTTACCTCGAACAAACTTGTGCCAGTTGCGTCTAACAAACTTGTGCCACTTGCGTCAAAAAAACTTGGTCCAGTTGCGTCGAACAAACTTGTGCCAGTTGCGTCAAACAAACTTGTGCCAGTTGCGTCAAACAAACTTGTGCTGGTTGGGTCGAACAAACTTGTGCCAGTTGTGTTAAACAAACTTGTGCCAGTTGCATCGAACGAACTTGTGCCAGTTGCGTCGAACTAACTTGTGCCAGTTGCGTTGAACAAACTTGCGCCAGTTGTGTCAAACAAACTTGTGCCAGTTGTGTTGAAGAAACTTCTGCCTGTTGTTTCAAACAAACTTGTGTCAGTTGCGTAGAACAGACTTGAGCCAAATGCGTCGAACAAACTTGTGTCAGTTGGGTAGAACAAACTTGTGCCAGTTGCGTCAAACAAACTTGTGCCAGTTGTGTAGAACAAACTAGTGCCAGTTGGATAGAACAAACTTGTGCCAGATGCGTAGAATAAACTTGTGCCAGTTGCGTAGAACAAACTTGTGCCAGTTGCGTAGAACAAACTTGTGCCAGTTGCATAGAACAAACTTCTGCCAGTTGCGTAGAACAAACGTGTGCCAGTTGCATAGAACAAACTTGTGCCAGTTGCGTAGAACAAACTTGTGCCAGTTGCGTAGAACAAACTTGTGCAAGTTGCATAGAACAAACTTGTGCCAGTTGTGTAGAACATACTTGTGCCAGTTGCGTCGTGAAAAGTTGTGCCAGTTGCGTCAAATAAACTTGTGCCAGTTGCGTCAAACAAACTTGTGCCAGTTGAGTCAAATAAACTTGTGACAGTTGCGTCAAACAAACTTGTACCAGTTGCGTCAAACAAATTTGTGCCAATTGAGTTGAAGAAACTTGTGCCAGTTGCGTCGAACAAACTTGTGCCAGTTGCGTCGAAGAAACTTGTGCCAGTTGCATCGAACAAACTTGTGCCAGTTGCGTAGAACAAACTTATGCCAGTTGCATAGAACAAACTTGTCCCAGTTGCGTAGAACAAACTTGTGCCAGTTGCGTAGCACAACCTTGTGCCAGTTGCGTCAAACAAACTTGTGCTAGTTGCGTCAAACAAACTTGTGCCAGTTGCGCCAAACAAACTTGTGCCAGTTGTGTCAAACTAACTTTTGCCAGTTGGTTAGAACAAACTTTTGCCAGTTGCGTCCAGCAGACTTGTACCAGTTGCGTCGAAGAAACTTGTGCCAGTTGCGTCGAACAAACTTGTACGAGTTGCGTAGAACAAACTTGTGCCAGTTGCGTCAAACAAACTTATGCCAGTTGCATAGAACAAACTAGTGCCAGTTGCATAGAACAAACTTGTGCCATTTGCGTAGAACAAACTTGTGCCAGTTGCCTAGAACAAACATGTGCCAGTTGCGTCGAACAAACTTGTGCCAGTTGCATCGAAGAAACTTGTGCCAGTTGCGTCAAACAAACTTGTGCCAGTTGCGTCGAACATACTTGTGCCAGTTGCGTCGAACAAACTTGTGCCTGTTACATTAAACAAACTTGTGCCAGTTGCGTCGAGAAAACTTGTGCTAGTTGCGTCAAAAAAAACTTGTGCCAGTTGCGTCAAAAAAACTTGCACCAGTTGCGTCACACAAACTTGTGCCTCTTGCGTCAAACAAACTTGTGCCAGTTGCGTCTAACAAACTTGTGCCAATTGACTTGAAAAAACTTGTGCCTGTTACGTCGAACAAACTCGTGCCAGTTGCGTCTAACAAACTTGTGCCAGTTACGTCAAACAAACTTGTGCCAGTTGCGTCGAACAAACTTGTGCCAGTTGCATAGAACAAACTTGTGCCAGTTGCGTAGAACAAACTTGTGCCAGTTGCGTAGAAGAACCTTGTGCCAGTTGCGTCAAACAAACTTGTGCCACTTGCGTCAAACAAACTTGTGCCAGTTGCGTCGAACAAACTTGTGCCAGTTGCGTCAAACAAACTTGTGCCAGTTGCGCCAAACAAACTTGTGACAGTTCCGTCAAACAAACTTGTGCCAGTTGAGTCAAACAAACTTGTACAAGTTGCGAAAACAAACTTATGCCAGTTGCGTCAAACAATCTTGTGCCAGATGTGTTGAACAAACATATGCCAGTTGCATCGAACAAACTTGTGCCAGTTGCGTCGAACAAACTTGCGCCAGTTGCGTCGAACAAACTTGTGCTAGTTGCGTCGAACAAACTTGTGCCAGTTGCGTCGAACAAACTTGTGCCAGTTGCGTCAAACAAACTTGAGCCAGTTGCGTCCAACAAACTTGTGACAGTTGAGTAGAAGAAACTTGTGCCAGTTGTGTCCAAAAAACTTGTGCCAGTTGCATAGAACAAACTTGTGCCAGTTTTGTCAAACAAACTTATGCCAGTTGCGAAGAACAAACTAGTGCCAGTTGCGTCGAACAAACTTGTACCAGTTGCGTAGAACAAACTTGTGCCAGTTGCGTCAAACAAACTTATGCCAGTTGCATAGAACAAACTAGTGCCAGTTGCATAGAACAAACTTGTGCCATTTGCGTAGAACAAACTTGTGCCAGTTGCATAGAACAAACATGTGCCAGTTGCGTCGAACTAACTTGTGCCAGTTGCATTGAAGAAACTTGTGCCAGTTGCGTCAAACAAACTTGTGCCAGTTGCGTCGAACATACTTGTGCCAGTTGCGTCGAACAAACTTGTGCCTGTTACATTAAACAAACTTGTGCCAGTTGCGTCGAGAAAACTTGTGCTAGTTGCGTCAAAAAAAACTTGTGCCAGTTGCGTCAAAAAAACTTGCGCCAGTTGCGTCACACAAACTTGTGCCTCTTGCGTCAAACAAACTTGTGCCAGTTGCGTCTAACAAACTTGTGCCAATTGACTTGAAAAAACTTGTGCCTGTTACGTCGAACAAACTTGTGCCAGTTGCGTCTAACAAACTTGTGCCAGTTACGTCAAACAAACTTGTGCCAGTTGCGTCGAACAAACTTGTGCCAGTTGCATAGAACAAACTTGTGCCAGTTGCATAGAACAAACTTGTGCCAGTTGCGTAGAAGAACCTTGTGCCAGTTGCGTCAAACAAACTTGTGCCAGTTGCGTCAAACAAACTTGTGCCAGTTGCGTCGAACAAACTTGTGCCATTTGCGTCAAACAAACTTGTGCCCGTTGCGCCAAACAAACTTGTGACAGTTCCGTCAAACAAACTTGTGCCAGTTGAGTCAAACAAACTTGTACAAGTTGCGAAAACAAACTTATGCCAGTTGCGTCAAACAATCTTGTGCCAGATGTGTTGAACAAACATTTGCCAGTTGCATCGAACAAACTTGTGCCAGTTGCGTCGAACAAACTTGTGCCAGTTGCGTCGAACAAACTTGTGCCAGTTGCGTCGAACAAACTTGTGCCAGTTGCGTCAAACAAACTTGAGCCAGTTGCGTCCAACAAACTTGTGACAGTTGAGTAGAAGAAACTTGTGCCAGTTGTGTCCAAAAAACTTGTGCCAGTTGCGTAGAACAAACTTGTGCCAGTTGTGTCAAACAAACTTATGCCAGTTGCGAAGTACAAACTAGTGCCAGTTGCATACAACAAACTTGTGCCAGTTGCGTAGAACAAACTTGTGCCAGTTGCGTAGAACAAACTTGTGCCAGTTGCGTAGAACAAACTTGTGCCAGTTGCATAGAACAAATTAGTGCCAGTTGCTTCAAACAAACTTGAGCCAGTTGCTTCGAACAAACTTGTGCCAGTTACGGCGAAGAAACTTTTGCCAGTTGCGTCGAGAAAACTTGTGCCAGTTGCGTCAAAAAAACTTGTGCCAGTTGCGTCAAACAAACTTGTGCCAGTTGCGTCGAACAAACCTGTGCCAGTTACGGCAAACAAACTTGTGCCAGTTGTGTCAAACAAACTTGTGCCAGTTGCGCCAAACAAACTTGTGACAGTTCCGTCAAACAAACTTGTGCCAGTTGAGTCAAACAAACTTGTACAAGTTGCGAAAACAAACTTATGCCAGTTGCGTCAAACAATCTTGTGCCAGATGTGTTGAACAAACATTTGCCAGTTGCATTGAACAAACTTGTGCCAGTTGCGTCGAACAAACTTGTGCCAGTTGCGTCGAACAAACTTGTGCCAGTTGGGTCGAACAAACTTGTGCCAGTTGCGTCGAACAAACTTGTGCCAGTTGCGTCAAACAAACTTGAGCCAGTTGCGTCCAACAAACTTGTGACAGTTGAGTAGAAGAAACTTGTGCCAGTTGTGTCCAAAAAACTTGTGCCAGTTGCGTAGAACAAACTTGTGCCAGTTGTGTCAAACAAACTTATGCCAGTTGCGAAGTACAAACTAGTGCCAGTTGCATACAACAAACTTGTGCCAGTTGCGTAGAACAAACTTGTGCCAGTTGCGTAGAACAAACTTGTGCCAGTTGCGTAGAACAAACTTGTGCCAGTTGCATAGAACAAATTAGTGCCAGTTGCTTCAAACAAACTTGAGCCAGTTGCTTCGAACAAACTTGTGCCAGTTACGGCGAAGAAACTTTTGCCAGTTGCGTCGAGAAAACTTGTGCCAGTTGCGTCAAAAAAACTTGTGCCAGTTGCGTCAAACAAACTTGTGCCAGTTGCGTCGAACAAACCTGTGCCAGTTACGGCGAACAAACTTGTGCCAGTTGTGTCGAGAAAACTTGTGCCAGCTGCCTCAAATAAACTTGTGCCAGTTGCGTCAAACAAACTTGTGCAAGTTGCGTCAAACAAACTTGTGCAAGTTGCGTCAAACAAACTTGTGCCAGTTGCGTCAAACAAACTTGTGCCAATTTAGTCGAAAAAACTTGTGCCAGTTACGTCGAACAAACTTGTGCCAGTTGCGTCAAACAAACTTGGGCCAGTTGCGCCGAACAAACTTGTGTCAGTTGCATCGAACAAACTTCTGCCAGTTGCATCAAACAAACTTGTGCCAGTTGCATCAAACAAACTTGTGCCAGTTGCGTAGAACAAACTTGTGCCAGTTTCGTAGAACAACCTTGTGCCAGTTGCGTCAAACAAACTTGTGCCAGTTGTGTCAAACAAACTTGGGCCAGTTGCGTCAAACAAACTTGTGCCAGTTGCGTCAAACAAACTTGTGCCAGTTGAGTCGAACAAACTTGTGCCAATTGCGTTAAACAAACTTGTGCCAGTTGCATCGAACAAACTTGTGCCAGTTGCGTCGAAGAAACTTGTGCCAGTTGGGTCGAACAAACGTGCGCCAGTTGCGTCAAACAAACTTGTGCCAGTTGCGTTGAACAAACTTCTGCCAGTTGTGTCAAACAAACTTGTGTCAGTTGCGTAGAACAAACTTGTGCAAGTTGCGTAGAACAAACTTGTGCCAGTTGCGTAGAACAAACTTGTGCCAGTTGCATAGAGCAAACTTGTGCCAGATGCGTAGAACAAACTTGTGCCATTTGCATAGAACAAACTTGTGCCAGTTGCTTAGAACAAACTTGTGCCAGTTGCGTAGAATAAACTTGTGCCAGTTGCGTAGAACAAACTTGTGCCAGTTGCGTAGAACAAACTTGTGCAAGTTGCATAGAACAAACTAGTGCCAGTTGCATATAACAAACTTGTGCCAGTTGCGTAGAACAAACTTGTGCCAGTTGCGTAGAACAAACTTTCGCCAGTTGCATAGAACAAATTAGTGCCAGTTGTGTCAAACAAACTTGTGCCAGTTTTTTCGAACAAACTTGTGCCAGTGGCGTCAAGCAAACTTGTGCCAGTTACGGCGAACAAACTTGTGCCAGTTGCGTCGAGAAAAGTTGTGCCAGTTGCGTCAAAAAAACTTGTGCCAGTTGCGTCAAACAAACTTGTGCCAGTTGCATCGAACAAACCTGTGCCAGTTATGGCGAACAAACTTGTGCCAGTTGCGTCGAGAAAACTTTTGCCAGTTGCGTCAAATAAACTTGTGCCAGTTGCGTCAAACAAACTTGTGCAAGTTGCGTCAAACAAACTTGTGCCAGTTACGTTAAACAAACTTGTACCAGTTGCGTCGTACAAATTTGTGCCAGTTGCGTCGAACAAACTTGTGCCAGTTGCGTCGAACAAACTTCCGCCAGTTCCGTCGAACAAACTTGTGCCAGGTGCTTAGAACAAACTTGTGCCACTTGTGTCAAACAAACTTGTGCCAGTTGTGTAGAACAAACTTGTGCCAGTTGCGTCGAACAAACTTGTGCCAGTTGGGTAGAACAAACATGTGCCAGTTGCGTCAAACAAATTTGTGCCAGTTGCGTCAAACAAACTTGTGCCAGTTGCATAGAACAAACTTGTGCCAGATGCACAGAAGAAACTTTTGCCATTTGCGTAGAACAAACTTGTGCCAGTTGTGTCAAACAAACTTGTGCCAGTTGGGTACAACAAACTTGTGCCAGTTATGTAGAACAAACTTGTGCCTGCTGCATCAAACAAACTTGTGCCAGTTGCGTCTAACAAATTTGTGCCATTTGCATAGAACAAACTTGTGCCAGTTGCGTCGAACAAACTTGCGCCAGTTCCGTCGAACAAACTTGTGCCAGGTGCTTAGAACAAACTTGTGCCACTTGTGTCAAACAAACTTGTGCCAGTTGTGTAGAACAAACTTGTGCCAGTTGCGTCGAACAAACTTGTGCCAGTTGGGTAGAACAAACATGTGCCAGTTGCGTCAAACAAATTTGTGCCAGTTGCGTCAAACAAACTAGTGCCAGTTGCATAGAACAAACTTGTGCCAGATGCATAGAAGAAACTTTTGCCATTTGCGTAGAACAAACTTGTGCCAGTTGTGTCAAACAAACTTGTGCCAGTTGTGTACAACAAACTTGTGCCAGTTATGTAGAACAAACTTGTGCCTGTTGCATCAAACAAACTTGTGCCAGTTGCGTCTAACAAATTTGTGCCATTTGCATAGAACAAACTTGTGCCAGTTGCATAGAACAACCTTGTGCCAGTTGCGTCAAACGAACTTGTGCCAGTTGCGTCAAACAAACTTCTGCCAGTTGCATTAAACAAACTTGTGCCAGTTGCATCGAACAAACTTGTGCCAGTTGCGTAGAACAAACTTGTGCCAGTTGCATAGAACAAACTTGTGCCAGTTATGTAGAACAAACTTGTGCCAGTTGATTCAAACAAACTTGTGTCAGTTGTGTCGAACAAACTTGTGCCATTTACTGCGAACATGCTTGTGCCAGTTTCGTCGAGAAAACTTGTGCCAGTTGCGTCAAAGAAACTTGTGCCAGTTGCGTCAAACAAACTTGTGATAGTTGCGTCAAACAAACTTGTGCCAGTTGCATCAAACAAACTTGTTCCAGTTGCGCCAAAAAAAACTTGTGCCAATTGAGTCGAAAAAACTTGTGCCAGTTGCGTCGAACAAACTTGTGCCAGTTGCGTCTAACAAACTTGTGCCAGTTGCGTCAAAAAAACTTGGGCCAGTTTCATGGAACAAACTTGTGTCAGTGGCATCCAACAAACTTGTGCCAGTTGCGTAGAACAACCTTGTGCCATTTGCGTCAAACAAACTTGTGCCAGTTGCGTCAAACGAACTTGTGCCAGTTGCATAGAACAACCTTGTGCCAGTTGCGTCGAACAAACTTTTGCTAGTTTGTAGAACAAACTTGTGCCAGTTGCGTCAAACAAACTTATGCCAGTTGCGTAAAACAAACTAGTGCCAGTTGCATAGAACAAACTTGTGCCAGTTGAGTAGAACAAACTTGTGCCAATTGCGTCAAACAAACTTGTGCCAGTTCGTCGAACAAACTTGTGCCAGTTGCGTTGAAGAAACTTGTGCCAGTTGCGTCAAACAAACTTTTGCCAGTTGCGTCGAACAAAATTGTGCCAGTTGCGTCGAACAAACTTGTGCCAGTTACGGCGAACCAACTTGTGCCACTTGCGTCGAGAAACTTGTGCCAGTTGCGTTAAATAAACTTGTGCCAGTTGCGTCAAACAAACCTGTGCCAGTTACGGCGAACAAACTTGTGCCAGTTGCGTCAAACAAACTTGTGCCAGTTGCGTCAAACAAACTTGTGCCAGTTGATTTGAAAAAACTTGTGCCAGTTGCGTTGAACAAACTTGTGCCAGTTGCGTCAAACAAACTTGTGCCAGTTGCGTAGAACAAACTTGTACGTGTTGCGTAGAACAACCTTGTGCCAGTTGCGTCAAACAAACTTGTGCCAGTTGCGTCAAACAAACTTGTGCAAGTTGCGTCTAACAAACTTGTGCCAGTTGTGTGAAACAAACTTGTGCCAGTTGGGTCAAACAAACTTGTGCCAGTTACGTTAAAAAAACTTGTACCAGTTGCGTCGTACAAATTTGTGCCAGTTGCATCGAACAAACTTGTGCCAGTTGCGTCGAACAAACTTATGCCAGTTCCGTCGAACAAACTTGTGCCAGTTGATTCGAACAAACTTGTGCCAGTTGTTTCAAACAAACTTGTGCCAATTGTGTAGAACAAACTTGTGCCAGTTGTGTCGAACAAACTTGTGCCAGTTGGGTAGAACAAACAATGGCCAGTTGCGTCAAACAAATTTGTCCCAGTTTCGTAGAACAAACTAGTGCCAGTTGCATAGAACAAACTTGTGCCAGATGCGTATAACAAACTTTTGCCATTTGCGTAGAACAAACTTGTGCCAGTTGTGTCAAACAAACTTGTGCCAGTTGTGTACAACAAACTTGTGCCAGTTATGTAGAACAAACTTGTAACTGTTGCATCAAACAAACTTGTGCCAGATGCGTCAAACAAACTTGTGCCAATTGCATAGAACAAACTTGTGCCAGTTGCATAGAACAACCTTGTGCCAGTTGCGTCAAACAACTTGTGCCAGTTGCGACAAACAAACTTGTGCCAGTTGCGTCAAACAAACTTGTGACAGTTGCGTCGAACAAACTTGTGCTAGTTGCGTCGGACAAACTTGTGCCAGTTGCGTCGAACAAACTTGTGCCAGTTGCGTCAAACAAACTTTTGCCAGTTGCGTCAAAAAAACTTGGGCCAGTTGCGTCGAACAAACTTGTGCCAGTGGCATCGAACAAACTTATGCCAGTTGCGTAGAACAAACTTGTGCCAGTTGCGTCGAACAAACTTGTGCCAGTTGCGTAGAACAAACTTGTGCCAGTTGTGTCAAACAAACTTATGCCAGTTGTGTAGAACAAACTAGTGCCAGTTGCATAGAATAAACTTGTGCCAGTTGCGTAGAACAAACTTGTGCCAATTGCGTCAAACAAACTTGTGCCAGTTGCGTCCAACAAACTTGTGCCAGTTGCATCAAAGAAACTTGTGCCAGTTGCGTCGAACAAACTTGTACCAGTTGCGTCAAACAAACTTGTGCCAGTTACGGCGAACAAACTTGTGTCTGTTGTCTCGAGAAAACTTGTGCCAGTTGCGTCAAACAAACTTGTGCCAGTTACGTCAAACAAACTTGTGCCAGTGGCATCAAACAAACTTGTGCCAGTTGTGTCAAACAAACTTGTGCCAATTGAGGCGAAAAAACTTGTGCCAGTTGCGTCGAACAAACTTGTGCCACTTGCGTCTAACAAACTTGCGCCAGTTGCGTCAAACAAACTTGGGCCAGTTTCGTCGAACAAACTTGTGCCAGTTGCATCAAACAAACTAGTGCCAGTTGCATAGAACAAACTTGTGCCTGTTGCGTAGAACAAACTTGTGCATGTTGCGTCAAACAAACTTGTGCCAGTTGCATCAAACAAACTAGTGCCAGTTGCGTCAAACAAACTTGTGCCAGTTGCGTAGAACAAGCTTGTGCATGTTGCGTAGAACAAACTTGTGCCAGTTACGTCAAACAAACTTTTGCAGTTGCGTCAAACAAACTTAAGCCAGTTGTGTCAAACAAACTTGTGACAGTTGGGTCGAACAAACTGGTGCCAGTTACGTTAAACAAACTTGTACCAGTTGCATCGAACAAACTTGTGCCAGTTGCGTCGAACAAGCTTGTGCCAGTTGCGTCGAACAAACTTGCGCCAGCTCCGTCGAACAAACTTGTGCCAGTTGCGTAGAACAAACTTGTGCCAGTTGTGTCAAACAAACTTGTGCCAGTTGTGCAGAACAAACTTGTGCCAGTTGCGTCGAACAAACTTGTGCCAGTTGGGTAGAACAAACATGTGCCAGTTGCGTCAAATAAATTTGTGCCAGTTGCCTAGAACAAACTAGTGCCAGATGCGTAGAACAAACATTTGCCATTTGCGTAGAACAAACTTGTGCCAGTTGTGTCAAACAAACTTGTGCCAGTTGTGTACAACAAACTAGTAAGAGGTGCTTAGAACAAACTTGTGCCAGTTGCGTAGAACAAACTTGTGCCAGTTGCGTGGAACAAACTTGTGCCATTTGCGTCAAACTTGTGCCAGTTGCAAAGAACAAACTTGTGCCAGTTGCGTAGAACAACCTTGTGCCAGTTGCGTCAAACAAACTTGTGCCAGTTGGGTCAAAAAAACTTGTGCCAGTTGCGTCAAACAAACTTGTGCTAGTTGTGTCAAACAAACTTGTGCCAGTTGCGTCAAACAAACTTGTGCCAGTTGCGCCAAACAAACTTGTGCCAGTTGCGTCAAACAAACTTGTGCCAGTTGCGTCAAACAAACTTGTACAAGTTGCGAAAACAAACTTGTGCCAGTTGCGTCAAACAAACTTGTGCCAGATGTGTTGAACAAACTTGTGCCAGTTGCGTCGAACAAACTTGTGCCAGATGTGTTGAACAAACTTCTGCCAGTTGCATCGAACAAACTTGTGCCAGTTGCGTCGAACAAACTTGTGTCAGTTGCGTCGAACAAACTTGGGCCAGTTGCGTCGAACAAACTTGTGCCAGTTGTGTCCAACAAAATTGTGCCGGTTGCGTAGAACAAACTTGTGCCAGTTGCGTCCAACAATCTTGTGCCAGTTGCATAGAACAAACTTGTGCCAGTTGCGTCAAACAAACTTATGCCAGTTGCGTAGAACAAACTAGTGCCAGTTGCATGCAACAAACTTGTGCCAGTTGCGTATAACAAACTTGTGCCAGTTGCGTAGAACAAACTTGTGATAGTTGCGTAGAACAAACTTGTGCCAGTTGCATAGAACAAACTTGTGCCAGTTGCGTCAAACAAACTTGTGATAGTTGCTTCGAACAAACTTGCGCCAGTGGCGCCGAACAAACTTGTGCCAGTTACGGCGAACAAACTTGTGCCAGTTGCGTTGAGAAAACTTGTGCCAGTTGCGTCAAAAAAACTTGTGCCAGTTGCGTCAAACAAACTTGTGCCAGTTGCGTCGAACAAACTTGTGCCAGTTACGGCGAACAAACTTGTGCCAGTTGCGTCAAGAAAACTTGTGCCAGTTGCGTAAAATAAACTTGTGCCAGTTGCGTCAAACAAACTTGTGCCAGTTGCGTCAAACATACTTAAGCCAGTTGCGTCAAACAAACTTGTGCCAGTTGCGTCAAACAAACTCGTTCCAATTGAGTCAAAAAAACTTGTGCCATTTACCTCGAACAAACTTGTGCCAGTTGCATCTAACAAACTTGTGCCAGTTGTGTCAAACAAACTTGGGCCAGTTGCGTCGAACAAACTTGTGCCAGTTGCGCCAAACAAACTTCTGCCAGTTGCATAAAAAAAAACTTGTGCCAGTTGCATCAAACAAACTTGTGCCAGTTGCGTAGAACAAACATGTTCCAGTTGCGTAGAACATCCTTGTGCCAGTTGCGTCAAACAAACTTGTGCCAGTTGTGTCAAACAAACTTGTGCCAGTTGCGTCAAACAAACTTGTGCCAGTTGCGTCAAACAAACTTGTGCCAGTTGGGTCGAACAAACTTGTGCCAGTTGTGTTAAACAAACTTGCGCCAGTTGCATCGAACAAACTTGTGCCAGTTGCGTCGAACAAACTTGTGCCAGTTGCGTTGAACAAACTTGCGCCAGTTGCGTCAAACAAACTTGTGCCAGTTGCGTTGAACAAACTTCTGCCAGTTGTGTCAAACAAACTTGTGTCAGTTGCGTAGAACAAACTTGTGCCAGTTGCGTCAAACAAACTTGTGTCAGTTGGGTAGAACAAACTTGTGCCAGATGCGTAGAACAAACTAGTTCCAGCTGGATAGAACAAACTTGTGCCAGATGCGTAGAATAAACTTGTGCCAGTTGCGTAGAACAAACTTGTGCCAGTTGCGTAGAACAAACTTGTGCCAGTTGCGTAGAACAAACTTGAGCCAGTTGCATAGAACAAACTTGTGCCAGATGCGTAGAACAAACTTGTGCCAGTTGCGTAGAACAAACTTGTGCCAGTTGCGTAGAGCAAACTTTTTCCAGTTGCGTAGAACAAACTTGTGCCAGTTGCGTAGAACAAACTTGTGCCTGTTGCGTAGAACAAACTTGTGCAAGTTGCATAGAACAAACTTGTGCCAGTTGTGTAGAACATACTTGTGCCAGTTGCCTCGAGAAAAGTTGTGCCAGTTGCCTCGAGAAAAGTTGTGCCAGTTGCATCAAATAAACTTGTGCCAGTTGCGTCAAACAATCTTGTGCCAGTTGAGTCAAACAAACTTGTGACAGTTGCGTCAAACAAACTTGTACCAGTTGCGTCAAACAAACTTATGCCAATTGAGTCGAAGAAACTTGTGCCAGTTGCGTCGAACAAACCTGTGCCAGTTGCGTCTAACAACTTGTGCCAGTTGCGTCAAACAAACTTAGGCCAGTTGCGGCGAACAAACTTGTGCCAGTTGCATCGAACAAACATGTGCCAGTTACGTAGAACAAACTTGTGCCAGTTGTGTCAAACAAAATTGTGCCAGTTGCGTAGAACAAACCTGTGCCAGTTGCGTAGAACAACCTTGTGCCAGTTGCGTCAAACAAACTTGTGCTGGTTGCGTCAAACAAACATGTGCCAGCTGCGTTGAACAAACTTGTGCCAGTTGTGTCAAACAAACTTTTGCCAGTTGGTTCGAACAAACTTTTGCCAGTTGCTCCAACAAACTTGTACCAGTTGCGTCGAATAAACTTGTGCCAGTTGCGTCGAACAAACTTGTACCAGTTGCGTAGAACAAACTTGTGCCAGTTGCGTCAAACAAACTTATGCCAGTTGCATAGAACAAACTAGTGCCAGTTGCATAGAACAAACTTGTGCCAGTTGCATAGAACAAACTTGTGCCAGTTGCGTCAAACAAACTTGTGCCAGTTGCGTCGAACAAACTTGTGCCAGTTGCGTCGAAGAAACTTGTGCCAGTTGCATCAAACAAACTTGTGCCAGTTGCGTCGAACATACTTGTGCCAGTTGCGTCGAACAAACTTGTGCCAATTACATTAAACAAACTTGTGCCAGTTGCGTTGAGAAAACTTGTGCCAGTTGCGTCAAAAAAAAATTTTGTCAGTTGCGTCAAACAAACTTGTGCCATTTGCGTCACACAAACTTGTGCCTCTTGCGTCAAACAAACTTGTGCCAGTTGCGTCAAAAAAACTTGTGCGAATTGACTCGAAAAAACTTGTGCCTGTTACGTCGAACAAACTTGTGCCAGTTGCGTCAAACAAACTTGTGCCAGTTGCGTCAAACAAACTTGTGCCAGTTGCGTAGAAGAACCTTGTGCCAGTTGCGCCAAACAAACTTGTGCCAGTTGCGTCAAACAAACTTGTGCCAGTTGCGTCAAACAACCTTGTGCCAGTTGCGCCAAACAAACTTGTGACAGTTCTGTCAAACAAACTTGTGCCAGTTGAGTCAATCAAACTTGTAAAAGTTGCGAAAACAAACTTATGCCAGTTGCGTCAAACAATTCTGTGCCATATGTGTTGAACAAACATGTGCCAGTTGCATCGAACAAACTTGTGCCAGTTACGTCGAACAAACTTGTGCCAGTTGCGTCGAACAAACTTGTGCCAGTTGCGTCGAACAAACTTGTGCCAGTTGCATAGAACAAATTAGTGCCAGTTGCGTAAAACAAAATTGTGCCAGTTGCTTCGAACAAACTTGTGCCTGTGGCGTCGAACAAACTTGTGTTGGTTACGGCGAAGAAACTTGTGCCAGTTGCGTCGAGAAAACTTTTGCCAGTTGCGTCAAAAAAACTTGTGCCAGTTGCGTCAAACAAACTTGTCCCAGTTGCGTCGAACAAACCTGTGCCAGTTACGGCGAACAAACTTGTGCCATTTGCGTCGAGAAAACTTGTGCCAGTTGCGTCAAATAAACATGTGCCAGTTGCGTCAAACAAACTTGTGCAAGTTGCGTCAAACAAACTTGTGCCAGTTGCGTCAAACAAACTTGTGCCAATTGAGTCGAAAAAACTTGTGCCAGTTACATCTAACAAACTTGTGCCAATTGCGTCAAACAAACTTGTGCCAGTTGCGTTGAACAAACTTGTGCCAGTTGCGTCGAAGAAACTTGTGCCAGTTGCGTCAAACAAACTTGTGCCAGTTGCGTCGAACATACTTGTGCCAGTTGCGTCGAACAAAATTGTGCCAGTTACATTAAACAAACTTGTGCCAGTTGCGTCAAAAAAAACTAGTGCCAGTTGCGTCAAACAAACTTTTGCCAGTTGCGTCACACAAACTTGTGCCTCTTGCGTCAATCAAACTTGTGCCAGTTGCGTCAAAAAAACTTGTGCCAATTGACTCGAAAAAACTTGTGCCTGTTACGTCGAACAAACTTGTGCCAGTTGCGCCTAACAAACTTGTGCCAGTTGCGTCAAACAAAGTTGTGCCAGTTGTGTCGAACAAACTTGAGCTAGTTGCGGCAAACAAACTTGTACCAGTTGCGTAGAACAAACTTGTGCCAGTTGCGTAGAAGAACCTTGTGCCAGTTGCGTCAAACAAACTTGTGCCAGTTGCGTCAAAGAAACTTGTGCCCGTTGCGTCGAACAAACTTGTGCCAGTTGCGCCAAACAAACTTGTGACAGTTCCGTCAAACAAACTTGTGCCAATTGAGTCAAACAAACTTGTACAAGTTGCGAAAACAAACTTATGCCAGTTGCGTCAAACAATCTTGTGCCAGATGTGGTGAACAAACATGTGCCAGTTGCATTGAACAAACTTGTGCCAGTTGCGTCGAACAAACTTGTGCCAGTTGCGTCGAAAAAACTTGTGCCAGTTGCGTCGAACAAACTTGTGCCAGTTACGTCGAACAAACTTGTGCCAGTTGCGTCAAACAAACTTGAGCCAGTTGCATCAAACAAACTTGTGACAGTTGCGTAGAAGAAACTTGTGCCAGTTGCGTCCAACAAACTTGTGCCACTTGCGTAGAACAAACTTGTGCCAGTTGCGTCGAACAAACTTGTGCCAGTTGCGTACAACAAAATTGTGCCTTTTGCGTAGAACAAACTTGTGCCAGTTGCGTCCAACAAACTTGTGCCAGTTGCGTAGAACAAACTTATGCCAGTTGGGTAGAACAAACTAGTGACAGTTGCATACAACAAACTTGCACCAGTTGCGTATAACAAACTTGTGCCAGTTGCGTAGAACAAACTTTTGCCAGTTGCGTAGAACAATCTTGTGCTAGTTGCATAGAACAAACTTGTGCCAGTTGTGTCAAACAAACTTGTGCCAGTTGCTTCGAACAAACTTATGCCAGTGGCGTCGAACAAACTTGTGCCAGTTACGGCGAACACACTTGTGCCAGTTGCGTCAAACAAACTTGTGCCAGTTGCGTCAAAAAAACTTGTGCCAGTTGCGTCAAACAAACTTGTGCCAGTTGCGTCGAACAAACTTGTGCCAGTTACGGCGAACAAACTTGTGCCAGTTGCGCCGAGCAAACTTCTGCCAGTTGCGTCAAATAAACTTGTGCCAGTTGCGTCAAACAAACTTGTGCCAGTTGCGTCAAACAAACATGTGCCAGTTGCGTCAAACAAACTTTTGCCAATTGAGTCGAAAAAACTTGTGCCAGTTACCTCGAACAAACTTGTGCCAGTTGCGTCTAACAAACTTGTGCCACTTGCGTCAAAAAAACTTGGGCCAGTTGCGTCGAACAAACTTGTGCCAGTTGCGTCAAACAAACTTGTGCCAGTTGCGTCAAACAAACTTGTGCTGGTTGGGTCGAACAAACTTGTGCCAGTTGTGTTAAACAAACTTGTGCCAGTTGCATCGAACAAACTTGTGCCAGTTGCGTCGAACTAACTTGTGCCAGTTGCGTTGAACAAACTTGTGCCAGTTGCGTCAAACAAACTTGTGCCAGTTGTGTTGAACAAACTTTTGCCAGTTGTTTCAAACAAACTTGTGTCAGTTGCGTAGAACAGACTTGAGCCAAATGCGTCGAACAAACTTGTGTCAGTTGGGTAGAACAAACTTGTGCCAGTTGCGTCAAACAAACTTGTGCCAGTTGTGTAGAACAAATTAGTGCCAGTTGGATAGAACAAACTTGTGCCAGATGCGTAGAATAAACTTGTGCCAGTTGCGTAGAACAAACTTGTGCCAGTTGCGTAGAACAAACTTGTGCCAGTTGCATAGAACAAACTTCTGCCAGTTGCGTAGAACAAACGTGTGCCAGTTGCATAGAACAAACTTGTGCCAGTTGCGTAGAACAAACTTGTGCCAGTTGCGTAGAACAAACTTGTGCAAGTTGCATAGAACAAACTTGTGCCAGTTGTGTAGAACATACTTGTGCCAGTTGCGTCGTGAAAAGTTGTGCCAGTTGCGTCAAATAAACTTGTGCCAGTTGCGTCAAACAAACTTGTGCCAGTTGAGTCAAATAAACTTGTGACAGTTGCGTCAAACAAACTTGTACCAGTTGCGTCAAACAAATTTGTGCCAATTGAGTTGAAGAAACTTGTGCCAGTTGTGTCGAACAAACTTGTGCCAGTTGCGTCGAAGAAACTTGTGCCAGTTGCATCGAACAAACTTGTGCCAGTTGCGTAGAACAAACTTATGCCAGTTGCGTCAAACAAACTTGTCCCAGTTGCGTAGAACAAACTTGTGCCAGTTGCGTAGCACAACCTTGTGCCAGTTGCGTCAAACAAACTTGTGCTAGTTGCGTCAAACAAACTTGTGCCAGTTGCGCCAAACAAACTTGTGCCAGTTGTGTCAAACTAACTTTTGCCAGTTGGTTAGAACAAACTTTTGCCAGTTGCGTCCAGCAGACTTGTACCAGTTGCGTCGAAGAAACTTGTGCCAGTTGCGTCGAACAAACTTGTACGAGTTGCGTAGAACAAACTTGTGCCAGTTGCGTCAAACAAACTTATGCCAGTTGCATAGAACAAACTAGTGCCAGTTGCATAGAACAAACTTGTGCCATTTGCGTAGAACAAACTTGTGCCAGTTGCCTAGAACAAACATGTGCCAGTTGCGTCGAACAAACTTGTGCCAGTTGCATCGAAGAAACTTGTGCCAGTTGCGTCAAACAAACTTGTGCCAGTTGCGTCGAACATACTTGTGCCAGTTGCGTCGAACAAACTTGTGCCTGTTACATTAAACAAACTTGTGCCAGTTGCGTCGAGAAAACTTGTGCTAGTTGCGTCAAAAAAAACTTGTGCCAGTTGCGTCAAAAAAACTTGCACCAGTTGCGTCACACAAACTTGTGCCTCTTGCGTCAAACAAACTTGTGCCAGTTGCGTCTAACAAACTTGTGCCAATTGACTTGAAAAAACTTGTGCCTGTTACGTCGAACAAACTTGTGCCAGTTGCGTCTAACAAACTTGTGCCAGTTACGTCAAACAAACTTGTGCCAGTTGCGTCGAACAAACTTGTGCCAGTTGCATAGAACAAACTTGTGCCAGTTGCGTAGAACAAACTTGTGCCAGTTGCGTAGAAGAACCTTGTGCCAGTTGCGTCAAACAAACTTGTGCCAGTTGCGTCAAACAAACTTGTGCCAGTTGCGTCGAACAAACTTGTGCCAGTTGCGTCAAACAAACTTGTGCCAGTTGCGCCAAACAAACTTGTGACAGTTCCGTCAAACAAACTTGTGCCAGTTGAGTCAAACAAACTTGTACAAGTTGCGAAAACAAACTTATGCCAGTTGCGTCAAACAATCTTGTGCCAGATGTGTTGAACAAACATATGCCAGTTGCATCGAACAAACTTGTGCCAGTTGCGTCGAACAAACTTGCGCCAGTTGCGTCGAACAAACTTGTGCTAGTTGCGTCGAACAAACTTGTGCCAGTTGCGTCGAACAAACTTGTGCCAGTTGCGTCAAACAAACTTGAGCCAGTTGCGTCCAACAAACTTGTGACAGTTGAGTAGAAGAAACTTGTGCCAGTTGTGTCCAAAAAACTTGTGCCAGTTGCATAGAACAAACTTGTGCCAGTTTTGTCAAACAAACTTATGCCAGTTGCGAAGAACAAACTAGTGCCAGTTGCATACAACAAACTTGTACCAGTTGCGTCGAAGAAACTTGTGCCAGTTGCGTCGAACAAACTTGTACCAGTTGCGTAGAACAAACTTGTGCCAGTTGCGTCAAACAAACTTATGCCAGTTGCATAGAACAAACTAGTGCCAGTTGCATAGAACAAACTTGTGCCATTTGCGTAGAACAAACTTGTGCCAGTTGCATAGAACAAACATGTGCCAGTTGCGTCGAACTAACTTGTGCCAGTTGCATCGAAGAATCTTGTGCCAGTTGCGTCAAACAAACTTGTGCCAGTTGCGTCGAACATACTTGTGCCAGTTGCGTCGAACAAACTTGTGCCTGTTACATTAAACAAACTTGTGCCAGTTGCGTCGAGAAAACTTGTGCTAGTTGCGTCAAAAAAAACTTGTGCCAGTTGCGTCAAAAAAACTTGCGCCAGTTGCGTCACACAAACTTGTGCCTCTTGCGTCAAACAAACTTGTGCCAGTTGCGTCTAACAAACTTGTGCCAATTGACTTGAAAAAACTTGTGCCTGTTACGTCGAACAAACTTGTGCCAGTTGCGTCTAACAAACTTGTGCCAGTTACGTCAAACAAACTTGTGCCAGTTGCGTCGAACAAACTTGTGCCAGTTGCATAGAACAAACTTGTGCCAGTTGCATAGAACAAACTTGTGCCAGTTGCGTAGAAGAACCTTGTGCCAGTTGCGTCAAACAAACTTGTGCCAGTTGCGTCAAACAAACTTGTGCCAGTTGCGTCGAACAAACTTGTGCCATTTGCGTCAAACAAACTTGTGCCAGTTGCGCCAAACAAACTTGTGACAGTTCCGTCAAACAAACTTGTGCCAGTTGAGTCAAACAAACTTGTACAAGTTGCGAAAACAAACTTATGCCAGTTGCGTCAAACAATCTTGTGCCAGATGTGTTGAACAAACATTTGCCAGTTGCATCGAACAAACTTGTGCCAGTTGCGTCGAACAAACTTGTGCCAGTTGCATCGAACAAACTTGTGCCAGTTGCGTCGAACAAACTTGTGCCAGTTGCGTCAAACAAACTTGAGCCAGTTGCGTCCAACAAACTTGTGACAGTTGAGTAGAAGAAACTTGTGCCAGTTGTGTCCAAAAAACTTGTGCCAGTTGCGTAGAACAAACTTGTGCCAGTTGTGTCAAACAAACTTATGCCAGTTGCGAAGTACAAACTAGTGCCAGTTGCATACAACAAACTTGTGCCAGTTGCGTAGAACAAACTTGTGCCAGTTGCGTAGAACAAACTTGTGCCAGTTGCGTAGAACAAACTTGTGCCAGTTGCATAGAACAAATTAGTGCCAGTTGCTTCAAACAAACTTGAGCCAGTTGCTTCGAACAAACTTGTGCCAGTTACGGCGAAGAAACTTTTGCCAGTTGCGTCGAGAAAACTTGTGCCAGTTGCGTCAAAAAAACTTGTGCCAGTTGCGTCAAACAAACTTGTGCCAGTTGCGTCGAACAAACCTGTGCCAGTTACGGCAAACAAACTTGTGCCAGTTGTGTCAAACAAACTTGTGCCAGTTGCGCCAAACAAACTTGTGACAGTTCCGTCAAACAAACTTGTGCCAGTTGAGTCAAACAAACTTGTACAAGTTGCGAAAACAAACTTATGCCAGTTGCGTCAAACAATCTTGTGCCAGATGTGTTGAACAAACATTTGCCAGTTGCATCGAACAAACTTGTGCCAGAAGCGTCGAACAAACTTGTGCCAGTTGCGTCGAACAAACTTGTGCCAGTTGGGTCGAACAAACTTGTGCCAGTTGCGTCGAACAAACTTGTGCCAGTTGCGTCAAACAAACTTGAGCCAGTTGCGTCCAACAAACTTGTGACAGTTGAGTAGAAGAAACTTGTGCCAGTTGTGTCCAAAAAACTTGTGCCAGTTGCGTAGAACAAACTTGTGCCAGTTGTGTCAAACAAACTTATGCCAGTTGCGAAGTACAAACTAGTGCCAGTTGCATACAACAAACTTGTGCCAGTTGCGTAGAACAAACTTGTGCCAGTTGCGTAGAACAAACTTGTGCCAGTTGCGTAGAACAAACTTGTGCCAGTTGCATAGAACAAATTAGTGCCAGTTGCTTCAAACAAACTTGAGCCAGTTGCTTCGAACAAACTTGTGCCAGTTACGGCGAAGAAACTTTTGCCAGTTGCGTCGAGAAAACTTGTGCCAGTTGCGTCAAAAAAACTTGTGCCAGTTGCGTCAAACAAACTTGTGCCAGTTGCGTCGAACAAACCTGTGCCAGTTACGGCGAACAAACTTGTGCCAGTTGTGTCGAGAAAACTTGTGCCAGCTGCCTCAAATAAACTTGTGCCAGTTGCGTCAAACAAACTTGTGCAAGTTGCGTCAAACAAACTTGTGCAAGTTGCGTCAAACAAACTTGTGCCAGTTGCGTCAAACAAACTTGTGCCAATTTAGTCGAAAAAACTTGTGCCAGTTACGTCGAACAAACTTGTGCCAGTTGCGTCAAACAAACTTGGGCCAGTTGCGCCGAACAAACTTGTGTCAGTTGCATCGAACAAACTTCTGCCAGTTGCATCAAACAAACTTGTGCCAGTTGCATCAAACAAACTTGTGCCAGTTGCGTAGAACAAACTTGTGCCAGTTTCGTAGAACAACCTTGTGCCAGTTGCGTCAAACAAACTTGTGCCAGTTGTGTCAAACAAACTTGGGCCAGTTGCGTCAAACAAACTTGTGCCAGTTGCGTCAAACAAACTTCTGCCAGTTGAGTCGAACAAACTTGTGCCAATTGCGTTAAACAAACTTGTGCCAGTTGCATCGAACAAACTTGTGCCAGTTGCGTCGAAGAAACTTGTGCCAGTTGGGTCGAACAAACGTGCGCCAGTTGCGTCAAACAAACTTGTGCCAGTTGCGTTGAACAAACTTCTGCCAGTTGTGTCAAACAAACTTGTGTCAGTTGCGTAGAACAAACTTGTGCAAGTTGCGTAGAACAAACTTGTGCCAGTTGCGTAGAACAAACTTGTGCCAGTTGCATAGAGCAAACTTGTGCCAGATGCGTAGAACAAACTTGTGCCATTTGCGTAGAACAAACTTGTGCCAGTTGCTTAGAACAAACTTGTGCCAGTTGCGTAGAATAAACTTGTGCCAGTTGCGTAGAACAAACTTGTGCCAGTTGCGTAGAACAAACTTGTGCAAGTTGCATAGAACAAACTAGTGCCAGTTGCATATAACAAACTTGTGCCAGTTGCGTAGAACAAACTTGTGCCAGTTGCGTAGAACAAACTTTCGCCAGTTGCATAAAACAAATTAGTGCCAGTTGTGTCAAACAAACTTGTGCCAGTTTTTTCGAACAAACTTGTGCCAGTGGCGTCAAGCAAACTTGTGCCAGTTACGGCGAACAAACTTGTGCCAGTTGCGTCGAGAAAAGTTGTGCCAGTTGCGTCAAAAAAACTTGTGCCAGTTGCGTCAAACAAACTTGTGCCAGTTGCATCGAACAAACCTGTGCCAGTTATGGCGAACAAACTTGTGCCAGTTGCGTCGAGAAAACTTTTGCCAGTTGCGTCAAATAAACTTGTGCCAGTTGCGTCAAACAAACTTGTGCAAGTTGCGTCAAACAAACTTGTGCCAGTTACGTTAAACAAACTTGTACCAGTTGCGTCGTACAAATTTGTGCCAGTTGCGTCGAACAAACTTGTGCCAGTTGCGTCGAACAAACTTGCGCCAGTTCCGTCGAACAAACTTGTGCCAGGTGCTTAGAACAAACTTGTGCCACTTGTGTCAAACAAACTTGTGCCAGTTGTGTAGAACAAACTTGTGCCAGTTGCGTCGAACAAACTTGTGCCAGTTGGGTAGAACAAACATGTGCCAGTTGCGTCAAACAAATTTGTGCCAGTTGCGTCAAACAAATTAGTGCCAGTTGCATAGAACAAACTTGTGCCAGATGCACAGAAGAAACTTTTGCCATTTGCGTAGAACAAACTTGTGCCAGTTGTGTCAAACAAACTTGTGCCAGTTGGGTACAACAAACTTGTGCCAGTTATGTAGAACAAACTTGTGCCTGCTGCATCAAACAAACTTGTGCCAGTTGCGTCTAACAAATTTGTGCCATTTGCATAGAACAAACTTGTGCCAGTTGCGTCGAACAAACTTGCGCCAGTTCCGTCGAACAAACTTGTGCCAGGTGCTTAGAACAAACTTGTGCCACTTGTGTCAAACAAACTTGTGCCAGTTGTGTAGAACAAACTTGTGCCAGTTGTGTCGAACAAACTTGTGCCAGTTGGGTAGAACAAACATGTGCCAGTTGCGCCAAACAAATTTGTGCCAGTTGCGTCAAACAAACTAGTGCCAGTTGCATAGAACAAACTTGTGCCAGATGCATAGAAGAAACTTTTGCCATTTGCGTAGAACAAACTTGTGCCAGTTGTGTCAAACAAACTTGTGCCAGTTGTGTACAACAAACTTGTGCCAGTTATGTAGAACAAACTTGTGCCTGTTGCATCAAACAAACTTGTGCCAGTTGCGTCTAACAAATTTGTGCCATTTGCATAGAACAAACTTGTGCCAGTTGCATAGAACAACCTTGTGCCAGTTGCGTCAAACGAACTTGTGCCAGTTGCGTCAAACAAACTTCTGCCAGTTGCATTAAACAAACTTGTGCCAGTTGCATCGAACAAACTTGTGCCAGTTGCGTAGAACAAACTTGTGCCAGTTGCATAGAACAAACTTGTGCCAGTTATGTAGAACAAACTTGTGCCAGTTGATTCAAACAAACTTGTGTCAGTTGTGTCGAACAAACTTGTGCCATTTACTGCGAACATGCTTGTGCCAGTTTCGTCGAGAAAACTTGTGCCAGTTGCGTCAAAGAAACTTGTGCCAGTTGCGTCAAACAAACTTGTGATAGTTGCGTCAAACAAACTTGTGCCAGTTGCGTCAAACAAACTTGTTCCAGTTGCGCCAAAAAAAACTTGTGCCAATTGAGTCGAAAAAACTTGTGCCAGTTGCGTCGAACAAACTTGTGCCAGTTGCGTCTAACAAACTTGTGCCAGTTGCGTCAAAAAAACTTGGGCCAGTTTCATGGAACAAACTTGTGTCAGTGGCATCCAACAAACTTGTGCCAGTTGCGTAGAACAACCTTGTGCCATTTGCGTCAAACAAACTTGTGCCAGTTGCGTCAAACGAACTTGTGCCAGTTGCATAGAACAACCTTGTGCCAGTTGCGTCGAACAAACTTTTGCTAGTTTGTAGAACAAACTTGTGCCAGTTGCGTCAAACAAACTTATGCCAGTTGCGTAAAACAAACTAGTGCCAGTTGCATAGAACAAACTTGTGCCAGTTGAGTAGAACAAACTTGTGCCAATTGCGTCAAACAAACTTGTGCCAGTTCGTCGAACAAACTTGTGCCAGTTGCGTTGAAGAAACTTGTGCCAGTTGCGTCAAACAAACTTGTGCCAGTTGCGTCGAACAAAATTGTGCCAGTTGCGTCGAACAAACTTGTGCCAGTTACGGCGAACCAACTTGTGCCACTTGCGTCGAGAAACTTGTGCCAGTTGCGTTAAATAAACTTGTGCCAGTTGCGTCAAACAAACTTGTGCCAGTTACGGCGAACAAACTTGTGCCAGTTGCGTCAAACAAACTTGTGCCAGTTGCGTCAAACAAACTTGTGCCAGTTGCGTCAAACAAACTTGTGCCAGTTGATTTGAAAAAACTTGTGCCAGTTGCGTTGAACAAACTTGTGCCAGTTGCGTCAAACAAACTTGTGCCAGTTGCGTAGAACAAACTTGTACGTGTTGCGTAGAACAACCTTGTGCCAGTTGCGTCAAACAAACTTGTGCCAGTTGCGTCAAACAAACTTGTGCAAGTTGCGTCTAACAAACTTGTGCCAGTTGTGTGAAACAAACTTGTGCCAGTTGGGTCAAACAAACTTGTGCCAGTTACGTTAAAAAAACTTGTACCAGTTGCGTCGTACAAATTTGTGCCAGTTGCATCGAACAAACTTGTGCCAGTTGCGTCGAACAAACTTGTGCCAGTTCCGTCGAACAAACTTGTGCCAGTTGATTAGAACAAACTTGTGCCAGTTGTTTCAAACAAACTTGTGCCAATTGTGTAGAACAAACTTGTGCCAGTTGTGTCGAACAAACTTGTGCCAGTTGGGTAGAACAAACAATGGCCAGTTGCGTCAAACAAATTTGTCCCAGTTTCGTAGAACAAACTAGTGCCAGTTGCATAGAACAAACTTGTGCCAGATGCGTATAACAAACTTTTGCCATTTGCGTAGAACAAACTTGTGCCAGTTGTGTCAAACAAACTTGTGCCAGTTGTGTACAACAAACTTGTGCCAGTTATGTAGAACAAACTTGTAACTGTTGCATCAAACAAACTTGTGCCAGATGCGTCAAACAAACTTGTGCCAATTGCATAGAACAAACTTGTGCCAGTTGCATAGAACAACCTTGTGCCAGTTGCGTCAAACAACTTGTGCCAGTTGCGACAAACAAACTTGTGCCAGTTGCGTCAAACAAACTTGTGACAGTTGCGTCGAACAAACTTGTGCTAGTTGCGTCGGACAAACTTGTGCCAGTTGCGTCGAACAAACTTGTGCCAGTTGCGTCAAACAAACTTTTGCCAGTTGCGTCAAAAAAACTTGGGCCAGTTGCGTCGAACAAACTTGTGCCAGTGGCATCGAACAAACTTATGCCAGTTGCGTAGAACAAACTTGTGCCAGTTGCGTCGAACAAACTTGTGCCAGTTGCGTAGAACAAACTTGTGCCAGTTGTGTCAAACAAACTTATGCCAGTTGCGTAGAACAAACTAGTGCCAGTTGCATAGAATAAACTTGTGCCAGTTGCGTAGAACAAACTTGTGCCAATTGCGTCAAACAAACTTGTGCCAGTTGCGTCCAACAAACTTGTGCCAGTTGCATCAAAGAAACTTGTGCCAGTTGCGTCAAACAAACTTGTGCCAGTTACGGCGAACAAACTTGTGCCAGTTACGGCGAACAAACTTGTGTCTGTTGTCTCGAGAAAACTTGTGCCAGTTGCGTCAAACAAACTTGTGCCAGTTACGTCAAACAAACTTGTGCCAGTGGCATCAAACAAACTTGTGCCAGTTGTGTCAAACAAACTTGTGCCAATTGAGGCGAAAAAACTTGTGCCAGTTGCGTCGAACAAACTTGTGCCACTTGCGTCTAACAAACTTGCGCCAGTTGCGTCAAACAAACTTGGGCCAGTTGCGTCGAACAAACTTGTGCCAGTTGCATCAAACAAACTAGTGCCAGTTGCATAGAACAAACTTGTGCCTGTTGCGTAGAACAAACTTGTGCATGTTGCGTCAAACAAACTTGTGCCAGTTGCATCAAACAAACTAGTGCCAGTTGCGTCAAACAAACTTGTGCCAGTTGCGTAGAACAAGCTTGTGCATGTTGCGTAGAACAAACTTGTGCCAGTTACGTCAAACAAACTTTTGCAGTTGTGTCAAACAAACTTATGCCAGTTGTGTCAAACAAACTTGTGACAGTTGGGTCGAACAAACTGGTGCCAGTTACGTTAAACAAACTTGTACCAGTTGCATCGAACAAACTTGTGCCAGTTGCGTCGAACAATCTTGTGCCAGTTGCGTCGAACAAACTTGCGCCAGCTCCGTCGAACAAACTTGTGCCAGTTGCGTAGAACAAACTTGTGCCAGTTGTGTCAAACAAACTTGTGCCAGTTGTGCAGAACAAACTTGTGCCAGTTGCGTCGAACAAACTTGTGCCAGTTGGGTAGAACAAACATGTGCCAGTTGCGTCAAATAAATTTGTGCCAGTTGCCTAGAACAAACTAGTGCCAGATGCGTAGAACAAACTTTTGCCATTTGCGTAGAACAAACTTGTGCCAGTTGTGTCAAACAAACTTGTGCCAGTTGTGTACAACAAACTAGTAAGAGGTGCTTAGAACAAACTTGTGCCAGTTGCGTAGAACAAACTTGTGCCAGTTGCGTGGAACAAACTTGTGCCATTTGCGTCAAACTTGTGCCAGTTGCAAAGAACAAACTTGTGCCAGTTGCGTAGAACAACCTTGTGCCAGTTGCGTCAAACAAACTTGTGCCAGTTGGGTCAAAAAAACTTGTGCCAGTTGCGTCAAACAAACTTGTGCTAGTTGTGTCAAACAAACTTGTGCCAGTTGCGTCAAACAAACTTGTGCCAGTTGCGCCAAACAAACTTGTGCCAGTTGCGTCAAACAAACTTGTGCCAGTTGCGTCAAACAAACTTGTACAAGTTGCGAAAACAAACTTGTGCCAGTTGCGTCAAACAAACTTGTGCCAGATGTGTTGAACAAACTTGTGCCAGTTGCGTCGAACAAACTTGTGCCAGATGTGTTGAACAAACTTCTGCCAGTTGCATCGAACAAACTTGTGCCAGTTGCGTCGAACAAACTTGTGCCAGTTGCGTCGAACAAACTTGGGCCAGTTGCGTCGAACAAACTTGTGCCAGTTGTGTCCAACAAAATTGTGCCGGTTGCGTAGAACAAACTTGTGCCAGTTGCGTCCAACAATCTTGTGCCAGTTGCATAGAACAAACTTGTGCCAGTTGCGTCAAACAAACTTATGCCAGTTGCGTAGAACAAACTAGTGCCAGTTGCATGCAACAAACTTGTGCCAGTTGCGTATAACAAACTTGTGCCAGTTGCGTAGAACAAACTTGTGATAGTTGCGTAGAACAAACTTGTGCCAGTTGCATAGAACAAACTTGTGCCAGTTGCGTCAAACAAACTTGTGATAGTTGCTTCGAACAAACTTGCGCCAGTGGCGCCGAACAAACTTGTGCCAGTTACGGCGAACAAACTTGTGCCAGTTGCGTTGAGAAAACTTGTGCCAGTTGCGTCAAAAAAACTTGTGCCAGTTGCGTCAAACAAACTTGTGCCAGTTGCGTCGAACAAACTTGTGCCAGTTATGGCGAACAAACTTGTGCCAGTTGCGTCAAGAAAACTTGTGCCAGTTGCGTAAAATAAACTTGTGCCAGTTGCGTCAAACAAACTTGTGCCAGTTGCGTCAAACAAACTTAAGCCAGTTGCGTCAAACAAACTTGTGCCAGTTGCGTCAAACAAACTCGTTCCAATTGAGTCAAAAAAACTTGTGCCATTTACCTCGAACAAACTTGTGCCAGTTGCATCTAACAAACTTGTGCCAGTTGCGTCAAACAAACTTGGGCCAGTTGCGTCGAACAAACTTGTGCCAGTTGCGCCAAACAAACTTCTGCCAGTTGCATAAAAAAAAACTTGTGCCAGTTGCATCAAACAAACTTGTGCCAGTTGCGTAGAACAAACATGTTCCAGTTGCGTAGAACATCCTTGTGCCAGTTGCGTCAAACAAACTTGTGCCAGTTGTGTCAAACAAACTTGTGCCAGTTGCGTCAAACAAACTTGTGCCAGTTGCGTCAAACAAACTTGTGCCAGTTGGGTCGAACAAACTTGTGCCAGTTGTGTTAAACAAACTTGCGCCAGTTGCATCGAACAAACTTGTGCCAGTTGCGTCGAACAAACTTGTGCCAGTTGCGTTGAACAAACTTGCGCCAGTTGCGTCAAACAAACTTGTGCCAGTTGCGTTGAACAAACTTCTGCCAGTTGTGTCAAACAAACTTGTGTCAGTTGCGTAGAACAAACTTGTGCCAGTTGCGTCAAACAAACTTGTGTCAGTTGGGTAGAACAAACTTGTGCCAGATGCGTAGAACAAACTAGTTCCAGCTGGATAGAACAAACTTGTGCCAGATGCGTAGAATAAACTTGTGCCAGTTGCGTAGAACAAACTTGTGCCAGTTGCGTAGAACAAACTTGTGCCAGTTGCGTAGAACAAACTTGAGCCAGTTGCATAGAACAAACTTGTGCCAGATGCGTAGAACAAACTTGTGCCAGTTGCGTAGAACAAACTTGTGCCAGTTGCGTAGAGCAAACTTTTGCCAGTTGCGTAGAACAAACTTGTGCCAGTTGCGTAGAACAAACTTGTGCCTGTTGCGTAGAACAAACTTGTGCAAGTTGCATAGAACAAACTTGTGCCAGTTGTGTAGAACATACTTGTGCCAGTTGCCTCGAGAAAAGTTGTGCCAGTTGCCTCGAGAAAAGTTGTGCCAGTTGCATCAAATAAACTTGTGCCAGTTGCGTCAAACAAACTTGTGCCAGTTGAGTCAAACAAACTTGTGACAGTTGCGTCAAACAAACTTGTACCAGTTGCGTCAAACAAACTTATGCCAATTGAGTCGAAGAAACTTGTGCCAGTTGCGTCGAACAAACTTGTGCCAGTTGCGTCTAACAACTTGTGCCAGTTGCGTCAAACAAACTTAGGCCAGTTGCGGCGAACAAACTTGTGCCAGTTGCATCGAACAAACTTGTGCCAGTTACGTAGAACAAACTTGTGCCAGTTGTGTCAAACAAAATTGTGCCAGTTGCGTAGAACAAACCTGTGCCAGTTGCGTAGAACAACCTTGTGCCAGTTGCGTCAAACAAACTTGTGCTGGTTGCGTCAAACAAACATGTGCCAGCTGCGTTGAACAAACTTGTGCCAGTTGTGTCAAACAAACTTTTGCCAGTTGGTTCGAACAAACTTTTGCCAGTTGCTCCAACAAACTTGTACCAGTTGCGTCGAATAAACTTGTGCCAGTTGCGTCAAACAAACTTGTACCAGTTGCGTAGAACAAACTTGTGCCAGTTGCGTCAAACAAACTTATGCCAGTTGCATAGAACAAACTAGTGCCAGTTGCATAGAACAAACTTGTGCCAGTTGCATAGAACAAACTTGTGCCAGTTGCGTCAAACAAACTTGTGCCAGTTGCGTCGAACAAACTTGTGCCAGTTACGTCGAAGAAACTTGTGCCAGTTGCATCAAACAAACTTGTGCCAGTTGCGTCGAACATACTTGTGCCAGTTGCGTCGAACAAACTTGTGCCAATTACATTAAACAAACTTGTGCCAGTTGCGTTGAGAAAACTTGTGCCAGTTGCGTCAAAAAAAAATTTTGTCAGTTGCGTCAAACAAACTTGTGCCATTTGCGTCACACAAACTTGTGCCTCTTGCGTCAAACAAACTTGTGCCAGTTGCGTCAAAAAAACTTGTGCGAATTGACTCGAAAAAACTTGTGCCTGTTACGTCGAACAAACTTGTGCCAGTTGCGTCAAACAAACTTGTGCCAGTTGCGTCAAACAAACTTGTGCCAGTTGCGTAGAAGAACCTTGTGCCAGTTGCGCCAAACAAACTTGTGCCAGTTGCGTCAAACAAACTTGTGCCAGTTGCGTCAAACAACCTTGTGCCAGTTGCGCCAAACAAACTTGTGACAGTTCCGTCAAACAAACTTGTGCCAGTTGAGTCAATCAAACTTGTAAAAGTTGCGAAAACAAACTTATGCCAGTTGCGTCAAACAATTCTGTGCCATATGTGTTGAACAAACATGTGCCAGTTGCATCGAACAAACTTGTGCCAGTTACGTCGAACAAACTTGTGCCAGTTGCGTCGAACAAACTTGTGCCAGTTGCGTCGAACAAACTTGTGCCAGTTGCATAGAACAAATTAGTGCCAGTTGCGTAAAACAAAATTGTGCCAGTTGCTTCGAACAAACTTGTGCCTGTGGCGTCGAACAAACTTGTGTTGGTTACGGCGAAGAAACTTGTGCCAGTTGCGTCGAGAAAACTTTTGCCAGTTGCGTCAAAAAAACTTGTGCCAGTTGCGTCAAACAAACTTGTCCCAGTTGCGTCGAACAAACCTGTGCCAGTTACGGCGAACAAACTTGTGCCATTTGCGTCGAGAAAACTTGTGCCAGTTGCGTCAAATAAACATGTGCCAGTTGCGTCAAATAAACTTGTGCAAGTTGCGTCAAACAAACATGTGCCAGTTGCGTCAAACAAACTTGTGCCAATTGAGTCGAAAAAACTTGTGCCAGTTACGTCTAACAAACTTGTGCCAATTGCGTCAAACAAACTTGTGCCAGTTGCGTTGAACAAACTTGTGCCAGTTGCGTCGAAGAAACTTGTGCCAGTTGCGTCAAACAAACTTGTGCCAGTTGCGTCGAACATACTTGTGCCAGTTGCGTCGAACAAAATTGTGCCAGTTACATTAAACAAACTTGTGCCAGTTGCGTCAAAAAAAACTAGTGCCAGTTGCGTCAAACAAACTTTTGCCAGTTGCGTCACACAAACTTGTGCCTCTTGCGTCAATCAAACTTGTGCCAGTTGCGTCAAAAAAACTTGTGCCAATTGACTCGAAAAAACTTGTGCCTGTTACGTCGAACAAACTTGTGCCAGTTGCGCCTAACAAACTTGTGCCAGTTGCGTCAAACAAAGTTGTGCCAGTTGTGTCGAACAAACTTGTGCTAGTTGCGGCAAACAAACTTGTGCCAGTTGCGTAGAACAAACTTGTGCCAGTTGCGTAGAAGAACCTTGTGCCAGTTGCGTCAAACAAACTTGTGCCAGTTGCGTCAAAGAAACTTGTGCCCGTTGCGTCGAACAAACTTGTGCCAGTTGCGCCAAACAAACTTGTGACAGTTCCGTCAAACAAACTTGTGCCAATTGAGTCAAACAAACTTGTACAAGTTGCGAAAACAAACTTATGCCAGTTGCGTCAAACAATCTTGTGCCAGATGTGGTGAACAAACATGTGCCAGTTGCATTGAACAAACTTGTGCCAGTTGCGTCGAACAAACTTGTGCCAGTTGCGTCGAAAAAACTTGTGCCAGTTGCGTCGAACAAACTTGTGCCAGTTACGTCGAACAAACTTGTGCCAGTTGCGTCAAACAAACTTGAGCCAGTTGCATCAAACAAACTTGTGACAGTTGCGTAGAAGAAACTTGTGCCAGTTGCGTCCAACAAACTTGTGCCACTTGCGTAGAACAAACTTGTGCCAGTTGCGTCGAACAAACTTGTGCCAGTTGCGTACAACAAAATTGTGCCTTTTGCATAGAACAAACTTATGCCAGTTGCGTCCAACAAACTTGTGCCAGTTGCGTAGAACAAACTTATGCCAGTTGGGTAGAACAAACTAGTGACAGTTGCATACAACAAACTTGCACCAGTTGCGTATAACAAACTTGTGCCAGTTGCGTAGAACAAACTTTTGCCAGTTGCGTAGAACAATCTTGTGCTAGTTGCATAGAACAAACTTGTGCCAGTTGTGTCAAACAAACTTGTGCCAGTTGCTTCGAACAAACTTATGCCAGTGGCGTCGAACAAACTTGTGCCAGTTACGGCGAACACACTTGTGCCAGTTGCGTCAAACAAACTTGTGCCAGTTGCGTCAAAAAAACTTGTGCCAGTTGCGTCAAACAAACTTGTGCCAGTTGCGTCGAACAAACTTGTGCCAGTTACGGCGAACAAACTTGTGCCAGTTGCGCCGAGCAAACTTCTGCCAGATGCGTCAAATAAACTTGTGCCAGTTGCGTCAAACAAACTTGTGCCAGTTGCGTCAAACAAACATGTGCCAGTTGCGTCAAACAAACTTTTGCCAATTGAGTCGAAAAAACTTGTGCCAGTTACCTCGAACAAACTTGTGCCAGTTGCGTCTAACAAACTTGTGCCACTTGCGTCAAAAAAACTTGGGCCAGTTGCGTCGAACAAACTTGTGCCAGTTGCGTCAAACAAACTTGTGCCAGTTGCGTCAAACAAACTTGTGCTGGTTGGGTCGAACAAACTTGTGCCAGTTGTGTTAAACAAACTTGTGCCAGTTGCATCGAACAAACTTGTGCCAGTTGCGTCGAACTAACTTGTGCCAGTTGCGTTGAACAAACTTGCGCCAGTTGCGTCAAACAAACTTGTGCCAGTTGTGTTGAACAAACTTCTGCCAGTTGTTTCAAACAAACTTGTGTCAGTTGCGTAGAACAGACTTGAGCCAAATGCGTCGAACAAACTTGTGTCAGTTGGGTAGAACAAACTTGTGCCAGTTGCGTCAAACAAACTTGTGCCAGTTGTGTAGAACAAACTAGTGCCAGTTGGATAGAACAAACTTGTGCCAGATGCGTAGAATAAACTTGTGCCAGTTGCGTAGAACAAACTTGTGCCAGTTGCGTAGAACAAACTTGTGCCAGTTGCATAGAACAAACTTCTGCCAGTTGCGTAGAACAAACGTGTGCCAGTTGCATAGAACAAACTTGTGCCAGTTGCGTATAACAAACTTGTGCCAGTTGCGTAGAACAAACTTGTGCAAGTTGCATAGAACAAACTTGTGCCAGTTGTGTAGAACATACTTGTGCCAGTTGCGTCGTGAAAAGTTGTGCCAGTTGCGTCAAATAAACTTGTGCCAGTTGCGTCAAACAAACTTGTGCCAGTTGAGTCAAATAAACTTGTGACAGTTGCGTCAAACAAACTTGTACCAGTTGCGTCAAACAAATTTGTGCCAATTGAGTTGAAGAAACTTGTGCCAGTTGCGTCGAACAAACTTGTGCCAGTTGCGTCGAAGAAACTTGTGCCAGTTGCATCGAACAAACTTGTGCCAGTTGCGTAGAACAAACTTTTGCCAGTTGCGTCAAACAAACTTGTCCCAGTTGCGTAGAACAAACTTGTGCCAGTTGCGTAGCAAAACCTTGTGCCAGTTGCGTCAAACAAACTTGTGCTAGTTGCGTCAAACAAACTTGTGCCAGTTGCGCCAAACAAACTTGTGCCAGTTGTGTCAAACTAACTTTTGCCAGTTGGTTAGAACAAACTTTTGCCAGTTGCGTCCAGCAGACTTGTACCAGTTGCGTCGAAGAAACTTGTGCCAGTTGCGTCGAACAAACTTGTACCAGTTGCGTAGAACAAACTTGTGCCAGTTGCGTCAAACAAACTTATGCCAGTTGCATAGAACAAACTAGTGCCAGTTGCATAGAACAAACTTGTGCCAATTGCATAGAACAAACATGTGCCAGTTGCGTCGAACAAACTTGTGCCAGTTGCATCGAAGAAACTTGTGCCAGTTGCGTCAAACAAACTTGTGCCAGTTGCGTCGAACATACTTGTGCCAGTTGCGTCGAACAAACTTGTGCCTGTTACATTAAACAAACTTGTGCCAGTTGCGTCGAGAAAACTTGTGCTAGTTGCGTCAAAAAAAACTTGTGCCAGTTGCGTCAAAAAAACTTGCGCCAGTTGCGTCACACAAACTTGTGCCTCTTGCGTCAAACAAACTTGTGCCAGTTGCGTCTAACAAACTTGTGCCAATTGACTTGAAAAAACTTGTGCCTGTTACGTCGAACAAACTTGTGCCAGTTGCGTCTAACAAATTTGTGCCAGTTACGTCAAACAAACTTGTGCCAGTTGCGTCGAACAAACTTGTGCCAGTTGCATAGAACAAACTTATGCCAGTTGCGTAGAACAAACTTGTGCCAGTTGCGTAGAAGAACCTTGTGCCAGTTGCGTCAAACAAACTTGTGACAGTTGCGTCAAACAAACTTGTGCCAGTTGCGTCGAACAAACTTGTGCCAGTTGCGTCAAACAAACTTGTGCCAGTTGCGCCAAACAAACTTGTGACAGTTCCGTCAAACAAACTTGTGCCAGTTGAGTCAAACAAACTTGTACAAGTTGCGAAAACAAACTTATGCCAGTTGCGTCAAACAATCTTGTGCCAGATGTGTTGAACAAACATATGCCAGTTGCATCGAACAAACTTGTGCCAGTTGCGTCGAACAAACTTGCGCCAGTTGCGTCGAACAAACTTGTGCCAGTTGCGTCGAACAAACTTGTGCCAGTTGCGTCGAACAAACTTGTGCCAGTTGCGTCAAACAAACTTGAGCCAGTTGCGTCCAACAAACTTGTGACAGTTGAGTAGAAGAAACTTGTGCCAGTTGTGTCCAAAAAACTTGTGCCAGTTGCGTAGAACAAACTTGTGCCAGTTTTGTCAAACAAACTTATGCCAGTTGCGAAGAACAAACTAGTGCCAGTTGCATACAACAAACTTGTACCAGTTGCGTCGAAGAAACTTGTGCCAGTTGCGTCGAACAAACTTGTACCAGTTGCGTAGAACAAACTTGTGCCAGTTGCGTCAAACAAACTTATGCCAGTTGCATAGAACAAACTAGTGCCAGTTGCATAGAACAAACTTGTGCCATTTGCGTAGAACAAACTTGTGCCAGTTGCATAGAACAAACATGTGCCAGGTGCATCGAACAAACTTGTGCCAGTTGCATCGAAGAAACTTGTGCCAGTTGCGTCAAACAAACTTGTGCCAGTTGCGTCGAACATACTTGTGCCAGTTGCGTCGAACAAACTTGTGCCTGTTACATTAAACAAACTTGTGCCAGTTGCGTCGAGAAAACTTGTGCTAGTTGCGTCAAAAAAAACTTGTGCCAGTTGCGTCAAACAAACTTGCGCCAGTTGCGTCACACAAACTTGTGCCTCTTGCGTCAAACAAACTTGTGCCAGTTGCGTCTAACAAACTTGTGCCAATTGACTTGAAAAACTTGTGCCTGTTACGTCGAACAAACTTGTGCCAGTTGCGTCTAACAAACTTGTGCCAGTTGCATAGAACAAACTTGTGCCAGTTGCGTAGAACAAACTTGTGCCAGTTGCGTAGAAGAATCTTGTGCCAGTTGCGTCAAACAAACTTGTGCCAGTTGCGTCAAACAAACTTGTACCAGTTGCGTCGAACAAACTTGTGCCAGTTGCGTCAAACAAACTTGTGCCAGTTGCGCCAAACAAACTTGTGACAGTTCCGTCAAACAAACTTGTGCCAGTTGAGTCAAACAAACTTGTACAAGTTTCGAAAACAAACTTATGCCAGTTGCGTCAAACAATCTTGTGCCAGATGTGTTGAACAAACATATGCCAGTTGCATCGAACAAACTTGTGCCAGTTGCGTCGAACAAACTTGCGCCAGTTGCGTCGAACAAACTTGTGCCAGTTGCGTCGAACAAACTTGTGCCAGTTGCGTCGAACAAACTTGTGCCAGTTGTGTCAAACAAACTTGAGCCAGTTGCGTCCAACAAACTTGTGACAGTTGAGTAGAAGAAACTTGTGCCAGTTGTGTCCAAAAAACTTGTGCCAGTTGCGTAGAACAAACTTCTGCCAGTTTTGTCAAACAAACTTATGCCAGTTGCGAAGAACAAACTAGTGCCAGTTGCATACAACAAACTTGTGCCAGTTGCGTAGAACAAACTTGTGCCAGTTGCGTAGAACAAACTTGTGCCAGTTGCATAGAACAAATTAGTGCCAGTTGCGTCAAACAAACTTGAGCCAGTTGCTTCGAGCAAACTTGTGCCAGTTACGGCGAAGAAACTTTTGCCAGTTGCGTCGAGAAAACTTGTGCCAGTTGCGTCAAAAAAACTTGTGCCAGTTGCGTCAAACAAGCTTGTGCCAGTTGCGTCGAACAAACCTGTGCCAGTTACGGCGAACAAACTTGTGCCAGTTGTGTCGAGAAAACTTGTGCCAGCTGCCTCAAATAAACTTGTGCCAGTTGCGTCAAACAAACTTGTGCAAGTTGCGTCAAACAAACTTGTGCCAGTTGCGTCAAACAAATTTGTGCCAGTTGCGTCAAACAAACTTGTGCCAATTTAGTCGAAAAAACTTGTGCCAGTTACGTCGAACAAACTTGTGCCAGTTGCGTCAAACAAACTTGGGCCAGTTGCGCCGAACAAACTTGTGCCAGTTGCATCGAACAAACTTCTGCCGGTTGCATCAAACAAACTTGTGCCAGTTGCATCAAACAAACTTGTGCCAGTTGCGTAGAACAGACTTGTGCCAGTTTCGTAGAACAACCTTGTGCCAGTTGCGTCAAACAAACTTGTGCTAGTTGTGTCAAACAAACTTGGGCCAGTTGCGTCAAACAAACTTGTGCCAGTTGCGTCAAACAAACTTGTGCCAGTTGAGTCGAACAAACTTGTGCCAGTTGCGTTAAACAAACTTGTGCCAGTTGCATCGAACAAACTTGTGCCAGTTGCGTCGAACAAACTTCTGCCAGTTGCGTCGAACAAACGTGCGCCAGTTGCGTCAAACAAACTTGTACCAGTTGCGTTGAACAAACTTCTGCCAGTTGTGTCAAACAAACTTGTGTCAGTTGCGTAGAACAAACTTGTGCAAGTTGCGTAGAACAAACTTGTGCCAGTTGCGTAGAACAAACTTGTGCCAGTTGCATAGAACAAACTTGTGCCAGATGCGTAGAACAAACTTGTGCCATTTGCGTAGAACAAACTTGTGCCAGTTGCTTAGAACAAACTTGTGCCAGTTGCGTAGAATAAACTTGTGCCAGTTGCGTAGAACAAACTTGTGCCAGTTGCGTAGAACAAACTTATGCAAGTTGCATAGAACAAACTAGTGCCAGTTGCATACAACAAACTTGTGCCAGTTGCGTAGAACAAACTTGTGCAAGTTGCATAGAACAAACTAGTGCCAGTTGCATACAACAAACTTGTGCCAGTTGCGTAAAACAAACTTGTGCCAGTTGCGTAGAACAAACTTTTGCCAGTTGCATAGAACAAATTAGTGCCAGTTGTGTCAAACAAACTAATGCCAGTTGTTTCGAACAAACTTGTGCCAGTGGCGTCGAGCAAACTTGTGCCAGTTACGGCGAAAAAACTTGTGCCAGTTGCGTCGAGAAAAGTTGTGCCAGTTGCGTCAAAAAAACTTGTGCCAGTTGCGTGAAACAAACTTGTGCCAGTTGCATCGAACAAACCTGTGCCAGTTACGGCGAACAAACTTGTGCCAGTTGCGTCGAGAAAACTTGTGCCAGTTGCGTCAAATAAACTTGTGCCAGTTGCGTCAAACAAACTTGTGCCAGTTACGTTAAACAAACTTGTACCAGTTGCGTCGTACAAATTTCTGCCAGTTGCTTCGAACAAACTTGTGCCAGTTGGGTCAAACAAACTTGTGCCAGTTTCGTCGAACAAACTTGTGCCAGTTACGGCGAACAAATTTGTGCCACTGGCGTCGAGAAAACTTGTGCCAGTTGCGTCAAATAAACTTGTGCAAGTTGCGTCAAACAAACTTGTGCCAGTTACGGCGAACAAACTTGTGCCAGTTGCGTCGAGAAAAGTTGTGTCGGTTGCGTCAAATAAACTTGAGCCAGTTGCGTCGAACAAACTTGTGCCAGTTGCGTCAAACAAACTTGTGCCAGTTGCATCAAACAAACTTGTGCCAGTTGCATCAAACAAACTTGTGCCAGTTGCGTCAAACAAACTTTGTGCCAATTGAGTCGAAAAAAATTGTGCCAGTTGCGTTGAACAAACTTTTGCCAGTTGCGTCTAACAAACTTGTGCCAGTTGCGTCAAACAAACTTGTGCCAGTTGCGTCGAACAAACTTGTGCCAGTTGCATCGAACAAACTAGTGTCAGTTGCATAGAACAAACTTGTGCCAGTTGCGTCAAACAAACCTGTGCCAGTTGCCTAGAACAAACTTCAGCATGCTGCGTAGAACAACCTTGTGCCAGTTGCGTCAAACAAACTTGTGCCAGTTGCGTCAAACAGACTTGTTCCAGTTGCGTCGAACAAACTTGTGCCAGTTGCGTCAAACAAACTTGTGCCAGTTGCGTCAAACAAACTTGTGCTAGTTGCGTCTAACAAACTTGTGCCATTTGCGTCAAAAAAACTTGGGCCAGTTGAGTCGAACAAACTTGTGCCAGTGGCATCGAACAAACTTGTGCCAGTTGCGTAGAACAAACTTGTGCCAGTTGCGTCAAGCAAACTTGTGCTAGTTGCGTAGAACAAACTTGTGCCAGTTGCGTAAAACAACCTTGTGCCAGTTGCATCGAACAAACTTGTGCCAGTTGCGTCAAACAAACTTGGGCCAGTTGCGTCAAACAAACTTTTGCCAGTTGCGTAGAACAAACTAGTGCTAGTTGCATAGAACAAACTTGTGCCAGTTGAGTAGAACAAACTTGTGCCAATTGCGTCAAACAAACTTGTGCCAGTTGTGTCGAACAAACTTGTGCCAGTTGCGTCGAAGAAACTTGTGCCAGTTGCGTCAAAAAAACTTATGCCAGTTGCGTCGAACAAACTTGTGCCAGTTGCGTCGAACAAACTTGTGCCAGTTACGGCGAACAAACTTGGGCCACTTGCGTCGAGGAAACTTGTGCCACTTGCATCAAATAAACTTGTGCCAGTTGCTATAAACTTGTGCCAGTTGCGTCAAAAAAACCTGTGCCAGTTGTGTCAAACAAACTTGTGCCAGTTGCTTCAAACAAACTTGTGCCAGTTGCGTCAAACAAACTTGTGCCAATTGAGTCGAAAAACTTGTGCCAGTTGCGTCAAACAAACTTGTGCCAGTTGCGTCTAACAAACTTGTGCCAGTTGCGTCAAACAAACTTGGGCCAGTTGTGTGGAACAAACTTGTGCCAGTTGCATCGAACAAACTAGTGAAGGTTGCATAGAACAAACTTGTGCCAGTTGCGTCAAACAAACTTGCGCCAGTTGCGTAGAACAAACTTGTGCATGTTGCGCAGAACAACCTTGTGCCAGTTGCGTCAAACAAACTTTTGCCAGTTGTGTCAAACAAACTTGTGCTAGTTGGGTCGAACAAATTTGTGCCAGTTGTGTCAAACAAACTTGTGCCAGTTTGGTCGAACAAACTTGTGCCAGTTACGTTAAACAAACATGTACCAGTTGCGTCGAACAAACTTGTACCAGTTGCGTCGAACAAACTTGTGCCAGTTGAGTGGAACAAACTTGCGCCAGTTGCGTAGAACTAACTAGTGCCAGTTGCGTCGAACAAACTTGTGCCAGTTGGGTAGAACAAACTTGTGCCAGTTGCGTCAAACAAATCTGTGAAAGTTGCGTAGAACTAACTAGTGCCAGTTGCGTCGAACAAACTTGTGCCAGTTGGGTAGAACAAACATGTGCCAGTTGTGTCAAACAAATTTGTGGCAGTTGCGTAGAACAAACTAGTGCCAGTTGCATAGAACAAACTTGTGCCAGATTTGTAGAACAAACTTTTGCCAGTTGCGTAGAACAAACTTGTGCCAGTTGTGTCAAACAAACTTATGCCAGTTGTGTACAACAACCTTGTAAGAGTTGCGTAGAACAAACTTATGCCAGTTGTGTAGAACAAACTTGTGCCAGTTGCATAGAACAAACTTGTGCCAGTTGCGTCAAACAAACTTGTGCCAGTTGCGTAGAAAAAACTTGTGCCAGTTGCGTAGAAAATCCTTGTGCCAGTTGCGTCAAACAAACTTGTGCCAGTTGCGTCAAACAAACTTGTGCCAGTTGCGTAGAACAAACTTGTGCCAGTTGCGTAGAAAATCCTTGTGCCAGTTGCGTCAAACAACTTGTGCCAGTTGCGTCAAACAAACTTGTGCCAGTTGCGTCAAACAAACTTGTGCCAGTATGCGTCAAACAAATTTGTGCCAGTTGCTTCAAACAAACTTGTTCCAGTTGCGTCAAACAAACTTGTGCCAGTTGCGTCAAACAAATTTGTACAAGTTGCGAAAACAAACTCGTGCCAGTTGCGTCAAACAAACTTGTGCCAGATGTGTTGAACAAACTTGTGCCAGTTGCGTCGAACAAACTTGTGCCAGTTGCGTCAAACAAACTTGTGCCAGTTGCGTCGAACAAACTTGTGCCAGTTGCGTCGAACAAACTTGTGCCAGTTGCGTCGAACAAACTTGTGCCAGTTGCGTCATACAAACTTGTGCCAGTTGCATCCAACAAACTTGCCCAGTTGCATAGAACAAATTTGTGCCAGTTGTGTACAACAAACTTGTGCCAGTTGCGTTGAACAAACTTGTGCCAGTTGCGTAGAACATACTTGTGCCAGTTGCGTCGAGAAAAGTTGTGCCATTTGCGTCAAATAAACTTGAGCCAGTTGCGTCAAACAAACTTGTGCCAGTTGCGTCAAACAAACTTGTGCAAGTTGCGTCAAACAAACTTGTGCCAATTGCATCAAACAAACTTGTGCCAATTGAGTCGAAAAAACTTGTGCTAGTTGCGTCGAACAAACTTGTGCCAGTTGCGTCTAAAAAACTTGTGCCAGTTGCGTCAAACAAACTTGGGCCAGTTGCGTCGAACTAACTTGTGGAAGTTGCATCGAACAAACTTGTGCCAGTTGCGTAGAACAAACTTGTGCCAGTTGCGTCAAACAAACTTGTGCCAGTTGCGTAGAAGAAACTTGTGCCAGTTGCGTAGAACAACCTTGTTCGAGTTGCGTCAAACAAACTTGTGCCAGTTGCGTCATACAAACTTGTGCCAGTTGCGTCGAACAAACTTGTGCCAGTTGTGTCAAACAAACTTGTGCCAGTTGCGTCAAACAAACTTGTGCCAGTTGCCTCCAACAAACTTGTACCAGTTGCGTCGAACAAACTTGTGTCAGTTGCGTCGAACAAACTTGTGCCAGTGGCGCAGAACAAACATGTGTCAGTTGCGTCAAACAAACTTATGCCAGTTGCATAGAACAAACTTGTGCCAGTTGAGTCAACCAAACTTGTGCCAGTTGCGTCGAACAAACTTGTGCCAGTTGCGTCGAAGAAACTTGTGCCAGTTGCGTCAAACAAACTTCTGCCAGTTGCGTCGAACAAACTTGTGCCAGTTGCATCGAACAAAATTGTGCCACTTATGGCGAACAAACATGTGCCAGTTGCATCGAGAAAACTTGTGCCAGTTGCGTCAAAAAAAACTTGTGCCAGTTGCGTCAAACATACTTGTGCCAGTTGCGTCAAACAAACTTGTGCCTCTTGCGTCAAACAAACTTGTGCCAGTTGCGTAAAAAAAACTTGTGCCAGTTGCGTGAAACAAACTTGTGCCAGTTGCGTCGAACAAACTTCTGCCAGTTGCGTCAAACAAACTTGTGTCAGTTGCTTAGAACAAACTTGTGCCAGTTGCGTCAAACAAACTTGTGCAAGTTGCGTAGAACAAACTTGTGCCAGTTGCGTAGAAGAACCTTGTGCCAGTTGCGTCAAACAAACTTGTGCCAGTTGTGTCAAACAAACTGGTGCCAGTTGCGTCAAACAAACTTGTGCCGTTTGCCTCAAACAAAATTGTGCCAGTTGGGTTGAACAAACTTGTGCCAGTTGCCTTAAACAAACTTGTGCCAGTTGCATCGAACAAACTTGTGCCAGTTTCGTCGAACAAACTTGTGCTAGTGACATCGAACAAACTTGTGCCAGTTGCGTAGAACAAACTTGTGCCAGTTGCGTCAAACAAACTTGTGCCAGTTGCGTAGAATCAAAATTGTGCCAGTAGTGTAGAACAACCTTGTGCCAGTTGCGTCGAACAAACTTGTGCTAGTTGCGTAGAACAAACTTGTGCCAGTTGCGTCAAACAAACTTACGCCATTTGCGTAAAAAAAACTAGTGCCAGTTGCATAGAACAAACTTGTGCCAGTTAAGTAGAACAAACTTGTGCCAATTGTGTCAACCAAACTTGTGCTAGTTGCGTCAAACAAACTTGTGCCAGTTGTGTTGAAGAAACTTGTGCCAGTTGCGTCAAACAAACTTGTGCCAGTTGCGTCGAACAAACTTGTGCCAGTTGCGTAGAACAACCTTGTGCCAGTTGCGTTGAACAAACTTGTGCCAGTTGCGTCGAACAAACTTGTGCCAGTTGCGTCAAACAAACTGGTGCCAGTTGAGTCAAACAAACTTGTACAAGTTGCGTCAAACAAACTTGTGCCAGTTGCGTCTAACAAACTTGTGCCAGTTGCGTGAAACAAACTTGGGCAAGTTGTGTGGAACAAACTTGTGCCAGTTGCATCGAACAAACTAGTGCCAGTTGCATCGAACAAACTTTTGCCAGTTGCGTCGAACAAACTTGTGCCAGTTGCGTCGAACAAACTTGTGCCACTTGCGTCGAGAAAACTTGTGCCACTTGCATCAAATAAACTTGTGCCAGTTGCTATAAACTTGTGCCAGTTGCGTCAAACAAACCTGAGCCAGTTGTGTCAAACAAACTTGTGACAGTTGCTTCAAACAAACTTGTGCCAGTTGCGTCAAACAAACTTGTGCCAGTTGCGTCGAAAAACTTGTGCCAGTTGCGTCAAACAAACTTGTGCCAGTTTCGTCTAACAAACTTGTGCCAGTTGCGTGAAACAAACTTGGGCAAGTTGTGTGGAACAAACTTGTGCCAGTTGCATCGAACAAACTAGTGCCAGTTGCATAGAACAAACTTGTGCCAGTTGCGTCAAACAAACTTCTGCCAGTTGCGTACAACAAACTTATGCATGTTGCGTAGAACAACCTTGTGCCAGTTGCGTCAAACAAACTTTTGCCAGTTGCGTCAAACAAACTTGTGCTAGTTGCGTCGAACAAATTTGTGCCAGTTGTGTCAAACAAACTTGTGCCAGTTGGGTCGAACAAACTTTTGCCAGTTACGTTAAACAAACATGTACCAGTTGCGTCGAACAAACTTGTGCCAGTTGCGTCGAACAAACTTGTGCCAGTTGAGTGGAACAAACTTGTGCCAGTTGGGTAGAACATACATGTGCCAGTTGCTTCAAACAAATCTGTGCCAGTTGCGTCTAACAAATTTGTGCCAGTTGCGTAGAACAAACTAGTGCCAGTTGCATAGAACAAACTTGTGCCAGATTTGTAGAACAAACTTTTGCCAGTTGTGTAGAACAAACTTGTGCCAGTTGTGTCAAACAAACTTATGCCAGTTGTGTACAACAACCTTGTAAGAGTTGCGTAGAACAAACTTATGCCAGTTGTATAGAACAAACTTGTGCCAGTTGCGTAGAACAAACTTGTGCCAGTTGCGACAAACAAACTTGTGCCAGTTGCGTCAAACAAACTTGTGCCAGTTGCGTAGAACAAACTTGTGCCAGTTGCGTAGAAAATCCTTGTGCCAGTTGCGTCAAACAAACTTGTGCCAGTTGCGTCAAACAAACTTGTGCCAGTTGCGTCAAACAAACTTGTGCCAGTATGCGTCAAACAAATTTGTGCCAGTTGCTTCAAACAAACTTGTGAAAGTTGCGTCAAACAAACTTGTGCCAGTTGCGTCAAACAAATTTGTACAAGTTGCGAAAACAAACTAGTGCCAGTTGCTTCAAACAAACTTGTGCCAGATGTGTTGAACAAACTTGTGCCAGTTGCGTCGAACAAACTTGTGCCAGTTGCATCGAACAAACTTTTGCCAGTTGCGTCGAACAAACTTGTGCCAGTTGCGTCGAACAAACTTGTGCCAGTTGCGTCGAACAAACTTGTGCCAGTTACGTCGAACAAACTTGTGCCAGTTGCGTCCAACAAACTTGTCCCAGTTGCATAGAACAAATTTGTGCCTGTTGTGTCGAACAAACTTGTGCCAGTTGCGTTGAACAAACTTGTGCCCGTTGCGTAGAACAAACTTCTGCCAGTTGCGTCAAACAAACTTGTGCCAGTTGCGTCAAACAAACTTGTGCCACTTGATTCGAAAAAACTTGTGCCAGTAGCGTTGAACAAACTTGTGCCAGTTGCGTCTAAAAAACTTGTGCCAGTTGCGTCAAACAAACTTGGGTCAGTTGCGTCGAACTAACTTGTGCCAGTTGCATCGAACAAACTTGTGCCAGTTGCGTAGAACAAACTTGTGCCAGTTGCGTCAAACAAACTTGTGCCAGTTGCGTAGAAGAAACTTGTGCCAGTTGCGTAGAACAACCTTGTTCGAGTTGCATCAAACAAACTTGTGCCAGTTGCGTCATACAAACTTGTGCCAGTTGCGTCGAACAAACTTGTGCCAGTTGTGTCAAACAAACTTATGCCAGTTGCGTCCAACAAACTTGTACCAGTTGCGTCGAACAAACTTGTGTCAGTTGCGTCGAACAAACTTGTGCCAGTTGCGCAGAACAAACATGTTTCAGCTGCGTCAAACAAACTTATGCCAGTTGCATAAAACAAACTAGTGCCAGTTGCGTAGAACAAACTTGTGCCTGTTGCGTAGAACAAACTTGAGCCAGTTGCGTCAAACAAACTTGTGCCAGTTGCGTCGAACAAACTTGTGCCAGTTGCGTCGAAGAAACTTGTGCCAGTTGCGTCAAACAAACTTGTACCAGTTGCGCCGAACAAACTTGTGCCAGTTGCGTCGAACAAACTTGTGCCACTTATGGCGAACAAACTTGTGCCAGTTGCGTCGAGAAAACTTGTGCCAGTTGCGTCAAACATACTTGTGCCAGTTGCGTCAAACAAACTTGTGCCTCTTGCGTCAAACAAACTTGTGCCAGTTGCGTAAAAAAAACTTGTGCCAGTTGCGTCAAACAAACTTGTGCCAGTTGCGTCGAACAAACTTGTGCCAGTTGCGTCAAACAAACTTGTGTCAGTTGCTTAGAACAAACTTGTGCCAGTTGCGTCAAACAAACTTGTGCCAGTTGCGTAGAACAAACTTGTGCCGGTTGCGTAGAAGAACCTTGTGCCAGTTGCGTCAAACAAACTTGTGCCAGTTGCGTCAAACAAACTTGTGCCAGTTGCGTCAAACAAACTTGTGCCATTTGCCTCAAACAAAATTGTGCCAGTTGGGTCGAACAAACTTGTGCCAGTTGCATCGAACAAACTTGTGCCAGTTTCGTCGAACAAACTTGTGCTAGTGACATCGAACAAACTTGTGCCAGTTGCGTAGAACAAACTTGTGCCAGTTGCGTCAAACAAATTTGTGCCACTTGCGTAGAATAAAAATTGTGCCAGTTGCGTAGAACAACCTTGTGCCAGTTGCGTCGAAAAAACTTGTGCTAGTTGCGTAGAACAAACTTGTGCCAGTTGCGTCAAACAAACTTACGCCATTTGCGTAAAACAAACTAGTGTCAGTTGCATAGAACAAACTTGTGCCAGTTAAGTAGAATAAACTTGTGCCAATTGTGTCAACCAAACTTTTGCCAGTTGCATCAAACAAACTTTTGCCAGTTGCATCGAAGAAACTTGTGCCAGTTGCGTTAAACAAACTTGTGCCAGTTGCGTCGAACAAACTTGTGCCAGTTGCGTCGAACAAACTTTTGCCAGTTACGGCGAAGAATCTTGTGCCACTTGCGTCGAGAAAACTTGAGCCAGTTGCATACAACAAACTTGTGCCAGTTGCGTAAAACAAACTAGTGCCAGTTGCATAGAACAAAATTGTGCCAGTTAAGTAGAACAAACTTGTACCAATTGTGTCAACCAAACTTGTGCCAGTTGCGTCAAACAAACTTGTGCCAGTTGCGTCGAAGAAACTTGTGCCAGTTGCGTCAAACAAACTTGTGCCAGTTGCGTCGAGAAAACTTGTGCCAGTTGCATCAAAAAAACTTGTGCCAGTTCCGTCAAACAAACTTGTGCCAGTCACGACGAACAAACTTGTGCCAGTTGCGTCGAGAAAAGTTGTGCCAGTTGCGTCAAATAAACTTGTGCCAGTTGCGTCAAACAAACTTGTGCCAGTTGCGACAAACAAACTTGTGCCAGTTGCGTCAAACAAACTTGTGCCAGATGCGTCAAACAAACTTTTGCCAATTGAGTAGAAAAAACTTGTGCCAGTTGCGTCAAACAAACTTGTGCCAGTTGCGTCTAACAAACTTGTGCCAGTTGCGTCAAACAAACTTGTGCCAGTTGCGTCGAACAAACTTGTGCCAGTTGCATCGAACAAACTAGTGCCAGTTGCATAAAACAAACTTGTGCCAGTTGCGTCAAACAAACTTGTGCCAGTTGTGTAGAACAAACTTGTGCATGTTGCGTAGAAGAACCTTGTGCCAGTTGCGTCAAACAAACTTGTGCCAGTTGCGTCAAACAAACTTGTGCCAATTGAGTCGAAAAAACTTGTGCCAGTTACGTCTAACAAACTTGTGCTGTTGCGTCAAACAAACTTGTGCCAGTTGCGTTGAACAAACTTGTGCCAGTTGCGTCGAAGAAACTTGTGCCAGTTGCGTCAAACAAACTTGTGCCAGTTGCGTCGAACATACTTGTGCCAGTTGCGTCGAACAAAATTGTGCCAGTTACATTAAACAAACTTGTGCCAGTTGCGGCGAGAAAACTTGTGCTAGTTGCGTCAAAAAAAACTTGTGCCAGTTGCGTCAAACAAACTTTTGCCAGTTGCGTCACACAAACTTGTGCCTCTTGCGTCAATCAAACTTGTGCCAGTTGCGTCAAAAAAACTTGTGCCTGTTACGTCGAACAAACTTGTGCCTGTTACGTCGAACAAACTTGTGCCAGTTGCGCCTAACAAACTTGTGCCAGTTGCGTCAAACAAAGTTGTGCCAGTTGTGTCGAACAAACTTGTGCTAGTTGCGTCAAACAAACTTGTGCCAGTTGCGTAGAACAAACTTGTGCCAGTTGCGTAGAAGAACCTTGTGCCAGTTGCGTCAAACAAACTTGTGCCAGTTGCGTCAAACAAACTTGTGCCCGTTGCGTCGAACAAACTTGTGCCAGTTGCGCCAAACAAACTTGTGACAGTTCCGTCAAACAAACTTGTGCCAATTGAGTCAAACAAACTTGTACAAGTTGCGAAAACAAACTTATGCCAGTTGCGTCAAACAATCTTTTGCCAGATGTGGTGAACAAACATGTGCCAGTTGCATTGAACAAACTTGTGCCAGTTGCGTCGAACAAACTTGTGCCAGTTGTGTCGAAAAAACTTGTGCCAGTTGCGTCGAACAAACTTGTGCCAGTTACGTCGAACAAACTTGTGCCAGTTGCGTCAAACAAACTTGAGCCAGTTGCATCCAACAAACTTGTGACAGTTGCGTAGAAGAAACTTGTGCCAGTTGCGTCCAACAAACTTGTGCCACTTGCGTAGAACAAACTTGTGCCAGTTGCGTCCAACAAACTTGTGCCAGTTGCGTACTACAAAATTGTGCCTTTTGCGTAGAACAAACTTGTGCCAGTTGTGTCCAACAAACTTGTGCCAGTTGCGTAGAACAAACTTATGCCAGTTGAGTAGAACAAACTAGTGACAGTTGCATACAACAAACTTGTGCCAGTTGCGTATAACAAACTTGTGCCAGTTGCGTAGAACAAACTTTTGCCAGTTGCGTAGAACAATCTTGTGCCAGTTGCATAGAACAAACTTGTGCCAGTTGTGTCAAACAAACTTGTGCCAGTTGCTTCGAACAAACTTATGCCAGTGGCGTCGAACAAACTTGTGCCAGTTACGGCGAACACACTTGTGCCAGTTGCGTCGAGAAAACTTGTGCCAGTTGCGTCAAAAAAAACTTGTGCCAGTTGCGTCTAAAAAACTTGTGCCAGTTGCGTCGAACAAACTTGTGCCAGTTACGGCGAACAAACTTGTGCCAGTTGCGCCGAGCAAACTTGTGCCAGTTGCGTCAAACAAACTTGTGCCAGTTGCGTCAAACAAACTTGTGCCAGTTGCGTCAAACAAACATGTGCCAGTTGCGTCAAACAAACTTTTGCCAAATGAGTCGAAAAAACTTGTGCCAGTTACCTCGAACAAACTTGTGCCAGTTGCGTCTAACAAACTTGTGCCACTTGCGTCAAAAAAACTTGGGCCAGTTGCGTCGAACAAACTTGTGCCAGTTGCGTCAAACAAACTTGTGCCAGTTGCATCAAACAAACTTGTGCTGGTTGGGTCGAACAAACTTGTGCCAGTTGTGTTAAACAAACTTGTGCCAGTTGCATCGAACAAACTTGTGCCAGTTGCGTCGAACTAACTTGTGCCAGTTGCGTTGAACAAACTTGCGCCAGTTGCGTCAAACAAACTTGTGCCAGTTGTGTTGAACAAACTTCTGCCAGTTGTGTCAAACAAACTTGTGTCAGTTGCGTAGAACAGACTTGAGCCAAATGCGTCGAACTAACTTGTGTCAGTTGGGTAGAACAAACTTGTGCCAGTTGAGTCAAACAAACTTGTGCCAGTTGTGTAGAACAAACTAGTGCCAGTTGGATAGAATAAACTTGTGCCAGATGCGTAGAATAAACTTGTGCCAGTTGCGTAGAACAAACTTGTGCCAGTTGCGTAGAACAAACTTGTGCCAGTTGCATAGAACAAACTTGTGCCAGTTGCGTAGAACAAACGTGTGCCAGTTGCATAGAACAAACTTGTGCCAGTTGCGTCAAACAAACTTGTGCCAGTTGCGTAGAACAAACTTGTGCAAGTTGCATAGAACAAACTTGTGCCAGTTGTGTAGAACATACTTGTGCCAGTTGCGTCGTGAAAAGTTGTGCCAGTTGCGTCAAATAAACTTGTGCCAGTTGCGTCAAACAAACTTGTGCCAGTTGAGTCAAACAAACTTGTGACAGTTGCGTCAAACAAACTTGTACCAATTGCGTCAAACAAATTTGTGCCAATTGAGTTGAAGAAACTTGTGCCAGTTGCGTCAAACAAACTTGTGCCAGTTGCGTCAAAGAAACTTGTGCCAGTTGCATCGAACAAACTTGTGCCAGTTGCGTAGAACAAACTTATGCCAGTTGCGTCAAACAAACTTGTCCCAGTTGCGTAGAACAAACTTGTGCCAGTTGCGTAGAACAACCTTGTGCCAGTTGCGTCAAACAAACTTGTGCTAGTTGCGTCAAACAAACTTGTGCCAGTTGCGCCGAACAAACTTGTGCCAGTTGTGGCAAACTAACTTTTGCCAGTTGGTTAGAACAAACTTTTGCCAGTTGCGTCCAACAAACTTGTACCAGTTGCGTCGAAGAAACTTGTGCCAGTTGCGTCGAACAAACTTGTACCAGTTGCGTAGAACAAACTTGTGCCAGTTGCGTCAAACAAACTTATGCCAGTTGCATAGAACAAACTAGTGCCAGTTGCATAGAACAAACTTGTGCCATTTGCGTAGAACAAACTTGTGCCAGTTGCATAGAACGAAACATGTGCCAGTTGCGTCGAACAAACTTGTGCCAGTTGCATCGAAGAAACTTGTGCCAGTTGCGTCAAGCAAACTTGTGCCAGTTGCGTCGAACATACTTGTGCCAGTTGCGTCGAACAAACTTGTGCCTGTTACATTAAACAAACTTGTGCCAGTTGCGTCGAGAAAACTTGTGCTAGTTGCGTCAAAAAAAACTTGTGCCAGTTGCGTCAAAAAAACTTGTGCCAGTTGCGTCACACAAACTTATGCCTCTTGCGTCAAACAAACTTGTGCCAGTTGCGTCTAACAAACTTGTGCCAATTGACTTGAAAAAACTTGTGCCTGTTACGTCGAACAAACTTGTGCCAGTTGCGTCTAACAAACTTGTGCCAGTTACGTCAAACAAACTTGTGCCAGTTGCGTCGAACAAACTTGTGCCAGTTGCATAGAACAAACTTGTGCCAGTTGCGTAGAACAAACTTGTGCCAGTTGCGTAGAAGAACCTTGTGCCAGTTGCGTCAAACAAACTTGTGCCAGTTGCGTCAAACAAACTTGTGCCAGTTGCGTCGAACAAACTTGTGCTAGTTGCGTCAAACAAACTTGTGCCAGTTGCGCCAAACAAACTTGTGACTGTTCCGTCAAACAAACTTGTGCCAGTTGAGTCAAACAATCTTGTACAAGTTGCGAAAACAAACTTATGCCAGTTGCGTCAAACAATCTTGTGCCAGATGTGTTGAACAAACATATGCCAGTTGCATCGAACAAACTTGTGCCAGTTGCGTCGAACAAACTTGCGCCAGTTGCGTCGAACAAACTTGTGCCAGTTGCGTCGAACAAACTTGTGCCAGTTGCGTCGAACAAACTTGTGCCAGTTGCGTCAAACAAACTTGAGCCAGTTGCGTCCAACAAACTTGTGACAGTTGAGTAGAAGAAACTTGTGCCAGTTGTGTCCAAAAAACTTGTGCCAGTTGCGTAGAACAAACTTGTGCCAGTTGTGTCAAACAAACTTATGCCAGTTGCGAAGAACAAACTAGTGCCAGTTGCATACAACAAACTTGTGCCAGTTGCGTAGAACAAACTTGTGCCAGTTGCGTAGAACAAACTTGTGCCAGTTGCATAGAACAAATTAGTGCCAGTTGCGTCAAACAAACTTGAGCCAGTTGCTTCGAGCAAACTTGTGCCAGTTACGGCGAAGAAACTTTTGCCAGTTGCGTCGAGAAAACTTGTGCCAGTTGTGTCAAAAAAACTTGTGCCAGTTGCGTCAAACAAGCTTGTGCCAGTTGCGTCGAACAAACCTGTGCCAGTTACGGCGAACAAACTTGTGCCAGTTGCGTCGAGAAAACTTGTGCCAGCTGCCTCAAATAAACTTGTGCCAGTTGCGTCAAACAAACTTGTGCAAGTTGCTTCAAACAAACTTGTGCCAGTTGCGTCAAACAAACTTTGTGCCAATTGACTCGAAAAAAATTGTGCCAGTTGCGTTGATCAAACTTTTGCCAGTTGCGTCTAACAAACTTGTGCCAGTTGCGTCAAACAAACTTGTGCCAGTTGCGTCGAACAAACTTGTGCCAGTTGCATCGAACAAACTAGTGTCAGTTGCATAGAACAAACTTGTGCCAGTTGCGTCAAACAAACTTGTGCCAGTTGCCTAGAACAAACTTCAGCATGCTGCGTAGAACAACCTTGTGCCAGTTGCGTCAAACAAACTAGTGCCAGTTGCGTCAAACAAGCTTGTGCCAGTTGCGTCGAACAAACTTGTGCCAGTTGTGTCAAACAAACTTGTGCCAGTTGGGTTGAACAAACTTGTGGCAGTTACGTTAAACAAACTTGTACTAGTTGCGTGGAAGAAACTTGTGCCAGTTGCATCGAACAAACTTGTGCCAGTTGTGTCGAACAAACTTGTGCCAATTCCATCGAACAAACTTGTGCCAGTTGCTTATAACAAACTTGTGCCAGTTGTGTCAAACAAACTTGTGCCAGTTGCGTCGAACAAACTTGTGCCAGTTGGGTAGAACAAACATGTGCAAATTGCGTCAAACAAATTTATGCCAGTTGTATAGAACAAACTTGTGCCTGATGCGTAGAACAAACTTTTGCCATTTGCGTAGAACAAACTTGTGCCAGTTGTGTCAAACAAAATTGTGCCAGTTGTGTACAACAAACTTGTGCCAGTTGCGTAGAAAAAACTTGTGCCAGTTGCGTAGAACAAACCTTTGCCAGTTGCATAGAACAAACTTGTGCCAGTTGCATAGAACAAACTTGTGCCAGTTGCGTAGAACAACCTTGTGACAGTTGCAACAAACACACTTGTGCCAGTTGCGTCAAACAAATTTGTGCCAGTTGCGTCGAACAAACGTGTGCCAGTTGCGCCAAACAAACTTGTGCCAGTTGCGTCAAACAGACTTGTTCCAGTTGCGTCGAACAAACTTGTGCCAGTTGCGTCAAACAAACTTGTGCCAGTTGCGTCAAACAAACTTGTGCTAGTTGCGTCTAACAAACTTGTGCCATTTGCGTCAAAAAAACTTGGGCCAGTTGAGTCGAACAAACTTGTGCCAGTGGCATCGAACAAACTTGTGCCAGTTGCGTAGAACAAACTTGTGCCAGTTGCGTCAAGCAAACTTGTGCTAGTTGCGTAGAACAAACTTGTGCCAGTTGCGTAAAACAACCTTGTGCCAGTTGCATCGAACAAACTTGTGCCAGTTGCGTCAAACAAACTTGTGCCAGTTGCGTCAAACAAACTTTTGCCAGTTGCGTAGAACAAACTAGTGCTAGTTGCATAGAACAAACTTGTGCCAGTTGAGTAGAACAAACTTGTGCCAATTGCGTCAAACAAACTTGTGCCAGTTGTGTCGAACAAACTTGTGCCAGTTGCGTCGAAGAAACTTGTGCCAGTTGCGTCAAAAAAACTTATGCCAGTTGCGTCGAACAAACTTGTGCCAGTTGCGTCGAACAAACTTGTGCCAGTTACGGCGAACAAACTTGGGCCACTTGCGTCGAGGAAACTTGTGCCACTTGCATCAAATAAACTTGTGCCAGTTGCTATAAACTTGTGCCAGTTGCGTCAAAAAAACCTGTGCCAGTTGTGTCAAACAAACTTGTGCCAGTTGCTTCAAACAAACTTGTGCCAGTTGCGTCAAACAAACTTGTGCCAATTGAGTCGAAAAACTTGTGCCAGTTGCGTCAAACAAACTTGTGCCAGTTGCGTCTAACAAACTTGTGCCAGTTGCGTCAAACAAACTTGGGCCAGTTGTGTGGAACAAACTTGTGCCAGTTGCATCGAACAAACTAGTGAAGGTTGCATAGAACAAACTTGTGCCAGTTGCATCAAACAAACTTGCGCCAGTTGCGTAGAACAAACTTGTGCATGCTGCGCAGAACAACCTTGTGCCAGTTGCGTCAAACAAACTTTTGCCAGTTGTGTCAAACAAACTTGTGCTAGTTGGGTCGAACAAATTTGTGCCAGTTATGTCAAACAAACTTGTGCCAGTTTGGTCGAATAAACTTGTGCCAGTTACGTTAAACAAACATGTACCAGTTGCGTCGAACAAACTTGTACCAGTTGCGTCGAACAAACTTGTGCCAGTTGAGTGGAACAAACTTGCGCCAGTTGCGTAGAACTAACTAGTGCCAGTTGCGTCGAACAAACTTGTGCCAGTTGGGTAGAACAAACTTGTGCCAGTTGCGTCAAACAAATCTGTGAAAGTTGCGTAGAACTAACTTGTGCTAGTTGCGTCGAACAAACTTGTGCCAGTTGGGTAGAACAAACATGTGCCAGTTGTGTCAAACAAATTTGTGCCAGTTGCGTAGAACAAACTAGTGCCAGTTGCATAGAACAAACTTGTGCCAGATTTGTAGAACAAACTTTTGCCAGTTGCGTAGAACAAACTTGTGCCAGTTGTGTCAAACAAACTTATGCCAGTTGTGTACAACAACCTTGTAAGAGTTGCGTAGAACAAACTTATGCCAGTTGTGTAGAACAAACTTGTGCCAGTTGCATAGAACAAACTTGTGCCAGTTGCGTCAAACAAACTTGTGCCAGTTGCGTAGAAAAAACTTGTGCCAGTTGCGTAGAAAATCCTTGTGCCAGTTGCGTCAAACAAACTTGTGCCAGTTGCGTCAAACAAACTTGTGCCAGTTGCGTAGAACAAACTTGTGCCAGTTGCGTAGAAAATCCTTGTGCCAGTTGCGTCAAACAACTTGTGCCAGTTGCGTCAAACAAACTTGTGCCAGTTGCGTCAAACAAACTTGTGCCAGTATGCGTCAAACAAATTTGTGCCAGTTGCTTCAAACAAACTTGTTCCAGTTGCGTCAAACAAACTTGTGCCAGTTGCGTCAAACAAATTTGTACAAGTTGCGAAAACAAACTCGTGCCAGTTGCGTCAAACAAACTTGTGCCAGATGTGTTGAACAAACTTGTGCCAGTTGCGTCGAACAAACTTGTGCCAGTTGCGTCAAACAAACTTGTGCCAGTTGCGTCGAACAAACTTGTGCCAGTTTCGTCGAACAAACTTGTGCCAGTTGCGTCGAACAAACTTGTGCCAGTTGCGTCATACAAACTTGTGCCAGTTGCATCCAACAAACTTGCCCAGTTGCATAGAACAAATTTGTGCCAGTTGTGTCGAACAAACTTGTGCCAGTTGCGTTGAACAAACTTGTGCCAGTTGCGTAGAACATACTTGTGCCAGTTGCGTCGAGAAAAGTTGTGCCATTTGCGTCAAATAAACTTGAGCCAGTTGCTTCAAACAAACTTGTGCCAGTTGCGTCAAACAAACTTGTGCAAGTTGCGTCAAACAAACTTGTGCCAATTGCATCAAACAAACTTGTGCCAATTGAGTCGAAAAAACTTGTGCTAGTTGCGTCGAACAAACTTGTGCCAGTTGCGTCTAAAAAACTTGTGCCAGTTGCGTCAAACAAACTTGGGCCAGTTGCGTCGAACTAACTTGTGGAAGTTGCATCGAACAAACTTGTGCCAGTTGCGTAGAACAAACTTGTGCCAGTTGCGTCAAACAAACTTGTGCCAGTTGCGTAGAAGAAACTTGTGCCAGTTGCGTAGAACAACCTTGTTCGAGTTGCGTCAAACAAACTTGTGCCAGTTGCGTCATACAAACTTGTGCCAGTTGCGTCGAACAAACTTGTGCCAGTTGTGTCAAACAAACTTGTGCCAGTTGCGTCAAACAAACTTGTGCCAGTTGCGTCCAACAAACTTGTACCAGTTGCGTCGAACAAACTTGTGTCAGTTGCGTCGAACAAACTTGTGCCAGTGGCGCAGAACAAACATGTGTCAGTTGCGTCAAACAAACTTATGCCAGTTGCATAGAACAAACTTGTGCCAGTTGAGTCAACCAAACTTGTGCCAGTTGCGTCGAACAAACTTGTGCCAGTTGCGTCGAAGAAACTTGTGCCAGTTGCGTCAAACAAACTTCTGCCAGTTGCGTCGAACAAACTTGTGCCAGTTGCATCGAACAAAATTGTGCCACTTATGGCGAACAAACATGTGCCAGTTGCATCGAGAAAACTTGTGCCAGTTGCGTCAAAAAAAACTTGTGCCAGTTGCGTCAAACAAACTTGTGCCTCTTGCGTCAAACAAACTTGTGCCAGTTGCGTAAAAAAAACTTGTGCCAGTTGCGTGAAACAAACTTGTGCCAGTTGCGTCGAACAAACTTCTGCCAGTTGCGTCAAACAAACTTGTGTCAGTTGCTTAGAACAAACTTGTGCCAGTTGCGTCAAACAAACTTGTGCAAGTTGCGTAGAACAAACTTGTGCCAGTTGCGTAGAAGAACCTTGTGTCAGTTGCGTCAAACAAACTTGTGCCAGTTGTGTCAAACAAACTGGTGCCAGTTGCGTCAAACAAACTTGTGCTGTTTGCCTCAAACAAAATTGTGCCAGTTGGGTTGAACAAACTTGTGCCAGTTGCCTTAAACAAACTTGTGCCAGTTGCATCGAACAAACTTGTGCCAGTTTCGTCGAACAAACTTGTGCTAGTGACATCGAACAAACTTGTGCCAGTTGCGTAGAACAAACTTGTGCCAGTTGCGTCAAACAAACTTGTGCCAGTTGCGTAGAATCAAAATTGTGCCAGTTGTGTAGAACAACCTTGTGCCAGTTGCGTCGAAAAAACTTGTGCTAGTTGCGTAGAACAAACTTGTGCCAGTTGCGTCAAACAAACTTACGCCATTTGCGTAAAAAAAACTAGTGCCAGTTGCATAGAACAAACTTGTGCCAGTTAAGTAGAACAAACTTGTGCCAATTGTGTCAACCAAACTTGTGCTAGTTGCGTCAAACAAACTTGTGCCAGTTGTGTCGAAGAAACTTGTGCCAGTTGCGTCAAACAAACTTGTGCCAGTTGCGTCGAACAAACTTGTGCCAGTTGCGTAGAACAACCTTGTGCCAGTTGCGTCGAACAAACTTGTGCCAGTTGAGTCGAACAAACTTGTGCCAGTTGCGTCAAACAAACTGGTGCCAGTTGAGTCAAACAAACTTGTACAAGTTGCGTCAAACAAACTTGTGCCAGTTGCGTCTAACAAACTTGTGCTATTTGCGTCAAAAAAACTAGGCCCAGTTGAGTCGAACAAACTTGAGCCAGTTACGGCGAACAAACTTGGGCCACTTGCGTCGAGAAAACTTGTGCCACTTGCATCAAATAAACTTGTGCCAGTTGCTATAAACTTGTGCCAGTTGCATCAAACAAACCTGAGCCAGTTGTGTCAAACAAACTTGTGACAGTTGCTTCAAACAAACTTGTGCCAGTTGCGTCAAACAAACTTGTGCCAGTTGCGTCGAAAAACTTGTGCCAGTTGCGTCAAACAAACTTGTGCCAGTTTCGTCTAACAAACTTGTGCCAGTTGCGTGAAACAAACTTGGGCAAGTTGTGTGGAACAAACTTGTGCCAGTTGCATCGAACAAACTAGTGCCAGTTGCATAGAACAAACTTGTGCCAGTTGCGTCAAACAAACTTGTGCCAGTTGCGTAGAACAAACTTGTGCATGTTGCGTAGAACAACCTTGTGCCAGTTGCGTCAAACAAACTTTTGCCAGTTGCGTCAAACAAACTTGTGCTAGTTGCGTCGAACAAATTTGTGCCAGTTGTGTCAAACAAACTTGTGCCAGTTGGGTCGAACAAACTTTTGCCAGTTACGTTAAACAAACATGTACCAGTTGCGTCGAACAAACTTGTGCCAGTTGCGTCGAACAAACTTGTGCCAGTTGAGTGGAACAAACTTGTGCCAGTTGGGTAGAACATACATGTGCCAGTTGCTTCAAACAAATCTGTGCCAGTTGCGTAGAACTAACTTGTGCCAGTTGCGTCGAACAAACTTGTGCCAGTTGGGTAGAACAAACATGTGCAAGTTGCGTCTAACAAATTTGTGCCAGTTGCGTAGAACAAACTAGTGCCAGTTGCATAGAACAAACTTGTGCCAGATTTGTAGAACAAACTTTTGCCAGTTGTGTAGAACAAACTTGTGCCAGTTGTGTCAAACAAACTTATGCCAGTTGTGTACAACAACCTTGTAAGAGTTGCGTAGAACAAACTTATGCCAGTTGTATAGAACAAACTTGTGCCAGTTGCGTAGAACAAACTTGTGCCAGTTGCGTCAAACAAACTTGTGCCAGTTGCGTCAAACAAACTTGTGCCAGTTGCGTAGAACAAACTTGTGCCAGTTGCGTAGAAAATCCTTGTGCCAGTTGCGTCAAACAAACTTGTGCCAGTTGCGTCAAACAAACTTGTGCCAGTTGCGTCAAACAAACTTGTGCCAGTATGCGTCAAACAAATTTGTGCCAGTTGCTTCAAACAAACTTGTGAAAGTTGCGTCAAACAAACTTGTGCCAGTTGCGTCAAACAAATTTGTACAAGTTGCGAAAACAAACTAGTGCCAGTTGCTTCAAACAAACTTGTGCCAGATGTGTTGAACAAACTTGTGCCAGTTGCGTCGAACAAACTTGTGCCAGTTGCATCGAACAAACTTTTGCCAGTTGCGTCGAACAAACTTGTGCCAGTTGCGTCGAACAAACTTGTGCCAGTTGCGTCGAACAAACTTGTGCCAGTTACGTCGAACAAACTTGTGCCAGTTGCGTCCAACAAACTTGTCCCAGTTGCATAGAACAAATTTGTGCCTGTTGTGTCGAACAAACTTGTGCCAGTTGCGTTGAACAAACTTGTGCCCGTTGCGTAGAACAAACTTCTGCCAGTTGCGTCAAACAAACTTGTGCCAGTTGCGTCAAACAAACTTGTGCCACTTGATTCGAAAAAACTTGTGCCAGTAGCGTTGAACAAACTTGTGCCAGTTGCGTCTAAAAAACTTGTGCCAGTTGCGTCAAACAAACTTGGGTCAGTTGCGTCGAACTAACTTGTGCCAGTTGCATCGAACAAACTTGTGCCAGTTGCGTAGAACAAACTTGTGCCAGTTGCGTCAAACAAACTTGTGCCAGTTGCGTAGAAGAAACTTGTGCCAGTTGCATAGAACAACCTTGTTCGAGTTGCATCAAACAAACTTGTGCCAGTTGCGTCATACAAACTTGTGCCAGTTGTGTCGAACAAACTTGTGCCAGTTGTGTCAAACAAACTTATGCCAGTTGCGTCCAACAAACTTGTACCAGTTGCGTCGAACAAACTTGTGTCAGTTGCGTCGAACAAACTTGTGCCAGTTGCGCAGAACAAACATGTTTCAGCTGCGTCAAACAAACTTATGCCAGTTGCATAAAACAAACTAGTGCCAGTTGCGTAGAACAAACTTGTGCCTGTTGCGTAGAACAAACTTGAGCCAGTTGCGTCAAACAAACTTGTGCCAGTTGCGTCGAACAAACTTGTGCCAGTTGCGTCGAAGAAACTTGTGCCAGTTGCGTCAAACAAACTTGTGCCAGTTGCGCCGAACAAACTTGTGCCAGTTGCGTCGAACAAACTTGTGCCACTTATGGCGAACAAACTTGTGCCAGTTGCGTCGAGAAAACTTGTGCCAGTTGCGTCAAAAAAAACTTGTGCCAGTTGCGTCAAACATACTTGTGCCAGTTGCGTCAAACAAACTTGTGCCTCTTGCGTCAAACAAACTTGTGCCAGTTGCGTAAAAAAAACTTGTGCCAGTGGCGTCAAACAAACTTGTGCCAGTTGCGTCGAACAAACTTGTGCCAGTTGCGTCAAACAAACTTGTGTCAGTTGCGTCAAACAAACTTGTGCCAGTTGCGTCAAACAAACTTGTGCCAGTTGCGTAGAACAAACTTGTGCCGGTTGCGTAGAAGAACCTTGTGCCAGTTGCGTCAAACAAACTTGTGCCAGTTGCGTCAAACAAACTTGTGCCAGTTGCGTCAAACAAACTTGTGCCATTTGCCTCAAACAAAATTGTGCCAGTTGGGTCGAACAAACTTGTGCCAGTTGCATCGAACAAACTTGTGCCAGTTTCGTCGAACAAACTTGTGCTAGTGACATCGAACAAACTTGTGCCAGTTGCGTAGAACAAACTTGTGCCAGTTGCGTCAAACAAATTTGTGCCACTTGCGTAGAATAAAAATTGTGCCAGTTGCGTAGAACAACCTTGTGCCAGTTGCGTCGAAAAAACTTGTGCTAGTTGCGTAGAACAAACTTGTGCCAGTTGCGTCAAACAAACTTACGCCATTTGCGTAAAACAAACTAGTGTCAGTTGCATAGAACAAACTTGTGCCAGTTAAGTAGAATAAACTTGTGCCAATTGTGTCAACCAAACTTTTGCCAGTTGCATCAAACAAACTTTTGCCAGTTGCATCGAAGAAACTTGTGCCAGTTGCGTTAAACAAACTTGTGCCAGTTGCGTCGAACAAACTTGTGCCAGTTGCGTCGAACAAACTTTTGCCAGTTACGGCGAAGAATCTTGTGCCACTTGCGTCGAGAAAACTTGAGCCAGTTGCATACAACAAACTTGTGCCAGTTGCGTAAAACAAACTAGTGCCAGTTGCATAGAACAAAATTGTGCCAGTTAAGTAGAACAAACTTGTACCAATTGTGTCAACCAAACTTGTGCCAGTTGCGTCAAACAAACTTGTGCCAGTTGCGTCGAAGAAACTTGTGCCAGTTGCGTCAAACAAACTTGTGCCAGTTGCGTCGAGAAAACTTGTGCCAGTTGCATCAAAAAAACTTGTGCCAGTTCCGTCAAACAAACTTGTGCCAGTCACGACGAACAAACTTGTGCCAGTTGCGTCGAGAAAAGTTGTGCCAGTTGCGTCAAATAAACTTGTGCCAGTTGCGTCAAACAAACTTGTGCCAGTTGCGACAAACAAACTTGTTCCAGTTGCGTCAAACAAACTTGTGCCAGATGCGTCAAACAAACTTTTGCCAATTGAGTAGAAAAAACTTGTGCCAGTTGCGTCAAACAAACTTGTGCCAGTTGCGTCTAACAAACTTGTGCCAGTTGCGTCAAACAAACTTGTGCCAGTTGCGTCGAACAAACTTGTGCCAGTTGCATCGAACAAACTAGTGCCAGTTGCATAGAACAAACTTGTGCCAGTTGCGTCAAACAAACTTGTGCCAGTTGTGTAGAACAAACTTGTGCATGTTGCGTAGAAGAACCTTGTGCCAGTTGCGTCAAACAAACTTGTGCCAGTTGCGTCAAACAAACTTGTGCCAATTGAGTCGAAAAAACTTGTGCCAGTTACGTCTAACAAACTTGTGCTGTTGCGTCAAACAAACTTGTGCCAGTTGCGTTGAACAAACTTGTGCCAGTTGCGTCGAAGAAACTTGTGCCAGTTGCGTCAAACAAACTTGTGCCAGTTGCGTCGAACATACTTGTGCCAGTTGCGTCGAACAAAATTGTGCCAGTTACATTAAACAAACTTGTGCCAGTTGCGGCGAGAAAACTTGTGCTAGTTGCGTCAAAAAAAACTTGTGCCAGTTGCGTCAAACAAACTTTTGCCAGTTGCGTCACACAAACTTGTGCCTCTTGCGTCAATCAAACTTGTGCCAGTTGCGTCAAAAAAACTTGTGCCAATTGACTCGAAAAAACTTGTGCCTGTTACGTCGAACAAACTTGTGCCAGTTGCGCCTAACAAACTTGTGCCAGTTGCGTCAAACAAAGTTGTGCCAGTTGTGTCGAACAAACTTGTGCTAGTTGCGTCAAACAAACTTGTGCCAGTTGCGTAGAACAAACTTGTGCCAGTTGCGTAGAAGAACCTTGTGCCAGTTGCGTCAAACAAACTTGTGCCAGTTGCGTCAAACAAACTTGTGCCCGTTGCGTCGAACAAACTTGTGCCAGTTGCGCCAAACAAACTTGTGACAGTTCCGTCAAACAAACTTGTGCCAATTGAGTCAAACAAACTTGTACAAGTTGCGAAAACAAACTTATGCCAGTTGCGTCAAACAATCTTTTGCCAGATGTGGTGAACAAACATGTGCCAGTTGCATTGAACAAACTTGTGCCAGTTGCGTCGAACAAACTTGTGCCAGTTGTGTCGAAAAAACTTGTGCCAGTTGCGTCGAACAAACTTGTGCCAGTTACGTCGAACAAACTTGTGCCAGTTGCGTCAAACAAACTTGAGCCAGTTGCATCCAACAAACTTGTGACAGTTGCGTAGAAGAAATTTGTGCCAGTTGCGTCCAACAAACTTGTGCCACTTGCGTAGAACAAACTTGTGCCAGTTGCGTCGAAAAAACTTGTGCCAGTTGCGTACTACAAAATTGTGCCTTTTGCGTAGAACAAACTTGTGCCAGTTGTGTCCAACAAACTTGTGCCAGTTGCGTAGAACAAACTTATGCCAGTTGCGTAGAACAAACTAGTGACAGTTGCATACAACAAACTTGTGCCAGTTGCGTATAACAAACTTGTGCCAGTTGCGTAGAACAAACTTTTGCCAGTTGCGTAGAACAATCTTGTGCCAGTTGCATAGAACAAACTTGTGCCAGTTGTGTCAAACAAACTTGTGCCAGTTGCTTCGAACAAACTTATGCCAGTGGCGTCGAACAAACTTGTGCCAGTTACGGCGAACACACTTGTGCCAGTTGCGTCGAGAAAACTTGTGCCAGTTGCGTCAAAAAAAACTTGTGCCAGTTGCGTCTAACAAACTTGTGCCAGTTGCGTCGAACAAACTTGTGCCAGTTACGGCGAACAAACTTGTGCCAGTTGCGCCGAGCAAACTTGTGCCAGTTGCGTCAAACAAACTTGTGCCAGTTGCGTCGAACAAACTTGTGCCAGTTGCGTCAAACAAACATGTGCCAGTTGCGTCAAACAAACTTTTGCCAAATGAGTCGAAAAAACTTGTGCCAGTTACCTCGAACAAACTTGTGCCAGTTGCGTCTAACAAACTTGTGCCACTTGCGTCAAAAAAACTTGGGCCAGTTGCGTCGAACAAACTTGTGCCAGTTGCGTCAAACAAACTTGTGCCAGTTGCGTCAAACAAACTTGTGCTGGTTGGGTCGAACAAACTTGTGCCAGTTGTGTTAAACAAACTTGCGCCAGTTGCATCGAACAAACTTGTGCCAGTTGCGTCGAACTAACTTGTGCCAGTTGCGTTGAACAAACTTGCGCCAGTTGCGTCAAACAAACTTGTGCCAGTTGTGTTGAACAAACTTCTGCCAGTTGTGTCAAACAAACTTGTGTCAGTTGCGTAGAACAGACTTGAGCCAAATGCGTCGAACTAACTTGTGTCAGTTGGGTAGAACAAACTTGTGCCAGTTGAGTCAAACAAACTTGTGCCAGTTGTGTAGAACAAACTAGTGCCAGTTGGATAGAATAAACTTGTGCCAGATGCGTAGAATAAACTTGTGCCAGTTGCGTAGAACAAACTTGTGCCAGTTGCGTAGAACAAACTTGTGCCAGTTGCATAGAACAAACTTGTGCCAGTTGCGTAGAACAAACGTGTGCCAGTTGCATAGAACAAACTTGTGCCAGTTGCGTAGAACAAACTTGTGCCAGTTGCGTAGAACAAACTTGTGCAAGTTGCATAGAACAAACTTGTGCCAGTTGTGTAGAACATACTTGTGCCAGTTGCGTCGTGAAAAGTTGTGCCAGTTGCGTCAAATAAACTTGTGCCAGTTGCGTCAAACAAACTTGTGCCAGTTGAGTCAAACAAACTTGTGACAGTTGCGTCAAACAAACTTGTACCAGTTGCGTCAAACAAATTTGTGCCAATTGAGTTGAAGAAACTTGTGCCAGTTGCGTCAAACAAACTTGTGCCAGTTGCGTCAAAGAAACTTGTGCCAGTTGCATCGAACAAACTTGTGCCAGTTGCGTAGAACAAACTTATGCCAGTTGCGTCAAACAAACTTGTCCCAGTTGCGTAGAACAAACTTGTGCCAGTTGCGTAGAACAACCTTGTGCCAGTTGCGTCAAACAAACTTGTGCTAGTTGCGTCAAACAAACTTGTGCCAGTTGCGCCGAACAAACTTGTGCCAGTTGTGGCAAACTAACTTTTGCCAGTTGGTTAGAACAAACTTTTGCCAGTTGCGTCCAACAAACTTGTACCAGTTGCGTCGAAGAAACTTGTGCCAGTTGCGTCGAACAAACTTGTACCAGTTGCGTAGAACAAACTTGTGCCAGTTGCGTCAAACAAACTTATGCCAGTTGCATAGAACAAACTAGTGCCAGTTGCATAGAACAAACTTGTGCCATTTGCGTAGAACAAACTTGTGTCAGTTGCATAGAACAAACTTGTGCCAGTTGCGTCGAACAAACTTGTGCCAGTTGCATCGAAGAAACTTGTGCCAGTTGCGTCAAGCAAACTTGTGCCAGTTGCGTCGAACATACTTGTGCCAGTTGCGTCGAACAAACTTGTGCCTGTTACATTAAACAAACTTGTGCCAGTTGCGTCGAGAAAACTTGTGCTAGTTGCGTCAAAAAAAACTTGTGCCAGTTGCGTCAAAAAAACTTGTGCCAGTTGCGTCACACAAACTTATGCCTCTTGCGTCAAACAAACTTGTGCCAGTTGCGTCTAACAAACTTGTGCCAATTGACTTGAAAAAACTTGTGCCTGTTACGTCGAACAAACTTGTGCCAGTTGCGTCTAACAAACTTGTGCCAGTTACGTCAAACAAACTTGTGCCAGTTGCGTCGAACAAACTTGTGCCAGTTGCATAGAACAAACTTGTGCCAGTTGCGTAGAACAAACTTGTGCCAGTTGCGTAGAAGAACCTTGTGCCAGTTGCGTCAAACAAACTTGTGCCAGTTGCGTCAAACAAACTTGTGCCAGTTGCGTCGAACAAACTTGTGCTAGTTGCGTCAAACAAACTTGTGCTAGTTGCGTCAAACAAACTTGTGCCAGTTGCGTCAAACAAACTTGTGCTAGTTGCGTCAAACAAACTTGTGCCAGTTGATTCAAACAATCTTGTACAAGTTGCGAAAACAAACTTATGCCAGTTGCGTCAAACAATCTTGTGCCAGATGTGTTGAACAAACATATGCCAGTTGCATCGAACAAACTTGTGCCAGTTGCGTCGAACAAACTTGCGCCAGTTGCGTCGAACAAACTTGTGCCAGTTGCGTCGAACAAACTTGTGCCAGTTGCGTCGAACAAACTTGTGCCAGTTGCGTCAAACAAACTTGAGCCAGTTGCGTCCAACAAACTTGTGACAGTTGAGTAGAAGAAACTTGTGCCAGTTGTGTCCAAAAAACTTGTGCCAGTTGCGTAGAACAAACTTGTGCCAGTTGTGTCAAACAAACTTATGCCAGTTGCGAAGAACAAACTAGTGCCAGTTGCATACAACAAACTTGTGCCAGTTGCGTAGAACAAACTTGTGCCAGTTGCGTAGAACAAACTTGTGCCAGTTGCATAGAACAAATTAGTGCCAGTTGCGTCAAACAAACTTGAGCCAGTTGCTTCGAGCAAACTTGTGCCAGTTACGGCGAAGAAACTTTTGCCAGTTGCGTCGAGAAAACTTGTGCCAGTTGCGTCAAAAAAACTTGTGCCAGTTGCGTCAAACAAGCTTGTGCCAGTTGCGTCGAACAAACCTGTGCCAGTTACGGCGAACAAACTTGTGCCAGTTGCGTCGAGAAAACTTGTGCCAGCTGCCTCAAATAAACTTGTGCCAGTTGCGTCAAACAAACTTGTGCAAGTTGCGTCAAACAAACTTGTGCCAGTTGCGTCAAACAAATTTGTGCCAGTTGCGTCAAACAAACTTGTGCCAATTTAGTCGAAAAAACTTGTGCCAGTTACGTCGAACAAACTTGTGCCAGTTGCGTCAAACAAACTTGGGCCAGTTGCGCCGAACAAACTTGTGCCAGTTGCATCGAACAAACTTCTGCCAGTTGCATCAAACAAACTTGTGCCAGTTGCATCAAACAAACTTGTGCCAGTTGCGTAGAACAAACTTGTGCCAGTTTCGTAGAACAACCTTGTGCCAGTTGCGTCAAACAAACTTGTGCCAGTTGTGTCAAACAAACTTGGGCCAGTTGCGTCAAACAAACTTGTGCCAGTTGCGTCAAACAAACTTGTGCCAGTTGAGTCGAACAAACTTGTGCCAGTAGCGTTAAACAAACTTGTGCCAGTTGCATCGAACAAACTTGTGCCAGTTGCGTCGAACAAACTTCTGCCAGTTGCGTCGAACAAACGTGCGCCAGTTGCGTCAAACAAACTTGTACCAGTTGCGTTGAACAAACTTCTGCCAGTTGTGTCCAACAAACTTGTGTCAGTTGCGTAGAACAAACTTGTGCAAGTTGCGTAGAACAAACTTGTGCCAGTTGCGTAGAACAAACTTGTGCCAGTTGCATAGAGCAAACTTGTGCCAGATGCGTAGAACAAACTTGTGCCATTTGCGTAGAACAAACTTGTGCCAGTTGCTTAGAACAAACTTGTGCCAGTTGCGTAGAATAAACTTGTGCCAGTTGCGTAGAACAAACTTGTGCCAGTTGCGTAGAACAAACTTATGCAAGTTGCATAGAACAAACTAGGGCCAGTTGCATACAACAAACTTGTGCCAGTTGCGTAGAACAAACTTGTGCCAGTTGCGTAGAAAAAACTTTTGCCAGTTGCATAGAACAAATTAGTGCCAGTTGTGTCAAACAAACTTATGCCAGTTGTTTCGAACAAACTTGTGCCAGTGGCGTCGAGCAAACTTGTGCCAGTTACGGCGAAAAAACTTGTGCCAGTTGCGTCGAGAAAAGTTGTGCCAGTTGCGTCAAAAAAACTTGTGCCAGTTGCGTGAAACAAACTTGTGCCAGTTGCATCGAACAAACCTGTGCCAGTTGCGTCGAGAAAACTTGTGCCAGTTGCATCGAACAAACCTGTGCCAGTTACGGCGAACAAACTTGTGCCAGTTGCGTCGAGAAAACTTGTGCCAGTTGCGTCAAATAAACTTGTGCCAGTTGCGTCAAACAAACTTGTGCAAGTTGCGTCAAACAAACTTGTGCCAGTTACGTTAAACAAACTTGTACCAGTTGCGTCGTACAAATTTCTGCCAGTTGTGTCGAACAAACTTGTTCCAGTTGGGTCAAACAAACTTGTGCCAGTTTCGTCGAACAAACTTGTGCCAGTTACGGCGAACAAATTTGTGCCACTGGCGTCGAGAAAACTTGTGCCAGTTGCGTCAAATAAACTTGTGCAAGTTGCGTCAAACAAACTTGTGCCAGTTACGGCGAACAAACTTGTGCCAGTTGCGTCGAGAAAAGTTGTGCCGGTTGCGTCAAATAAACTTGAGCCAGTTGCGTCGAACAAACTTGTGCCAGTTGCGTCAAACAAACTTGTGCCAGTTGCATCAAACAAACTTGTGCCAGTTGCGTCAAACAAACTTTGTGCCAATTGAGTCGAAAAAACTTGTGCCAGTTGCGTTGAACAAACTTTTGCCAGTTGCGTCTAACAAACTTGTGCCAGTTGCGTCAAACAAACTTGTGCCAGTTACGTCGAACAAACTTGTGCCAGTTGCATCGAACAAACTAGTGTCAATTGCATAGAACAAACTTGTGCCAGTTGCGTCAAACAAACTTGTGCCAGTTGCCTAGAACAAACTTCAGCATGCTGCGTAGAACAACCTTGTGCCAGTTGCGTCAAACAAACTAGTGCCAGTTGCGTCAAACAAGCTTGTGCCAGTTGGGTCGAACAAGCTTGTGCCAGTTGTGTCAAACAAACTTGTGCCAGTTGGGTTGAACAAACTTGTGGCAGTTACGTTAAACAAACTTGTACTAGTTGCGTGGAAGAAACTTGTGCCAGTTGTATCGAACAAACTTGTGCCAGTTGTGTCGAACAAACTTGTGCCAATTCCATCGAACAAACTTGTGCCAGTTGCTTAGAACAAACTTGTGCCAGTTGTGTCAAACAAACTTGTGCCAGTTGCGTCGAACAAACTTGTGCCAGTTGGGTAGAACAAACATGTGCAAATTGCGTCAAACAAATTTATGCCAGTTGCATAGAACAAACTTGTGCCTGATGCGTAGAACAAACTTTTGCCATTTGCGTAAAACAAACTTGTGCCAGTTGTGTCAAACAAACTTGTGCCAGTTGTGTACAACAAACTTGTGCCAGTTGCGTAGAAAAAACTTGTGCCAGTTGCGTAGAACAAACCCGTGCCAGTTGCATAGAACAAACTTGTGCCAGTTGCATAGAACAAACTTGTGCCAGTTGCATAGAACAACCTTGTGACAGTTGCATCAAACACACTTGTGCCAGTTGCGTCAAACAAATTTGTGCCAGTTGCGTCGAACAAACTTGTGCCAGTTGCACCAAACAAACTTGTGCCAGTTGGGTCAAACAGACTTGTTCCAGTTGCGTCGAACAAACTTGTGCCAGTTGCGTCAAACAAACTTGTGCCAGTTGCGTCAAACAAACTTGTGCCAGTTGCGTCTAACAAACTTGTGCCATTTGCGTCAAAAAAACTTGGGCCAGTTGAGTCGAACAAACTTGTGCCAGTGGCATCGAACAAACTTGTGCCAGTTGCGTAGAACAAACTTGTGCCAGTTGCGTCAAGCAAACTTGTGCTAGTTGCGTAGAACAAACTTGTGCCAGTTACGTCGAACAAACTTGTGCCAGTTGCGTCCAACAAACTTGTCCCAGTTGCATAGAACAAATTTGTGCCTGTTGTGTCGAACAAACTTGTGCCAGTTGCGTTGAACAAACTTGTGCCCGTTGCGTAGAACAAACTTCTGCCAGTTGCGTCAAACAAACTTGTGCCAGTTGCGTCAAACAAACTTGTGCCACTTGATTCGAAAAAACTTGTGCCAGTAGCGTTGAACAAACTTGTGCCAGTTGCGTCTAAAAAACTTGTGCCAGTTGCGTCAAACAAACTTGGGTCAGTTGCGTCGAACTAACTTGTGCCAGTTGCATCGAACAAACTTGTGCCAGTTGCGTAGAACAAACTTGTGCCAGTTGCGTCAAACAAACTTGTGCCAGTTGCGTAGAAGAAACTTGTGCCAGTTGCGTAGAACAACCTTGTTCGAGTTGCATCAAACAAACTTGTGCCAGTTGCGTCATACAAACTTGTGCCAGTTGCGTCGAACAAACTTGTGCCAGTTGTGTCAAACAAACTTATGCCAGTTGCGTCCAACAAACTTGTACCAGTTGCGTCCAACAAACTTGTGTCAGTTGCGTCGAACAAACTTGTGCCAGTTGCGCAGAACAAACATGTTTCAGCTGCGTCAAACAAACTTATGCCAGTTGCATAGAACAAACTAGTGCCAGTTGCGTAGAACAAACTTGTGCCTGTTGCGTAGAACAAACTTGAGCCAGTTGCGTCAAACAAACTTGTGCCAGTTGCGTTGAACAAACTTGTGCCAGTTGCGTCGAAGAAACTTGTGCCAGTTGCGTCAAACAAACTTGTGCCAGTTGCGCCGAACAAACTTGTGCCAGTTGCGTCGAACAAACTTGTGCCACTTATGGCGAACAAACTTGTGCCAGTTGCGTCGAGAAAACTTGTGCCAGTTGCATCAAAAAAAACTTGTGCCAGTTGCGTCAAACATACTTGTGCCAGTTGTGTCAAACAAACTTGTGCCTCTTGCGTCAAACAAACTTGTGCCAGTTGCGTAAAAAAAACTTGTGCCAGTTGCGTCAAACAAACTTGTGCCAGTTGCGTCGAACAAACTTGTGCCAGTTGCGTCAAACAAACTTGTGTCAGTTGCTTAGAACAAACTTGTGCCAGTTGCGTCAAACAAACTTGTGCCAGTTGCGTAGAACAAACTTGTGCCGGTTGCGTAGAAGAACCTTGTGCCAGTTGCGTCAAACAAACTTGTGCCAGTTGCGTCAAACAAACTTGTGCCAGTTGCGTCAAACAAACTTGTGCCATTTGCCTCAAACAAAATTGTGCCAGTTGGGTCGAACAAACTTGTGCCAGTTGCATCGAACAAACTTGTTCCAGTTTCGTCGAACAAACTTGTGCTAGTGACATCGAACAAACTTGTGCCAGTTGCGTAGAACAAACTTGTGCCAGTTGCGTCAAACAAATTTGTGCCACTTGCGTAGAATAAAAATTGTGCCAGTTGCGTAGAACAACCTTGTGCCAGTTGCGTCGAAAAAACTTGTGCTAGTTGCGTAGAACAAACTTGTGCCAGTTGCGTCAAACAAACTTACGCCATTTGCGTAAAACAAACTAGTGTCAGTTGCATAGAACAAACTTGTGCCAGTTAAGTAGAATAAACTTGTGCCAATTGTGTCAACCAAACTTTTGCCAGTTGCATCAAACAAACTTGTGCCAGTTGCATCGAAGAAACTTGTGCCAGTTGCGTTAAACAAACTTGTGCCAGTTGCATCGAACAAACTAGTGCCAGTTGCGTCGAACAAACTTTTGCCAGTTACGGCGAAGAATCTTGTGCCACTTGCGTCGAGAAAACTTGTGCCAGTTGTATACAACAAACTTGTGACAGTTGCGTAAAACAAACTAGTGCCAGTTGCATAGAACAAACTTGTGCCAGTTAAGTAGAACAAACTTGTACCAATTGTGTCAACCAAACTTGTGCCAGTTGCGTCAAACAAACTTGTGCCAGTTGCGTCGAAGAAACTTGTGCCAGTTGCGTCAAACAAACTTGTGCCAGTTGCGTCGAGAAAACTTGTGCCAGTTGCATCAAAAAAACTTGTGCCAGTTCCGTCAAACAAACTTGTGCCAGTCACGACGAACAAACTTGTGCCAGTTGCGTCGAGAAAAGTTGTGCCAGTTGCGTCAAATAAACTTGTGCCAGTTGCGTCAAACAAACTTGTGCCAGTTGCGACAAACAAACTTGTGCCAGTTGCGTCAAACAAACTTGTGCCAGATGCGTCAAACAAACTTTTGCCAATTGAGTAGAAAAAACTTGTGCCAGTTGCGTCAAACAAACTTGTGCCAGTTGCGTCTAACAAACTTGTGCCAGTTGCGTCAAACAAACTTGTGCCAGTTGCGTCGAACAAACTTGTGCCAGTTGCATCGAACAAACTAGTGCCAGTTGCATAGAACAAACTTGTGCCAGTTGTGTCAAACAAACTTGTGCCAGTTGTGTAGAACAAACTTGTGCATGTTGCGTAGAAGAACCTTGTGCCAGTTGCGTCAAACAAACTTGTGCCAGTTGCGTCAAACAAACTTGTGCCAATTGAGTCGAAAAAACTTGTGCCAGTTACGTCTAACAAACTTGTGCTGTTGCGTCAAACAAACTTGTGCCAGTTGCGTTGAACAAACTTGTGCCAGTTGCGTCGAAGAAACTTGTGCCAGTTGCGTCAAACAAACTTGTGCCAGTTGCGTCGAACATACTTGTGCCAGTTGCGTCGAACAAAATTGTGCCAGTTACATTAAACAAACTTGTGCCAGTTGCGGCGAGAAAACTTGTGCTAGTTGCGTCAAAAAAAACTTGTGCCAGTTGCGTCAAACAAACTTTTGCCAGTTGCGTCACACAAACTTGTGCCTCTTGCGTCAATCAAACTTGTGCCAGTTGCGTCAAAAAAACTTGTGCCAATTGACTCGAAAAAACTTGTGCCTGTTACGTCGAACAAACTTGTGCCAGTTGCGCCTAACAAACTTGTGCCAGTTGCGTCAAACAAAGTTGTGCCAGTTGTGTCGAACAAACTTGTGCTAGTTGCGTCAAACAAACTTGTGCCAGTTGCGTAGAACAAACTTGTGCCAGTTGCGTAGAAGAACCTTGTGCCAGTTGCGTCAAACAAACTTGTGCCAGTTGCGTCAAACAAACTTGTGCCCGTTGCGTCGAACAAACTTGTGCCAGTTGCGCCAAACAAACTTGTGACAGTTCCGTCAAACAAACTTGTGCCAATTGAGTCAAACAAACTTGTACAAGTTGCGAAAACAAACTTATGCCAGTTGCGTCAAACAATCTTTTGCCAGATGTGGTGAACAAACATGTGCCAGTTGCATTGAACAAACTTGTGCCAGTTGCGTCGAACAAACTTGTGCCAGTTGCGTCGAAAAAACTTGTGCCAGTTGCGTTGAACAAACTTGTGCCAGTTACGTCGAACAAACTTGTGCCAGTTGCGTCAAACAAACTTGAGCCAGTTGCATCCAACAAACTTGTGACAGTTGCGTAGAAGAAACTTGTGCCAGTTGCGTCCAACAAACTTGTGCCACTTGCGTAGAACAAACTTGTGCCAGTTGCGTCGAACAAACTTGTGCCAGTTGCGTACTACAAAATTGTGCCTTTTGCGTAGAACAAACTTGTGCCAGTTGCGTCCAACAAACTTGTGCCAGTTGCGTAGAACAAACTTATGCCAGTTGCGTAGAACAAACTAGTGACAGTTGCATACAACAAACTTGTGCCAGTTGCGTATAACAAACTTGTGCCAGTTGCGTAGAAGAAACTTTTGCCAGTTGCGTAGAACAATCTTGTGCCAGTTGCATAGAACAAACATGTGCCAGTTGTGTCAAACAAACTTGTGCCATTTGCTTCGAACAAACTTATGCCAGTGGCATCGAACAAACTTGTGCCAGTTACGGCGAACACACTTGTGCCAGTTGCGTCGAGAAAACTTGTGCCAGTTGCGTCAAAAAAAACTTGTGCCAATTGCGTCAAACAAACTTGTGCCAGTTGCGTCGAACAAACTTGTGCCAGTTACGGCGAACAAACTTGTGCCAGTTGCGCCGAGCAAACTTGTGCCAGTTGCGTCAAACAAACTTGTGCCAGTTGCGTCAAACAAACTTGTGCCAGTTGCGTCAAACAAACATGTGCCAGTTGCGTCAAACAAACTTTTGCCAAATGAGTCGAAAAAACTTGTGCCAGTTACCTCGAACAAACTTGTGCCAGTTGCGTCAAACAAACTTGTGCCACTTGCGTCAAAATAACTTGGGCCAGTTGCGTCGAACAAACTTGTGCCAGTTGCGTCAAACAAACTTGTGCTGGTTGGGTCGAACAAACTTGTGCCAGTTGTGTTAAACAAACTTGTGCCAGTTGCATCGAACAAACTTGTGCCAGTTGCGTCGAACTAACTTGTGCCAGTTGCGTTGAACAAACTTGCGCCAGTTGCGTCAAACAAACTTGTGCCAGTTGTGTTGAACAAACTTCTGCCAGTTGTGTCAAACAAACTTGTGTCAGTTGCGTAGAACAGACTTGAGCCAAATGCGTCGAACTAACTTGTGTCAGTTGGGTAGAACAAACTTGTGCCAGTTGAGTCAAACAAACTTGTGCCAGTTGTGTAGAACAAACTAGTGCCAGTTGGATAGAATAAACTTGTGCCAGATGCGTAGAATAAACTTGTGCCAGTTGCGTAGAACAAACTTTTGCCAGTTGCGTAGAACAAACTTGTGCCAGTTGCATAGAACAAACTTGTGCCAGTTGCGTAGAACAAACGTGTGCCAGTTGCATAGAACAAACTTGTGCCAGTTGCGTAGAACAAACTTGTGCCAGTTGCGTAGAACAAACTTGTGCAAGTTGCATAGAACAAACTTGTGCCAGTTGTGTAGAACATACTTGTGCCAGTTGCGTCATGAAAAGTTGTGCCAGTTGCGTCAAATAAACTTGTGCCAGTTGCGTCAAACAAACTTGTGCCAGTTGAGTCAAACAAACTTGTGACAGTTGCGTCAAACAAACTTGTACCAGTTGCGTCAAACAAATTTGTGCCAATTGAGTTGAAGAAACTTGTGCCAGTTGCGTCAAACAAACTTGTGCCAGTTGCGTCAAAGAAACTTGTGCCAGTTGCATCGAACAAACTTGTGCCAGTTGCGTAGAACAAACTTATGCCAGTTGCGTCAAACAAACTTGTCCCAGTTGCGTAGAACAAACTTGTGCCAGTTGCGTAGAACAACCTTGTGCCAGTTGCGTCAAACAAACTTGTGCTAGTTGCGTCAAACAAACTTGTGCCAGTTGCGCCGAACAAACTTGTGCCAGTTGTGGCAAACTAACTTTTGCCAGTTGGTTAGAACAAACTTTTGCCAGTTGCGTCCAACAAACTTGTACCAGTTGCGTCGAAGAAACTTGTGCCAGTTGCGTCGAACAAACTTGTACCAGTTGCGTAGAACAAACTTGTGCCAGTTGCGTCAAACAAAATTATGCCAGTTGCATAGAACAAACTAGTGCCAGTTGCATAGAACAAACTTGTGCCATTTGCGTAGAACAAACTTGTGCCAGTTGCATAGAACAAACATGTGCCAGTTGCGTCGAACAAACTTGTGCCAGTTGCATCGAAGAAACTTGTGCCAGTTGCGTCAAGCAAACTTGTGCCAGTTGCGTCGAACATACTTGTGCCAGTTGCGTCGAACAAACTTGTGCCTGTTACATTAAACAAACTTGTGCCAGTTGCGTCGAGAAAACTTGAGCTAGTTGCGTCAAAAAAAACTTGTGCCAGTTGCGTCAAAAAAACTTGTGCCAGTTGCGTCACACAAACTTATGCCTCTTGCGTCAAACAAACTTGTGCCAGTTGCGTCTAACAAACTTGTGCCAATTGACTTGAAAAAACTTGTGCCTGTTACGTCGAACAAACTTGTGCCAGTTGCGTCTAACAAACTTGTGCCAGTTACGTCAAACAAACTTGTGCCAGTTGCGTCGAACAAACTTGTGCCAGTTGCATAGAACAAACTTGTGCCAGTTGCGTAGAACAAACTTGTGCCAGTTGCGTAGAAGAACCTTGTGCCAGTTGCGTCAAACAAACTTGTGCCAGTTGCGTCAAACAAACTTGTGCCAGTTGCGTCGAACAAACTTGTGCTAGTTGCGTCAAACAAACTTGTGCCAGTTGCGCCAAACAAACTTGTGACAGTTCCGTCAAACAAACTTGTGCCAGTTGAGGCAAACAATCTTGTACAAGTTGCGAAAACAAACTTATGCCAGTTGCGTCAAACAATCTTGTGCCAGATGTGTTGAACAAACATATGCCAGTTGCATCGAACAAACTTGTGCCAGTTGCGTCGAACAAACTTGCGCCAGTTGCGTCGAACAAACTTGTGCCAGTTGCGTCGAACAAACTTGTGCCAGTTGCGTCGAACAAACTTGTGCCAGTTGCGTCAAACAAACTTGAGCCAGTTGCGTCCAACAAACTTGTGACAGTTGAGTAGAAGAAACTTGTGCCAGTTGTGTCCAAAAAACTTGTGCCAGTTGCGTAGAACAAACTTGTGCCAGTTGTGTCAAACAAACTTATGCCAGTTGCGAAGAACAAACTAGTGCCAGTTGCATACAACAAACTTGTGCCAGTTGCGTAGAACAAACTTGTGCCAGTTGCGTAGAACAAACTTGTGCCAGTTGCATAGAACAAATTAGTGCCAGTTGCGTCAAACAAACTTGAGCCAGTTGCTTCGAGCAAACTTGTGCCAGTTACGGCGAAGAAACTTTTGCCAGTTGCGTCGAGAAAACTTGTGCCAGTTGCGTCAAAAAAACTTGTGCCAGTTGCGTCAAACAAGCTTGTGCCAGTTGCGTCGAACAAACCTGTGCCACTTACGGCGAACAAACTTGTGCCAGTTGCGTCGAGAAAACTTGTGCCAGCTGCCTCAAATAAACTTGTGCCAGTTGCGTCAAACAAACTTGTGCAAGTTGCGTCAAACAAACTTGTGCCAGTTGCGTCAAACAAATTTGTGCCAGTTGCGTCAAACAAACTTGTGCCAATTTAGTCGAAAAAACTTGTGCCAGTTACGTCGAACAAACTTGTGCCAGTTGCGTCAAACAAACTTGGGCCAGTTGCGCCGAACAAACTTGTGCCAGTTGCATCGAACAAACTTCTGCCAGTTGCATCAAACAAACTTGTGCCAGTTGCATCAAACAAACTTGTGCCAGTTGCGTAGAACAAACTTGTGCCAGTTTCGTAGAACAACCTTGTGCCAGTTGCGTCAAACAAACTTGTGCCAGTTGTGTCAAACAAACTTGGGCCAGTTGCGTCAAACAAACTTGTGCCAGTTGCGTCAAACAAACTTGTGCCAGTTGAGTCGAACAAACTTGTGCCAGTAGCGTTAAACAAACTTGTGCCAGTTGCATCGAACAAACTTGTGCCAGTTGCGTCGAACAAACTTCTGCCAGTTGCGTCGAACAAACGTGCGCCAGTTGCGTCAAACAAACTTGTACCAGTTGCGTTGAACAAACTTCTGCCAGTTGTGTCAAACAAACTTGTGTCAGTTGCGTAGAACAAACTTGTGCAAGTTGCGTAGAACAAACTTGTGCCAGTTGCGTAGAACAAACTTGTGCCAGTTGCATAGAGCAAACTTGTGCCAGATGCGTAGAACAAACTTGTGCCATTTGCGTAGAACAAACTTGTGCCAGTTGCTTAGAACAAACTTGTGCCAGTTGCGTAGAATAAACTTGTGCCAGTTGCGTAGAACAAACTTGTGCCAGTTGCGTAGAACAAACTTATGCAAGTTGCATAGAACAAACTAGGGCCAGTTGCATACAACAAACTTGTGCCAGTTGCGTAGAACAAACTTGTGCCAGTTGCGTAGAAAAAACTTTTGCCAGTTGCATAGAACAAATTAGTGCCAGTTGTGTCAAACAAACTTATGCCAGTTGTTTCGAACAAACTTGTGCCAGTGGCGTCGAGCAAACTTGTGCCAGTTACGGCGAAAAAACTTGTGCCAGTTGCGTCGAGAAAAGTTGTGCCAGTTGCGTCAAAAAAACTTGTGCCAGTTGCGTGAAACAAACTTGTGCCAGTTGCATCGAACAAACCTGTGCCAGTTACGGCGAACAAACTTGTGCCAGTTGCGTCGAGAAAACTTGTGCCAGTTGCGTCAAATAAACTTGTGCCAGTTGCGTCAAACAAACTTGTGCAAGTTGCGTCAAACAAACTTGTGCCAGTTACGTTAAACAAACTTGTACCAGTTGCGTCGTACAAATTTCTGCCAGTTGTGTCGAACAAACTTGTTCCAGTTGGGTCAAACAAACTTGTGCCAGTTTCGTCGAACAAACTTGTGCCAGTTACGGCGAACAAATTTGTGCCACTGGCGTCGAGAAAACTTGTGCCAGTTGCGTCAAATAAACTTGTGCAAGTTGCGTCAAACAAACTTGTGCCAGTTACGGCGAACAAACTTGTGCCAGTTGCGTCGAGAAAAGTTGTGCCGGTTGCGTCAAATAAACTTGAGCCAGTTGCGTCGAACAAACTTGTGCCAGTTGCGTCAAACAAACTTGTGCCAGTTGCATCAAACAAACTTGTGCCAGTTGCGTCAAACAAACTTTGTGCCAATTGAGTCGAAAAAACTTGTGCCAGTTGCGTTGAACAAACTTTTGCCAGTTGCGTCTAACAAACTTGTGCCAGTTGCGTCAAACAAACTTGTGCCAGTTACGTCGAACAAACTTGTGCCAGTTGCATCGAACAAACTAGTGTCAATTGCATAGAACAAACTTGTGCCAGTTGCGTCAAACAAACTTGTGCCAGTTGCCTAGAACAAACTTCAGCATGCTGCGTAGAACAACCTTGTGCCAGTTGCGTCAAACAAACTAGTGCCAGTTGCGTCAAACAAGCTTGTGCCAGTTGGGTCGAACAAGCTTGTGCCAGTTGTGTCAAACAAACTTGTGCCAGTTGGGTTGAACAAACTTGTGGCAGTTACGTTAAACAAACTTGTACTAGTTGCGTGGAAGAAACTTGTGCCAGTTGTATCGAACAAACTTGTGCCAGTTGTGTCGAACAAACTTGTGCCAATTCCATCGAACAAACTTGTGCCAGTTGCTTAGAACAAACTTGTGCCAGTTGTGTCAAACAAACTTGTGCCAGTTGCGTCGAACAAACTTGTGCCAGTTGGGTAGAACAAACATGTGCAAATTGCGTCAAACAAATTTATGCCAGTTGCATAGAACAAACTTGTGCCTGATGCGTAGAACAAACTTTTGCCATTTGCGTAAAACAAACTTGTGCCAGTTGTGTCAAACAAACTTGTGCCAGTTGTGTACAACAAACTTGTGCCAGTTGCGTAGAAAAAACTTGTGCCAGTTCCGTAGAACAAACCCGTGCCAGTTGCATAGAACAAACTTGTGCCAGTTGCATAGAACAAACTTGTGCCAGTTGCATAGAACAACCTTGTGACAGTTGCATCAAACACACTTGTGCCAGTTGCGTCAAACAAATTTGTGCCAGTTGCGTCGAACAAACTTGTGCCAGTTGCACCAAACAAACTTGTGCCAGTTGCGTCAAACAGACTTGTTCCAGTTGCGTCGAACAAACTTGTGCCAGTTGCGTCAAACAAACTTGTGCCAGTTGCGTCAAACAAACTTGTGCCAGTTGCGTCTAACAAACTTGTGCCATTTGCGTCAAAAAAACTTGGGCCAGTTGAGTCGAACAAACTTGTGCCAGTGGCATCGAACAAACTTGTGCCAGTTGCGTAGAACAAACTTGTGCCAGTTGCGTCAAGCAAACTTGTGCTAGTTGCGTAGAACAAACTTGTGCCAGTTACGTCGAACAAACTTGTGCCAGTTGCGTCCAACAAACTTGTCCCAGTTGCATAGAACAAATTTGTGCCTGTTGTGTCGAACAAACTTGTGCCAGTTGCGTTGAACAAACTTGTGCCCGTTGCGTAGAACAAACTTCTGCCAGTTGCGTCAAACAAACTTGTGCCAGTTGCGTCAAACAAACTTGTGCCACTTGATTCGAAAAAACTTGTGCCAGTAGCGTTGAACAAACTTGTGCCAGTTGCGTCTAAAAAACTTGTGCCAGTTGCGTCAAACAAACTTGGGTCAGTTGCGTCGAACTAACTTGTGCCAGTTGCATCGAACAAACTTGTGCCAGTTGCGTAGAACAAACTTGTGCCAGTTGCGTCAAACAAACTTGTGCCAGTTGCGTAGAAGAAACTTGTGCCAGTTGCGTAGAACAACCTTGTTCGAGTTGCATCAAACAAACTTGTGCCAGTTGCGTCATACAAACTTGTGCCAGTTGCGTCGAACAAACTTGTGCCAGTTGTGTCAAACAAACTTATGCCAGTTGCGTCCAACAAACTTGTACCAGTTGCGTCGAACAAACTTGTGTCAGTTGCGTCGAACAAACTTGTGCCAGTTGCGCAGAACAAACATGTTTCAGCTGCGTCAAACAAACTTATGCCAGTTGCATAGAACAAACTAGTGCCAGTTGCGTAGAACAAACTTGTGCCTGTTGCGTAGAACAAACTTGAGCCAGTTGCGTCAAACAAACTTGTGCCAGTTGCGTCGAACAAACTTGTGCCAGTTGCGTCGAAGAAACTTGTGCCAGTTGCGTCAAACAAACTTGTGCCAGTTGCGCCGAACAAACTTGTGCCAGTTGCGTCGAACAAACTTGTGCCACTTATGGCGAACAAACTTGTGCCAGTTGCGTCGAGAAAACTTGTGCCAGTTGCATCAAAAAAAACTTGTGCCAGTTGCGTCAAACATACTTGTGCCAGTTGCGTCAAACAAACTTGTGCCTCTTGCGTCAAACAAACTTGTGCCAGTTGCGTAAAAAAAACTTGTGCCAGTTGCGTCAAACAAACTTGTGCCAGTTGCGTCGAACAAACTTGTGCCAGTTGCGTCAAACAAACTTGTGTCAGTTGCTTAGAACAAACTTGTGCCAGTTGCGTCAAACAAACTTGTGCCAGTTGCGTAGAACAAACTTGTGCCGGTTGCGTAGAAGAACCTTGTGCCAGTTGCGTCAAACAAACTTGTGCCAGTTGCGTCAAACAAACTTGTGCCAGTTGCGTCAAACAAACTTGTGCCATTTGCCTCAAACAAAATTGTGCCAGTTGGGTCGAACAAACTTGTGCCAGTTGCATCGAACAAACTTGTGCCAGTTTCGTCGAACAAACTTGTGCTAGTGACATCGAACAAACTTGTGCCAGTTGCGTAGAACAAACTTGTGCCAGTTGCGTCAAACAAATTTGTGCCACTTGCGTAGAATAAAAATTGTGCCAGTTGCGTAGAACAACCTTGTGCCAGTTGCGTCGAAAAAACTTGTGCTAGTTGCGTAGAACAAACTTGTGCCAGTTGCGTCAAACAAACTTACGCCATTTGCGTAAAACAAACTAGTGTCAGTTGCATAGAACAAACTTGTGCCAGTTAAGTAGAATAAACTTGTGCCAATTGTGTCAACCAAACTTTTGCCAGTTGCATCAAACAAACTTGTGCCAGTTGCATCGAAGAAACTTGTGCCAGTTGCGTTAAACAAACTTGTGCCAGTTGCATCGAACAAACTAGTGCCAGTTGCGTCGAACAAACTTTTGCCAGTTACGGCGAAGAATCTTGTGCCACTTGCGTCGAGAAAACTTGTGCCAGTTGCATACAACAAACTTGTGACAGTTGCGTAAAACAAACTAGTGCCAGTTGCATAGAACAAACTTGTGCCAGTTAAGTAGAACAAACTTGTACCAATTGTGTCAACCAAACTTGTGCCAGTTGCGTCAAACAAACTTGTGCCAGTTGCGTCGAAGAAACTTGTGCCAGTTGCGTCAAACAAACTTGTGCCAGTTGCGTCGAGAAAACTTGTGCCAGTTGCATCAAAAAAACTTGTGCCAGTTCCGTCAAACAAACTTGTGCCAGTCACGACGAACAAACTTGTGCCAGTTGCGTCGAGAAAAGTTGTGCCAGTTGCGTCAAATAAACTTGTGCCAGTTGCGTCAAACAAACTTGTGCCAGTTGCGACAAACAAACTTGTGCCAGTTGCGTCAAACAAACTTGTGCCAGATGCGTCAAACAAACTTTTGCCAATTGAGTAGAAAAAACTTGTGCCAGTTGCGTCAAACAAACTTGTGCCAGTTGCGTCTAACAAACTTGTGCCAGTTGCGTCAAACAAACTTGTGCCAGTTGCGTCGAACAAACTTGTGCCAGTTGCATCGAACAAACTAGTGCCAGTTGCATAGAACAAACTTGTGCCAGTTGTGTCAAACAAACTTGTGCCAGTTGTGTAGAACAAACTTGTGCATGTTGCGTAGAAGAACCTTGTGCCAGTTGCGTCAAACAAACTTGTGCCAGTTGCGTCAAACAAACTTGTGCCAATTGAGTCGAAAAAACTTGTGCCAGTTACGTCTAACAAACTTGTGCTGTTGCGTCAAACAAACTTGTGCCAGTTGCGTTGAACAAACTTGTGCCAGTTGCGTCGAAGAAACTTGTGCCAGTTGCGTCAAACAAACTTGTGCCAGTTGCGTCGAACATACTTGTGCCAGTTGCGTCGAACAAAATTGTGCCAGTTACATTAAACAAACTTGTGCCAGTTGCGGCGAGAAAACTTGTGCTAGTTGCGTCAAAAAAAACTTGTGCCAGTTGCGTCAAACAAACTTTTGCCAGTTGCGTCACACAAACTTGTGCCTCTTGCGTCAATCAAACTTGTGGCAGTTGCGTCAAAAAAACTTGTGCCAATTGACTCGAAAAAACTTGTGCCTGTTACGTCGAACAAACTTGTGCCAGTTGCGCCTAACAAACTTGTGCCAGTTGCGTCAAACAAAGTTGTGCCAGTTGTGTCGAACAAACTTGTGCTAGTTGCGTCAAACAAACTTGTGCCAGTTGCGTAGAACAAACTTGTGCCAGTTGCGTAGAAGAACCTTGTGCCAGTTGCGTCAAACAAACTTGTGCCAGTTGCGTCAAACAAACTTGTGCCCGTTGCGTCGAACAAACTTGTGCCAGTTGCGCCAAACAAACTTGTGACAGTTCCGTCAAACAAACTTGTGCCAATTGAGTCAAACAAACTTGTACAAGTTGCGAAAACAAACTTATGCCAGTTGCGTCAAACAATCTTTTGCCAGATGTGGTGAACAAACATGTGCCAGTTGCATTGAACAAACTTGTGCCAGTTGCGTCGAACAAACTTGTGCCAGTTGCGTCGAAAAAACTTGTGCCAGTTGCGTCGAACAAACTTGTGCCAGTTACGTCGAACAAACTTGTGCCAGTTGCGTCAAACAAACTTGAGCCAGTTGCATCCAACAAACTTGTGACAGTTGCGTAGAAGAAACTTGTGCCAGTTGCGTCCAACAAACTTGTGCCACTTGCGTAGAACAAACTTGTGCCAGTTGCGTCGAACAAACTTGTGCCAGTTGCGTACTACAAAATTGTGCCTTTTGCGTAGAACAAACTTGTGCCAGTTGCGTCCAACAAACTTGTGCCAGTTGCGTAGAACAAACTTATGCCAGTTGCGTAGAACAAACTAGTGACAGTTGCATACAACAAACTTGTGCCAGTTGCGTATAACAAACTTGTGCCAGTTGCGTAGAAGAAACTTTTGCCAGTTGCGTAGAACAATCTTGTGCCAGTTGCATAGAACAAACTTGTGCCAGTTGTGTCAAACAAACTTGTGCCATTTGCTTCGAACAAACTTATGCCAGTGGCGTCGAACAAACTTGTGCCAGTTACGGCGAACACACTTGTGCCAGTTGCGTCGAGAAAACTTGTGCCAGTTGCGTCAAAAAAAACTTGTGCCAATTGCGTCAAACAAACTTGTGCCAGTTGCGTCGAACAAACTTGTGCCAGTTACGGCGAACAAACTTGTGCCAGTTGCGCCGAGCAAACTTGTGCCAGTTGCGTCAAACAAACTTGTGCCAGTTGCGTCAAACAAACTTGTGCCAGTTGCGTCAAACAAACATGTGCCAGTTGCGTCAAACAAACTTTTGCCAAATGAGTCGAAAAAACTTGTGCCAGTTACCTCGAACAAACTTGTGCCAGTTGCGTCAAACAAACTTGTGCCACTTGCGTCAAAATAACTTGGGCCAGTTGCGTCGAACAAACTTGTGCCAGTTGCGTCAAACAAACTTGTGCTGGTTGGGTCGAACAAACTTGTGCCAGTTGTGTTAAACAAACTTGTGCCAGTTGCATCGAACAAACTTGTGCCAGTTGCGTCGAACTAACTTGTGCCAGTTGCGTTGAACAAACTTGCGCCAGTTGCGTCAAACAAACTTGTGCCAGTTGTGTTGAACAAACTTCTGCCAGTTGTGTCAAACAAACTTGTGTCAGTTGCGTAGAACAGACTTGAGCCAAATGCGTCGAACTAACTTGTGTCAGTTGGGTAGAACAAACTTGTGCCAGTTGAGTCAAACAAACTTGTGCCAGTTGTGTAGAACAAACTAGTGCCAGTTGGATAGAATAAACTTGTGCCAGATGCGTAGAATAAACTTGTGCCAGTTGCGTAGAACAAACTTTTGCCAGTTGCGTAGAACAAACTTGTGCCAGTTGCATAGAACAAACTTGTGCCAGTTGCGTAGAACAAACGTGTGCCAGTTGCATAGAACAAACTTGTGCCAGTTGCGTAGAACAAACTTGTGCCAGTTGCGTAGAACAAACTTGTGCAAGTTGCATAGAACAAACTTGTGCCAGTTGTGTAGAACATACTTGTGCCAGTTGCGTCGTGAAAAGTTGTGCCAGTTGCGTCAAATAAACTTGTGCCAGTTGCGTCAAACAAACTTGTGCCAGTTGAGTCAAACAAACTTGTGACAGTTGCGTCAAACAAACTTGTTCCAGTTGCGTCAAACAAATTTGTGCCAATTGAGTTGAAGAAACTTGTGCCAGTTGCGTCAAACAAACTTGTGCCAGTTGCGTCAAAGAAACTTGTGCCAGTTGCATCGAACAAACTTGTGCCAGTTGCGTAGAACAAACTTATGCCAGTTGCGTCAAACAAACTTGTCCCAGTTGCGTAGAACAAACTTGTGCCAGTTGCGTAGAACAACCTTGTGCCAGTTGCGTCAAACAAACTTGTGCTAGTTGCGTCAAACAAACTTGTGCCAGTTGCGCCGAACAAACTTGTGCCAGTTGTGGCAAACTAACTTTTGCCAGTTGGTTAGAACAAACTTTTGCCAGTTGCGTCCAACAAACTTGTACCAGTTGCGTCGAAGAAACTTGTGCCAGTTGCGTCGAACAAACTTGTACCAGTTGCGTAGAACAAACTTGTGCCAGTTGCGTCAAACAAAATTATGCCAGTTGCATAGAACAAACTAGTGCCAGTTGCATAGAACAAACTTGTGCCATTTGCGTAGAACAAACTTGTGCCAGTTGCATAGAACAAACATGTGCCAGTTGCGTCGAACAAACTTGTGCCAGTTGCATCGAAGAAACTTGTGCCAGTTGCGTCAAGCAAACTTGTGCCAGTTGCGTCGAACATACTTGTGCCAGTTGCGTCGAACAAACTTGTGCCTGTTACATTAAACAAACTTGTGCCAGTTGCGTCGAGAAAACTTGAGCTAGTTGCGTCAAAAAAAACTTGTGCCAGTTGCGTCAAAAAAACTTGTGCCAGTTGCGTCACACAAACTTATGCCTCTTGCGTCAAACAAACTTGTGCCAGTTGCGTCTAACAAACTTGTGCCAATTGACTTGAAAAAACTTGTGCCTGTTACGTCGAACAAACTTGTGCCAGTTGCGTCTAACAAACTTGTGCCAGTTACGTCAAACAAACTTGTGCCAGTTGCGTCGAACAAACTTGTGCCAGTTGCATAGAACAAACTTGTGCCAGTTGCGTAGAACAAACTTGTGCCAGTTGCGTAGAAGAACCTTGTGCCAGTTGCGTCAAACAAACTTGTGCCAGTTGCGTCAAACAAACTTGTGCCAGTTGCGTCGAACAAACTTGTGCTAGTTGCGTCAAACAAACTTGTGCCAGTTGCGCCAAACAAACTTGTGACAGTTCCGTCAAACAAACTTGTGCCAGTTGAGGCAAACAATCTTGTACAAGTTGCGAAAACAAACTTATGCCAGTTGCGTCAAACAATCTTGTGCCAGATGTGTTGAACAAACATATGCCAGTTGCATCGAACAAACTTGTGCCAGTTGCGTCGAACAAACTTGCGCCAGTTGCGTCGAACAAACTTGTGCCAGTTGCGTCGAACAAACTTGTGCCAGTTGCGTCGAACAAACTTGTGCCAGTTGCGTCAAACAAACTTGAGCCAGTTGCGTCCAACAAACTTCTGACAGTTGAGTAGAAGAAACTTGTGCCAGTTGTGTCCAAAAAACTTGTGCCAGTTGCGTAGAACAAACTTGTGCCAGTTGTGTCAAACAAACTTATGCCAGTTGCGAAGAACAAACTAGTGCCAGTTGCATACAACAAACTTGTGCCAGTTGCGTAGAACAAACTTGTGCCAGTTGCGTAGAACAAACTTGTGCCAGTTGCATAGAACAAATTAGTGCCAGTTGCGTCAAACAAACTTGAGCCAGTTGCTTCGAGCAAACTTGTGCCAGTTACGGCGAAGAAACTTTTGCCAGTTGCGTCGAGAAAACTTGTGCCAGTTGCGTCAAAAAAACTTGTGCCAGTTGCGTCAAACAAGCTTGTGCCAGTTGCGTCGAACAAACCTGTGCCAGTTACGGCGAACAAACTTGTGCCAGTTGCGTCGAGAAAACTTGTGCCAGCTGCCTCAAATAAACTTGTGCCAGTTGCGTCAAACAAACTTGTGCAAGTTGCGTCAAACAAACTTGTGCCAGTTGCGTCAAACAAATTTGTGCCAGTTGCGTCAAACAAACTTGTGCCAATTTAGTCGAAAAAACTTGTGCCAGTTACGTCGAACAAACTTGTGCCAGTTGCGTCAAACAAACTTGGGCCAGTTGCGCCGAACAAACTTGTGCCAGTTGCATCGAACAAACTTCTGCCAGTTGCATCAAACAAACTTGTGCCAGTTGCATCAAACAAACTTGTGCCAGTTGCGTAGAACAAACTTGTGCCAGTTTCGTAGAAAAACCTTGTGCCAGTTGCGCCAAACAAACTTGTGCCAGTTGTGTCAAACAAACTTGGGCCAGTTGCGTCAAACAAACTTGTGCCAGTTGCGTCAAACAAACTTGTGCCAGTTGAGTCGAACAAACTTGTGCCAGTTGCGTTAAACAAACTTGTGCCAGTTGCATCGAACAAACTTGTGCCAGTTGCGTCGAACAAACTTCTGCCAGTTGCGTCGAACAAACGTGCGCCAGTTGCGTCAAACAAACTTGTACCAGTTGCGTTGAACAAACTTCTGCCAGTTGTGTCAAACAAACTTGTGTCAGTTGCCTCGAACAAACTTGTGCCAGTTGCGTAGAACAAACTTGTGCCAGTTGCGTAGAACAAACTTGTGCCAGTTGCATAGAGCAAACTTGTGCCAGATGCGTAGAACAAACTTGTGCCATTTGCGTAGAACAAACTTGTGCCAGTTGCTTAGAACAAACTTGTGCCAGTTGCGTAGAATAAACTTGTGCCAGTTGCGTAGAACAAACTTGTGCCAGTTGCGTAGAACAAACTTGTGCAAGTTGCATAGAACAAACTAGTGCCAGTTGCATATAACAAACTTGTGCCAGTTGCGTAGAACAAACTTGTGCCAGTTGCGTAGAACAAACTTTTGCCAGTTGCATAGAACAAATTAGTGCCAGTTGTGTCAAACAAACTTATGCCAGTTGTTTCGAACAAACTTGTGCCAGTGGCGTCGAGCAAACTTGTGCCAGTTACGGCGAAAAAACTTGTGCCAGTTGCGTCGAGAAAAGTTGTGCCAGTTGCGTCAAAAAAACTTGTGCCAGTTGCGTGAAACAAACTTGTGCCAGTTGCATCGAACAAACCTGTGCCAGTTACGGCGAACAAACTTGTGCCAGTTGCGTCGAGAAAACTTGTGCCAGTTGCGTCAAATAAACTTGTGCCAGTTGCGTCAAACAAACTTGTGCAAGTTGCGTCAAACAAACTTGTGCCAGTTACGTTAAACAAACTTGTACCAGTTGCGTCGTACAAATTTCTGCCAGTTGTGTCGAACAAACTTGTGCCAGTTGGGTCAAACAAACTTGTGCCAGTTTCGTCGAACAAACTTGTGCCAGTTACGGCGAACAAATTTGTGCCACTGGCGTCGAGAAAACTTGTGCCAGTTGCGTCAAATAAACTTGTGCAAGTTGCGTCAAACAAACTTGTGCCAGTTACGGCGAACAAACTTGTGCCAGTTGCGTCGAGAAAAGTTGTGCCGGTTGCGTCAAATAAACTTGAGCCAGTTGCGTCGAACAAACTTTTGCCAGTTGCGTCAAACAAACTTGTGCCAGTTGCATCAAACAAACTTGTGCCAGTTGCGTCAAACAAACTTTGTGCCAATTGAGTCGAAAAAACTTGTGCCAGTTGCGTTGAACAAACTTTTGCCAGTTGCATCTAACAAACTTGTGCCAGTTGCGTCAAACAAACTTGTGCCAGTTACGTCGAACAAACTTCTGCCAGTTGCATCGAACAAACTAATGTCAATTGCATAGAACAAACTTGTGCCAGTTGCGTCAAACAAATTTGTGCCAGTTGCCTAGAACAAACTTCAGCATGCTGCGTAGAACAACCTTGTGCCAGTTGCGTCAAACAAACTAGTGCCAGTTGCGTCAAACAAGCTTGTGCCAGTTGGGTCGAACAAGCTTGTGCCAGTTGTGTCAAACAAACTTGTGCCAGTTGGGTTGAACAAACTTGTGGCAGTTACATTAAACAAACTTGTACTAGTTGCGTGGAAGAAACTTGTGCCAGTTGTATCGAACAAACTTGTGCCAGTTGTGTCGAACAAACTTGTGCCAATTCCATCGAACAAACTTGTGCCAGTTGCTTAGAACAAACTTGTGCCAGTTGTGTCAAACAAACTTGTGCCAGTTGCGTCGAACAAACTTGTGCCAGTTGGGTAGAACAAACATGTGCAAATTGCGTCAAACAAATTTATGCCAGTTGCATAGAACAAACTTGTGCCTGATGCGTAGAACAAACTTTTGCCATTTGCGTAAAACAAACTTGTGCCAGTTGTGTCAAACAAACTTGTGCCAGTTGTGTACAACAAACTTGTGCCAGTTGCGTAGAAAAAACTTGTGCCAGTTGCGTAGAACAAACCCGTGCCAGTTGCATAGAACAAACTTGTGCCAGTTGCATAGAACAAACTTGTGCCAGTTGCATAGAACAACCTTGTGACAGTTGCATCAAACACACTTGTGCCAGTTGCGTCAAACAAATTTGTGCCAGTTGCGTCGAACAAACTTGTGCCAGTTGCACCAAACAAACTTGTGCCAGTTGCGTCAAACAGACTTGTTCCAGTTGCGTCGAACAAACTTGTGCCAGTTGCGTCAAACAAACTTGTGCCAGTTGCGTCAAACAAACTTGTGCCAGTTGCGTCTAACAAACTTGTGCCATTTGCGTCAAAAAAACTTGGGCCAGTTGAGTCGAACAAACTTGTGCCAGTGGCATCGAACAAACTTGTGCCAGTTGCGTAGAACAAACTTGTGCCAGTTGCGTCAAGCAAACTTGTGCTAGTTGCGTAGAACAAACTTGTGCCAGTTACGTCGAACAAACTTGTGCCAGTTGCGTCCAACAAACTTGTCCCAGTTGCATAGAACAAATTTGTGCCTGTTGTGTCGAACAAACTTGTGCCAGTTGCGTTGAACAAACTTGTGCCCGTTGCGTAGAACAAACTTCTGCCAGTTGCGTCAAACAAACTTGTGCCAGTTGCGTCAAACAAACTTGTGCCACTTGATTCGAAAAAACTTGTGCCAGTAGCGTTGAACAAACTTGTGCCAGTTGCATCTAAAAAACTTGTGCCAGTTGCGTCAAACAAACTTGGGTCAGTTGCGTCGAACTAACTTGTGCCAGTTGCATCGAACAAACTTGTGCCAGTTGCGTAGAACAAACTTGTGCCAGTTGCGTCAAACAAACTTGTGCCAGTTGCGTAGAAGAAACTTGTGCCAGTTGCGTAGAACAACCTTGTTCGAGTTGCATCAAACAAACTTGTGCCAGTTGCGTCATACAAACTTGTGCCAGTTGCGTCGAACAAACTTGTGCCAGTTGTGTCAAACAAACTTATGCCAGTTGCGTCCAACAAACTTGTACCAGTTGCGTCGAACAAACTTGTGTCAGTTGCGTCGAACAAACTTGTGCCAGTTGCGCAGAACAAACATGTTTCAGCTGCGTCAAACAAACTTATGCCAGTTGCATAGAACAAACTAGTGCCAGTTGCGTAGAACAAACTTGTGCCTGTTGCGTAGAACAAACTTGAGCCAGTTGCGTCAAACAAACTTGTGCCAGTTGCGTCGAACAAACTTGTGCCAGTTGCGTCGAAGAAACTTGTGCCAGTTGCGTCAAACAAACTTGTGCCAGTTGCGCCGAACAAACTTGTGCCAGTTGCGTCGAACAAACTTGTGCCACTTATGGCGAACAAACTTGTGCCAGTTGCGTCGAGAAAACTTGTGCCAGTTGCATCAAAAAAAACTTGTGCCAGTTGCGTCAAACATACTTGTGCCAGTTGCGTCAAACAAACTTGTGCCTCTTGCGTCAATCAAACTTGTGCCAGTTGCGTAAAAAAAACTTGTGCCAGTTGCGTCAAACAAACTTGTGCCAGTTGCGTCGAACAAACTTGTGCCAGTTGCGTCAAACAAACTTGTGTCAGTTGCTTAGAACAAACTTGTGCCAGTTGCGTCAAACAAACTTGTGCCAGTTGCGTAGAACAAACTTGTGCCGGTTGCGTAGAAGAACCTTGTGCCAGTTGCGTCAAACAAACTTGTGCCAGTTGCGTCAAACAAACTTGTGCCAGTTGCGTCAAACAAACTTGTGCCATTTGCCTCAAACAAAATTGTGCCAGTTGGGTCGAACAAACTTGTGCCAGTTGCATCGAACAAACTTGTGCCAGTTTCGTCGAACAAACTTGTGCTAGTGACATCGAACAAACTTGTGCCAGTTGCGTAGAACAAACTTGTGCCAGTTGCGTCAAACAAATTTGTGCCACTTGCGTAGAATAAAAATTGTGCCAGTTGCGTAGAACAACCTTGTGCCAGTTGCGTCGAAAAAACTTGTGCTAGTTGCGTAGAACAAACTTGTGCCAGTTGCGTCAAACAAACTTACGCCATTTGCGTAAAACAAACTAGTGTCAGTTGCATAGAACAAACTTGTGCCAGTTAAGTAGAATAAACTTGTGCCAATTGTGTCAACCAAACTTTTGCCAGTTGCATCAAACAAACTTGTGCCAGTTGCATCGAAGAAACTTGTGCCAGTTGCGTTAAACAAACTTGTGCCAGTTGCATCGAACAAACTAGTGCCAGTTGCGTCGAACAAACTTTTGCCAGTTACGGCGAAGAATCTTGTGCCACTTGCGTCGAGAAAACTTGTGCCAGTTGCATACAACAAACTTGTGACAGTTGCGTAAAACAAACTAGTGCCAGTTGCATAGAACAAACTTGTGCCAGTTAAGTAGAACAAACTTGTACCAATTGTGTCAACCAAACTTGTGCCAGTTGCGTCAAACAAACTTGTGCCAGTTGCGTCGAAGAAACTTGTGCCAGTTGCGTCAAACAAACTTGTGCCAGTTGCGTCGAGAAAACTTGTGCCAGTTGCATCAAAAAAACTTGTGCCAGTTCCGTCAAACAAACTTGTGCCAGTCACGACGAACAAACTTGTGCCAGTTGCGTCGAGAAAAGTTGTGCCAGTTGCGTCAAATAAACTTGTGCCAGTTGCGTCAAACAAACTTGTGCCAGTTGCGACAAACAAACTTGTGCCAGTTGCGTCAAACAAACTTGTGCCAGATGCGTCAAACAAACTTTTGCCAATTGAGTAGAAAAAACTTGTGCCAGTTGCGTCAAACAAACTTGTGCCAGTTGCGTCTAACAAACTTGTGCCAGTTGCGTCAAACAAACTTGTGCCAGTTGCGTCGAACAAACTTGTGCCAGTTGCATCGAACAAACTAGTGCCAGTTGCATAGAACAAACTTGTGCCAGTTGTGTCAAACAAACTTGTGCCAGTTGTGTAGAACAAACTTGTGCATGTTGCGTAGAAGAACCTTGTGCCAGTTGCGTCAAACAAACTTGTGCCAGTTGCGTCAAACAAACTTGTGCCAATTGAGTCGAAAAAACTTGTGCCAGTTACGTCTAACAAACTTGTGCTGTTGCGTCAAACAAACTTGTGCCAGTTGCGTTGAACAAACTTGTGCCAGTTGCGTCGAAGAAACTTGTGCCAGTTGCGTCAAACAAACTTGTGCCAGTTGCGTCGAACATACTTGTGCCAGTTGCGTCGAACAAAATTGTGCCAGTTACATTAAACAAACTTGTGCCAGTTGCGGCGAGAAAACTTGTGCCAGTTGCGTCAAAAAAAACTTGTGCCAGTTGCGTCAAACAAACTTTTGCCAGTTGCGTCACACAAACTTGTGCCTCTTGCGTCAATCAAACTTGTGCCAGTTGCGTCAAAAAAACTTGTGCCAATTGACTCGAAAAAACTTGTGCCTGTTACGTCGAACAAACTTGTGCCAGTTGCGCCTAACAAACTTGTGCCAGTTGCGTCAAACAAAGTTGTGCCAGTTGTGTCGAACAAACTTGTGCTAGTTGCGTCAAACAAACTTGTGCCAGTTGCGTAGAACAAACTTGTGCCAGTTGCGTAGAAGAACCTTGTGCCAGTTGCGTCAAACAAACTTGTGCCAGTTGCGTCAAACAAACTTGTGCCCGTTGCGTCGAACAAACTTGTGCCAGTTGCGCCAAACAAACTTGTGACAGTTCCGTCAAACAAACTTGTGCCAATTGAGTCAAACAAACTTGTACAAGTTGCGAAAACAAACTTATGCCAGTTGCGTCAAACAATCTTTTGCCAGATGTGGTGAACAAACATGTGCCAGTTGCATTGAACAAACTTGTGCCATTTGCGTCGAACAAACTTGTGCCAGTTGCGTCGAAAAAACTTGTGCCAGTTGCGTCGAACAAACTTGTGCCAGTTACGTCGAACAAACTTGTGCCAGTTGCGTCAAACAAACTTGAGCCAGTTGCATCCAACAAACTTGTGACAGTTGCGTAGAAGAAACTTGTGCCAGTTGCGTCCAACAAACTTGTGCCACTTGCGTAGAACAAACTTGTGCCAGTTGCGTCGAACAAACTTGTGCCAGTTGCGTACTACAAAATTGTGCCTTTTGCGTAGAACAAACTTGTGCCAGTTGCGTCCAACAAACTTGTGCCAGTTGCGTAGAACAAACTTATGCCAGTTGCGTAGAACAAACTAGTGACAGTTGCATACAACAAACTTGTGCCAGTTGCGTATAACAAACTTGTGCCAGTTGCGTAGAAGAAACTTTTGCCAGTTGCGTAGAACAATCTTGTGCCAGTTGCATAGAACAAACTTGTGCCAGTTGTGTCAAACAAACTTGTGCCATTTGCTTCGAACAAACTTATGCCAGTGGCGTCGAACAAACTTGTGCCAGTTACGGCGAACACACTTGTGCCAGTTGCGTCGAGAAAACTTGTGCCAGTTGCGTCAAAAAAAACTTGTGCCAATTGCGTCAAACAAACTTGTGCCAGTTGCGTCGAACAAACTTGTGCCAGTTACGGCGAACAAACTTGTGCCAGTTGCGCCGAGCAAACTTGTGCCAGTTGCGTCAAACAAACTTGTGCCAGTTGCGTCAAACAAACTTGTGCCAGTTGCGTCAAACAAACATGTGCCAGTTGCGTCAAACAAACTTTTGCCAAATGAGTCGAAAAAACTTGTGCCAGTTACCTCGAACAAACTTGTGCCAGTTGCGTCAAACAAACTTGTGCCACTTGCGTCAAAATAACTTGGGCCAGTTGCGTCGAACAAACTTGTGCCAGTTGCGTCAAACAAACTTGTGCTGGTTGGGTCGAACAAACTTGTGCCAGTTGTGTTAAACAAACTTGTGCCAGTTGCATCGAACAAACTTGTGCCAGTTGCGTCGAACTAACTTGTGCCAGTTGCGTTGAACAAACTTGCGCCAGTTGCGTCAAACAAACTTGTGCCAGTTGTGTTGAACAAACTTCTGCCAGTTGTGTCAAACAAACTTGTGTCAGTTGCGTAGAACAGACTTGAGCCAAATGCGTCGAACTAACTTGTGTCAGTTGGGTAGAACAAACTTGTGCCAGTTGAGTCAAACAAACTTGTGCCAGTTGTGTAGAACAAACTAGTGCCAGTTGGATAGAATAAACTTGTGCCAGATGCGTAGAATAAACTTGTGCCAGTTGCGTAGAACAAACTTTTGCCAGTTGCGTAGAACAAACTTGTGCCAGTTGCATAGAACAAACTTGTGCCAGTTGCGTAGAACAAACGTGTGCCAGTTGCATAGAACAAACTTGTGCCAGTTGCGTAGAACAAACTTGTGCCAGTTGCGTAGAACAAACTTGTGCAAGTTGCATAGAACAAACTTGTGCCAGTTGTGTAGAACATACTTGTGCCAGTTGCGTCGTGAAAAGTTGTGCCAGTTGCGTCAAATAAACTTGTGCCAGTTGCGTCAAACAAACTTGTGCCAGTTGAGTCAAACAAACTTGTGACAGTTGCGTCAAACAAACTTGTACCAGTTGCGTCAAACAAATTTGTGCCAATTGAGTTGAAGAAACTTGTGCCAGTTGCGTCAAACAAACTTGTGCCAGTTGCGTCAAAGAAACTTGTGCCAGTTGCATCGAACAAACTTGTGCCAGTTGCGTAGAACAAACTTATGCCAGTTGCGTCAAACAAACTTGTCCCAGTTGCGTAGAACAAACTTGTGCCAGTTGCGTAGAACAACCTTGTGCCAGTTGCGTCAAACAAACTTGTGCTAGTTGCGTCAAACAAACTTGTGCCAGTTGCGCCGAACAAACTTGTGCCAGTTGTGGCAAACTAACTTTTGCCAGTTGGTTAGAACAAACTTTTGCCAGTTGCGTCCAACAAACTTGTACCAGTTGCGTCGAAGAAACTTGTGCCAGTTGCGTCGAACAAACTTGTACCAGTTGCGTAGAACAAACTTGTGCCAGTTGCGTCAAACAAAATTATGCCAGTTGCATAGAACAAACTAGTGCCAGTTGCATAGAACAAACTTGTGCCATTTGCGTAGAACAAACTTGTGCCAGTTGCATAGAACAAACATGTGCCAGTTGCGTCGAACAAACTTGTGCCAGTTGCATCGAAGAAACTTGTGCCAGTTGCGTCAAGCAAACTTGTGCCAGTTGCGTCGAACATACTTGTGCCAGTTGCGTCGAACAAACTTGTGCCTGTTACATTAAACAAACTTGTGCCAGTTGCGTCGAGAAAACTTGAGCTAGTTGCGTCAAAAAAAACTTGTGCCAGTTGCGTCAAAAAAACTTGTGCCAGTTGCGTCACACAAACTTATGCCTCTTGCGTCAAACAAACTTGTGCCAGTTGCGTCTAACAAACTTGTGCCAATTGACTTGAAAAAACTTGTGCCTGTTACGTCGAACAAACTTGTGCCAGTTGCGTCTAACAAACTTGTGCCAGTTACGTCAAACAAACTTGTGCCAGTTGCGTCGAACAAACTTGTGCCAGTTGCATAGAACAAACTTGTGCCAGTTGCGTAGAACAAACTTGTGCCAGTTGCGTAGAAGAACCTTGTGCCAGTTGCGTCAAACAAACTTGTGCCAGTTGCGTCAAACAAACTTGTGCCAGTTGCGTCGAACAAACTTGTGCTAGTTGCGTCAAACAAACTTGTGCCAGTTGCGCCAAACAAACTTGTGACAGTTCCGTCAAACAAACTTGTGCCAGTTGAGGCAAACAATCTTGTACAAGTTGCGAAAACAAACTTATGCCAGTTGCGTCAAACAATCTTGTGCCAGATGTGTTGAACAAACATATGCCAGTTGCATCGAACAAACTTGTGCCAGTTGCGTCGAACAAACTTGCGCCAGTTGCGTCGAACAAACTTGTGCCAGTTGCGTCGAACAAACTTGTGCCAGTTGCGTCGAACAAACTTGTGCCAGTTGCGTCAAACAAACTTGAGCCAGTTGCGTCCAACAAACTTGTGACAGTTGAGTAGAAGAAACTTGTGCCAGTTGTGTCCAAAAAACTTGTGCCAGTTGCGTAGAACAAACTTGTGCCAGTTGTGTCAAACAAACTTATGCCAGTTGCGAAGAACAAACTAGTGCCAGTTGCATACAACAAACTTGTGCCAGTTGCGTAGAACAAACTTGTGCCAGTTGCGTAGAACAAACTTGTGCCAGTTGCATAGAACAAATTAGTGCCAGTTGCGTCAAACAAACTTGAGCCAGTTGCTTCGAGCAAACTTGTGCCAGTTACGGCGAAGAAACTTTTGCCAGTTGCGTCGAGAAAACTTGTGCCAGTTGCGTCAAAAAAACTTGTGCCAGTTGCGTCAAACAAGCTTGTGCCAGTTGCGTCGAACAAACCTGTGCCAGTTACGGCGAACAAACTTGTGCCAGTTGCGTCGAGAAAACTTGTGCCAGCTGCCTCAAATAAACTTGTGCCAGTTGCGTCAAACAAACTTGTGCAAGTTGCGTCAAACAAACTTGTGCCAGTTGCGTCAAACAAATTTGTGCCAGTTGCGTCAAACAAACTTGTGCCAATTTAGTCGAAAAAACTTGTGCCAGTTACGTCGAACAAACTTGTGCCAGTTGCGTCAAACAAACTTGGGCCAGTTGCGCCGAACAAACTTGTGCCAGTTGCATCGAACAAACTTCTGCCAGTTGCATCAAACAAACTTGTGCCAGTTGCATCAAACAAACTTGTGCCAGTTGCGTAGAACAAACTTGTGCCAGTTTCGTAGAAAAACCTTGTGCCAGTTGCGTCAAACAAACTTGTGCCAGTTGTGTCAAACAAACTTGGGCCAGTTGCGTCAAACAAACTTGTGCCAGTTGCGTCAAACAAACTTGTGCCAGTTGAGTCGAACAAACTTGTGCCAGTTGCGTTAAACAAACTTGTGCCAGTTGCATCGAACAAACTTGTGCCAGTTGCGTCGAACAAACTTCTGCCAGTTGCGTCGAACAAACGTGCGCCAGTTGCGTCAAACAAACTTGTACCAGTTGCGTTGAACAAACTTCTGCCAGTTGTGTCAAACAAACTTGTGTCAGTTGCATAGAACAAACTTGTGCAAGTTGCGTAGAACAAACTTGTGCCAGTTGCGTAGAACAAACTTGTGCCAGTTGCATAGAGCAAACTTGTGCCAGATGCGTAGAACAAACTTGTGCCATTTGCGTAGAACAAACTTGTGCCAGTTGCTTAGAACAAACTTGTGCCAGTTGCGTAGAATAAACTTGTGCCAGTTGCGTAGAACAAACTTGTGCCAGTTGCGTAGAACAAACTTGTGCAAGTTGCATAGAACAAACTAGTGCCAGTTGCATACAACAAACTTGTGCCAGTTGCGTAGAACAAACTTGTGCCAGTTGCGTAGAACAAACTTTTGCCAGTTGCATAGAACAAATTAGTGCCAGTTGTGTCAAACAAACTTATGCCAGTTGTTTCGAACAAACTTGTGCCAGTGGCGTCGAGCAAACTTGTGCCAGTTACGGCGAAAAAACTTGTGCCAGTTGCGTCGAGAAAAGTTGTGCCAGTTGCGTCAAAAAAACTTGTGCCAGTTGCGTGAAACAAACTTGTGCCAGTTGCATCGAACAAACCTGTGCCAGTTACGGCGAACAAACTTGTGCCAGTTGCGTCGAGAAAACTTGTGCCAGTTGCGTCAAATAAACTTGTGCCAGTTGCGTCAAACAAACTTGTGCAAGTTGCGTCAAACAAACTTGTGCCAGTTACGTTAAACAAACTTGTACCAGTTGCGTCGTACAAATTTCTGCCAGTTGTGTCGAACAAACTTGTGCCAGTTGGGTCAAACAAACTTGTGCCAGTTTCGTCGAACAAACTTGTGCCAGTTACGGCGAACAAATTTGTGCCACTGGCGTCGAGAAAACTTGTGCCAGTTGCGTCAAATAAACTTGTGCAAGTTGCGTCAAACAAACTTGTGCCAGTTACGGCGAACAAACTTGTGCCAGTTGCGTCGAGAAAAGTTGTGCCGGTTGCGTCAAATAAACTTGAGCCAGTTGCGTCGAACAAACTTTTGCCAGTTGCGTCAAACAAACTTGTGCCAGTTGCATCAAACAAACTTGTGCCAGTTGCGTCAAACAAACTTTGTGCCAATTGAGTCGAAAAAACTTGTGCCAGTTGCGTTGAACAAACTTTTGCCAGTTGCATCTAACAAACTTGTGCCAGTTGCGTCAAACAAACTTGTGCCAGTTACGTCGAACAAACTTCTGCCAGTTGCATCGAACAAACTAATGTCAATTGCATAGAACAAACTTGTGCCAGTTGCGTCAAACAAACTTGTGCCAGTTGCCTAGAACAAACTTCAGCATGCTGCGTAGAACAACCTTGTGCCAGTTGCGTCAAACAAACTAGTGCCAGTTGCGTCAAACAAGCTTGTGCCAGTTGGGTCGAACAAACTTGTGCCAGTTGTGTCAAACAAATTTGTGCCAGTTGGGTTGAACAAACTTGTGGCAGTTACGTTAAACAAACTTGTACTAGTTGCGTGGAAGAAACTTGTGCCAGTTGTGTCGAACAAACTTGTGCCAATTCCATCGAACAAACTTGTGCCAGTTGCTTAGAACAAACTTGTGCCAGTTGTGTCAAACAAACTTGTGCCAGTTGCGTCGAACAAACTTGTGCCAGTTGGGTAGAACAAACATGTGCAAATTGCGTCAAACAAATTTATGCCAGTTGCATAGAACAAACTTGTGCCTGATGCGTAGAACAAACTTTTGCCATTTGCGTAGAACAAACTTGTGCCAGTTGTGTCAAACAAACTTGTGCCAGTTGTGTACAACAAACTTGTGCCAGTTGCGTAGAAAAAACTTGTGCCAGTTGCGTAGAACAAACCTGTGCCAGTTGCATAGAACAAACTTGTGCCAGTTGCATAGAACAAACTTGTGCCAGTTGCATAGAACAACCTTGTGACAGTTGCATCAAACACACTTGTGCCAGTTGCGTCAAACAAATTTGTGCCAGTTGCGTCGAACAAACTTGTGCCAGTTGCACCAAACAAACTTGTGCCAGTTGGGTCAAACAGACTTGTTCCAGTTGCATCGAACAAACTTGTGCCAGTTGCGTCAAACAAACTTGTGCCAGTTGCGTCAAACAAACTTGTGCCAGTTGCGTCTAACAAACTTGTGCCATTTGCGTCAAAAAAACTTGGGCCAGTTGAGTCGAACAAACTTGTGCCAGTGGCATCGAACAAACTTGTGCCAGTTGCGTAGAACAAACTTGTGCCAGTTGCGTCAAGCAAACTTGTGCTAGTTGCGTAGAACAAACTTGTGCCAGTTGCGTAAAACAACCTTGTGCCAGTTGCATCGAACAAACTTGTGCCAGTTGCGTCAAACAAACTTGTGCCAGTTGCGTTAAACAAACTTTTGCCAGTTGCGTAGAACAAACTAGTGCTAGTTGCATAGAACAAACTTGTGCCAGTTGAGTAGAACAAACTTGTGCCAATTGCGTCAAACAAACTTGTGCCAGTTGTGTCGAACAAACTTGTGCCAGTTGCGTCGAAGAAACTTGTGCCAGTTGCGTCAAAAAAACTTATGCCAGTTGCGTCGAACAAACTTGTGCCAGTTGCGTCGAACAAACTTGTGCCAGTTACGGCGAACAAACTTGGGCCACTTGCGTCGAGGAAACTTGTGCCACTTGCATCAAATAAACTTGTGCCAGTTCCTATAAACTTGTGCCAGTTGCGTCAAAAAAACCTGTGCCAGTTGTGTCAAACAAACTTGTGCCAGTTGCTTCAAACAAACTTGTGCCAGTTGCGTCAAACAAACTTGTGCCAATTGAGTCGAAAAACTTGTGCCAGTTGCGTCAAACAAACTTTTGCCAGTTGTGTCAAACAAACTTGTGCTAGTTGGGTCGAACAAATTTGTGCCAGTTGTGTCAAACAAACTTGTGCCAGTTTGGTCGAACAAACTTGTGCCAGTTACGTTAAACAAACATGTACCAGTTGCGTCGAACAAACTTGTACCAGTTGCGTCGAACAAACTTGTGCCAGTTGAGTGGAACAAACTTGCGCCAGTTGCGTAGAACTAACTTGTGCCAGTTGCGTCGAACAAACTTGTGCCAGTTGGGTAGAACAAACTTGTGCCAGTTGCGTCAAACAAATCTGTGAAAGTTGCGTAGAACTAACTTGTGCTAGTTGCGCCGAACAAACTTGTGCCAGTTGGGTAGAACAAACATGTGCCAGTTGCGTCAAACAAATTTGTGCCAGTTGCGTAGAACAAACTAGTGCCAGTTGCATAGAACAAACTTGTGCCAGATTTGTAGAACAAACTTTTGAAAGTTGCGTAGAACAAACTTGTGCCAGTTGTGTCAAACAAACTTATGCCAGTTGTGTACAACAACCTTGTAAGAGTTGCGTAGAACAAACTTATGCCAGTTGCGTCGAACAAACTTGTGCCAGTTGCATAGAACAAACTTGTGCCAGTTGCGTCAAACAAACTTGTGCCAGTTGCGTAGAAAAAACTTGTGCCAGTTGCGTAGAAAATCCTTGTGCCAGTTGCGTCAAACGAACTTGTGCCAGTTGCGTCAAACAAACTTGTGCCAGTTGCGTAGAACAAACTTGTGCCAGTTGCGTAGAAAATCCTTGTGCCAGTTGCGTTGAAAATCCTTGTGCCAGTTGCGTCAAACAAACTTGTGCCAGTTGCGTCAAACAAACTTGTGCCAGTTGCGTCAAACAAACTTGTGCCAGTATGCGTCAAACAAATTTGTGCCAGTTGCTTCAAACAAACTTGTGCCAGTTGCGTCAAACAAACTTGTGCCAGTTGCGTCAAACAAATTTGTACAAGTTGCGAAAACATACTTGTGCCAGTTGCGTCAAACAAACTTGTGCCAGATGTGTTGAACAAACTTGTGCCAGTTGCGTCGAACAAACTTGTGCCAGTTGCGCCGAACAAACTTGTGCCAGTTGCGTCGAACAAACTTGTGCCAGTTGTGTCGAACAAACTTGTGCCAGTTGCGTCGAACAAACTTGTGCCAGTTACGTCGAACAAACTTGTGCCAGTTGCGTCCAACAAACTTGTCCCAGTTGCATAGAACAAATTTGTGCCAGTTGTGTCGAACAAACTTGTGCCAGTTGCGTTGAACAAACTTGTGCCAGTTGCGTAGAACATACTTGTGCCAGTTGCGTCGAGAAAAGTTGTGCCATTTGCGTCAAATAAACTTGAGCCAGTTGCGTCAAACAAACTTGTGCCAGTTGCGTCAAACAAACTTGTGCAAGTTGCGTCAAACAAACTTGTGCCAATTGCATCAAACAAACTTGTGCCAATTGAGTCGAAAAAACTTGTGCTAGTTGCGTCGAACAAACTTGTGCCAGTTGCGTCTAAAAAACTTGTGCCAGTTGCGTCAAACAAACTTGGGCCAGTTGCATCGAACTAACTTGTGGAAGTTGCATCGAACAAACTTGTGCCAGTTGCGTCAAACAAACTTGTGCCAGTTGCGTAGAAGAAACTTGTGCCAGTTGCGTAGAACAACCTTGTTCGAGTTGCGTCAAACAAACTTGTGCCAGTTGCGTCATACAAACTTGTGCCAGTTGCGTCGAACAAACTTGTGCCAGTTGTGTCAAACAAACTTGTGCCAGTTGCGTCAAACAAACTTGTGCCAGTTGCGTCCAACAAACTTGTACCAGTTGCGTTGAACAAACTTGTGTCAGTTGCGTTGAACAAACTTGTGCCAGTGGCGCAGAACAAATATGTGTCAGTTGCATCAAACAAACTTATGCCAGTTGCATAGAACAAACTTGTGCCAGTTGAGTCAACGAAACTTGTGCCAGTTGCGTCGAACAAACTTGTGCCAGTTGCGTCGAAGAACCTTGTGCCAGTTGCGTCAAACAAACTTCTGCCAGTTGCGTCGAACAAACTTGTGCCAGTTGCATCGAACAAAATTGTGCCACTTATGGCGAACAAACATGTGCCAGTTGCATCGAGAAAACTTGTGCCAGTTGCGTAAAAAAAAAACTTGTGCCAGTTGCGTCAAACATACTTGTGCCAGTTGCGTCAAACAAACTTGTGCCTCTTGCGTCAAACAAACTTGTGCCAGTTGCGTAAAAAAAACTTGTGCCAGTTGCGTGAAACAAACTTGTGCCAGTTGCGTCGAACAAACTTCTGCCAGTTGCGTCAAACAAACTTGTGTCAGTTGCTTAGAACAAACTTGTGCCAGTTGCGTCAAACAAACTTGTGCAAGTTGCGTAGAACAAACTTGTGCCAGTTACGTAGAAGAACCTTGTGCCTGTTGCGTCAAACAAACTTGTGCCAGTTGTGTCAAACAAACTGGTGCCAGTTGCGTCAAACAAACTTGTGCCATTTGCCTCAAACAAAATTGTGCCAGTTGGGTTGAACAAACTTGTGCCAGTTGCCTTAAACAAACTTGTGCCAGTTTAGTCGAACAAACTTGTGCCAGTTTCGTCGAACAAACTTGTGCTAGTGACATCGAACAAACTTGTGCCAGTTGCGTAGAACAAACTTGTGCCAGTTGCGTCAAACAAACTTGTGCCAGTTGCGTAGAATCAAAATTGTGCCAGTTGTGTAGAACAACCTTGTGCCAGTTGCGTCGAACAAACTTGTGCTAGTTGCGTAAAACAAACTTGTGCCAGTTGCGTCAAACAAACTTACGCCATTTGCGTAAAAAAAACTAGTGCCAGTTGCATAGAACAAACTTGTGCCAGTTTAGTAGAACAAACTTGTGCCAATTGTGTCAACCAAACTTGTGCTAGTTGCATCAAACAAACTTGTGCCAGTTGTGTCGAAGAAACTTGTGCCAGTTGCGTCAAACAAACTTGTGCCAGTTGCGTCGAACAAACTTGTGCCAGTTGCGTCGAACAAACTTGTGCCAGTTGCGTCAAACAAACTTGTGCCAGTTGAGTCAAACAAACTTGTACAAGTTGCGTCACCAAACTTGTGCCAGTTGCGTCTAACAAACTTGTGCTATTTGCGTCAAAAAAACTTGGCCCAGTTGAGTCGAACAAACTTGAGCCAGTTACGGCGAACAAACTTGGGCCACTTGCGTCGAGAAAACTTGTGCCACTTGCATCAAATAAACTTGTGCCAGTTGCTATAAACTTGTGCCAGTTGCGTCAAACAAACCTGAGCCAGTTGTGTCAAACAAACTTGTGACAGTTGCTTCAAACAAACTTGTGCCAGTTGCGTCAAACAAACTTGTGCCAATTACGTCGAAAAACTTGTGCCAGTTGCGTCAAACAAACTTGTGCCAGTTTCGTCTAACAAACTTGTGCCAGTTGCGTCAAACAAACTTGGGCAAGTTGTGTGGAACAAACTTGTGCCAGTTGCATCGAACAAACTAGTGCCAGTTGCATAGAACAAACTTGTGCCAGTTGCGTCAAACAAACTTGCGCCAGTTGCGTAGAACAAACTTGTGCATGTTGCGTAGAACAACCTTGTGCCAGTTGCGTCAAACAAACTTTTGCCAGTTGCGTCAAACAAACTTGTGCTAGTTGCGTCGAACAAATTTGTGCCAGTTGTGTCAAACAAACTTGTGCCAGTTGGGTCGAACAAACTTGTGCCAGTTACGTTAAACAAACATGTACCAGTTGCGTCGAACAAACTTGTGCCAGTTGCGTCGAACAAACTTGTGCCAGTTGAGTGGAACAAACTTGTGCCAGTTGGGTAGAACAAACATGTGCCAGTTGCTTCAAACAAATCTGTGCCAGTTGCGTAGAACTAACTTGTGCCAGTTGCGTCGAACAAACTTGTGCCAGTTGGGTAGAACAAACATGTGCAAGTTGCGTCTAACAAATTTGTGCCTGTTGCGTAGAACAAACTAGTGCCAGTTGCATAGAACAAACTTGTGCCAGATTTGTAGAACAAACTTTTGCCAGTTGCGTAGAACAAACTTGTGCCAGTTGTGTCAAACAAACTTATGCCAGTTGTGTACAACAACCTTGTAAGAGTTGCGTAGAACAAACTTATGCCAGTTGTGTAGAACAAACTTGTGCCAGTTGCGTAGAACAAACTTGTGCCAGTTGCGTCAAACAAACTTGTGCCAGTTGCGTCAAACAAACTTGTGCCAGTTGCGTCAAACAAACTTGTGCCAGTTGCGTCAAACAAACTTGTGCCAGTGTGCGTCAAACAAATTTGTGCCAGTTGCTTCAAACAAACTTGTGCCAGTTGCATCAAACAAACTTGTGCCAGTTGCGTCAAACAAATTTGTACAAGTTGCGAAAACAAACTAGTGCCAGTTGCTTCAAACAAACTTGTGCCAGATGTGTTGAACAAACTTGTGCCAGTTGCGTCGAACAAACTTGTGCCAGTTGCATCGAACAAACTTGTGCCAGTTGCGTCGAACAAACTTGTGCCAGTTGCGTCGAACAAACTTGTGCCAGTTGCGTCGAACAAACTTGTGCCAGTTACGTCGAACAAACTTGTGCCAGTTGCGTCCAACAAACTTGTCCCAGTTGCATAGAACAAATTTGTGCCTGTTGTGTCGAACAAACTTGTGCCAGTTGCGTTGAACAAACTTGTGCCCGTTGCGTAGAACATACTTGTGCCAGTTGCGTCAAGGAAAGTTGTGCCATTTGCGTGAAATAAACTTGTGCCAGTTGCGTCAAACAAACTTGTGCCAGTTGCGTCAAACAAACTTGTGCCAGTTGCGTCAAACAAACTTGTGCCAGTTGCGCCAAACAAACTTGTGCCACTTGATTCGAAAAAACTTGTGCCAGTTGCGTTGAACAAACTTGTGCCAGTTTCGCCTAAAAAACTTGTGCCAGTTGCGTCAAACAAACTTGGGTCAGTTACGTCGAACTAACTTGTGCCAGTTGCATCGAACAAACTTGTGCCAGTTGCGTAGAACAAACTTGTGCCAGTTGCGTCAAACAAACTTGTGCCAGTTGCGTAGAAGAAACTTGTGCCAGTTGCGTAGAGCAACCTTGTTCGAGTTGCATCAAACAAACTTGTGCCAGTTGCGTCATACAAACTTGTGCCAGTTGCGTCGAACAAACTTGTGCCAGTTGTGTCAAACAAACTTGTGCCAGTTGCGTCAAACAAACTTATGCCAGTTGCGTCCAACAAACTTGTACCAGTTGCGTCGAACAAACTTGTGTCAGTTGCGTCGAACAAACTTGTGCCAGTTGCGCAGAACAAACATGTTTCAGTTGCGTCAAACAAACTTATGCCAGTTGCATAGAACAAACTAGTGCCAGTTGCGTAGAACAAACTTGTGCCTGTTGCGTAGAACAAACTTGAGCCAGTTGCGTCAAACAAACTTGTGCCAGTTGCGTCGAACAAACTTGTGCCAGTTGCGTCGAAGAAACTTGTGCCAGTTGCGTCAAACAAACTTGTGCCAGTTGCGCCGAACAAACTTGTGCCAGTTGCGTCGAACAAACTTGTGCCACTTATGGCGAACAAACTTGTGCCAGTTGCGTCGAGAAAACTTGTGCCAGTTGCGTCAAAAAAAACTTGTGCCTCTTGCATCAAACAAACTTGTGCCAGTTGCGTCAAACAAACTTGTGCCTCTTGCGTCAAACAAACTTGTGCCAGTTGCGTAAAATAAACTTCTGCCAGTTGCGTCAAACAAACTTGTGCCAGTTGCGTCGAACAAACTTGTGCCAGTTGCGTCAAACAAACTTGTGTCAGTTGCTTAGAACAAACTTGTGCCAGTTGCGTCAAACAAACTTGTGCCAGTTGCGTAGAACAAACTTGTGCCAGTTGCGTAGAAGAACCTTGTGCCAGTTGCGTCAAACAAACTTGTGCCAGTTGCGTCAAACAAACTTGTACCAGTTGCGTCAAACAAACTTGTGCAATTTGCCTCAAACAAAATTGTGCCAGTTGGTCGAACAAACTTGTGCCAGTTGCATCGAACAAACTTGTGCCAGTTTCGTCGAACAAACATGTGCTAGTGACATCGAACAAACTTGTGCCAGTTGCGTAGAACAAACTTGTGCCAGTTGCGTAGAACAAACTTGTGCCAGTTGAGTCAAACAAACTTGTGCCACTTGCGTAGAATAAAAATTGTGCCAGTTGCGTAGAACAACCTTGTGCCAGTTGCGTCGAACAAACTTGTGCTAGTTGCGTAGAACAAACTTGTGCCAGTTGCGTCAAACAAACTTACGCCATTTGCGTAAAACAAACTAGTGTCAGTTGCATAGAACAAACTTGTGCCAGTTAAGTAGAATAAACTTGTGCCAATTGTGTCAACCAAACTTTTGCCAGTTGCATCAAACAAACTTGTGCCAGTTGCATCGAAGAAACTTGTGCCAGTTGCGTTAAACAAACTTGTGCCAGTTGCGTCGAACAAACTTGTGCCAGTTGCGTCGAACAAACTTTTGCCAGTTACGGCGAACAATCTTGTGCCACTTGCGTCGAGAAAACTTGTGCCAGTTGCATACAACAAACTTGTGCCAGTTGCGTAAAACAAACTAGTGCCAGTTGCATAGAACAAACTTGTGCCAGTTAAGTAGAACAAACTTGTACCAATTGTGTCAACCAAACTTGTGCCAGTTGCATCAAACAAACTTGTGCCAGTTGCGTCGAAGAAACTTGTGCCAGTTGCGTCAAACAAACTTGTGCCAGTTGCGTCGAGAAAACTTGTGCCAGTTGCATCAAAAAAACTTGTGCCAGTTCCGTCAAACAAACTTGTGCCAGTCACGACGAACAAACTTGTGCCAGTTGCATCGAGAAAAGTTGTGCCAGTTGCGTCAAATAAACTTATGCCAGTTGCGTCAAACAAACATGTGCCAGTTGCGACAAACAAACTTGTGCCACTTGCGTCAAACAAACTTGTGCCAGTTGCGTCAAACAAACTTGTACCAGTTGCGTCAAACAAACTTGTGCAATTTGCCTCAAACAAAATTGTGCCAATTGGGTCGAACAAACTTGTGCCAGTTGCATCGAACAAACTTGTGCCAGTTTCGTCGAACAAACTTGTGCTAGTGACATCGAACAAACTTGTGCCAGTTGCGTTTAACAAACTTGTGCCAGTTGCGTCAAACAAACTTGTGCCAGTTGCGTCAAACAAACTTGTGCCAGTTGCGTAGAACAAACTTGTGCCAGTTGCGTAGAAAATAATTGTGCCAGTTGCGTCAAACAAACTTGTGCCAGTTGCGTCAAACAAACTTGTGCCAGTTGTGTAGAACAAACTTGTGCATGTTGCGTAGAAGAACCTTGTGCCAGTTGCGTTGAACAAACTTGTGCCAGTTGCGTCGAACAAACTTGTGCCAGTTGTGTCAAACAAACTTATGCCAGTTGGGTCGAACAAACTTGTGCCAGTTACGTGAAACAAACTTGCACCAGTTGCGTCAAACAAACTTCTGCCAGTTGCGTCGAACAAACTTGTGCCAGTTGCATCGAACAAACTTGCGCCAGTTCTGTCGAACAAACTTGTGCCAGTTTCTTAGAACAAACTTGTGCCAGTTGTGTCAAACAAATTTGTGCCAGTTATGTAGAACAAACTTGTGCCAGTTGCGTCGAAGAAACTTGTGCCAGTTGGGTAGAACAAACATGTGCTTTTGCATCAAACAAATTTGTGCCAGTTGCATAGAACAAACTAGTGCCAGTTGCATAGAACAAAAGTGTGCCAGATGCGTAGAACAAAGTTTTGCCATTTGTGTTGAACAAACTTGTGCCAGTTGTGTCAAACAAACTTCTGCCAGTTGTGTACAATAAACTTGTGCCAGTTGCGTAGAACAAACTTGTGCCAGTTGCGTAGAACAAACTTGTGCCAGTTGCGTCAAACAAACTTGTGCCTTTTGCATAGAACAAACTTGTGCCAGTTGCGTAGAACAACCTTGTGCCAGTTGCGTCAAACAAACTTGTGCCAGTTGCGTCAAACAAACTTGTGCCAGTTGCGTCAAACAAACTTGTGCCAGTTGCATCAATCAAACTTGTGCCAGTTGTATCAAACAAATTTGTACAAGTTGCGTCAAACAAACTCGTGCCAGTTGCGTCTAACAAACTTGTGCCAGTTGCGTCAAAAAAATTGGGCCAGTTGCGTCGAACAAACTTGTGCCAGTTGCGCCGAACAATCTTGTGCCAGTTGCGTAGAACAAACTTGTGCCAGTTGCGTCAAGCAAACTTGTGCCAGTTGCGTTGAACAAACTTGTGCCAGTTACGCAGAACAACCTTGTGGCAGTTGCGTTGAACAAACTTGTGCCAGTTGCATAGAACAAACTTGTGCCAGTTGCGTCAAACAAACTTATGCCAGTTGCGTAGAACAAACTAGTGCCAGTTGCATAGAACAAACTTGTGCCAGTTGCGTAGAACAAACTTGTGCCAATTGCGTCAAACGAACTTGTGCCAGTTGCGTCGAACAAACTAGTGCCAGTTGCGTCGAAGAAACTTGTGCCAGTTGCGTCAAACAAACTTGTGCCAGTTGCGTCGAATAAACTTGTGCCAGTTGCATCGAACAAACTTGTGCCAGTTACGGCGAACAAACTTGTGCCAGTTGTGTCGAGAAAACTTGTGCCAGTTGCGTCAAATAAACTTGTGCCAGTTGCTATAAACTGGTGCCAGTTGTGTCAAAAAAACTTGTGCCAGTTGCATCAAACAAACTTGTGCCAGTTGCGCCAAACAAACTTGTGTTAGTTGCGTCAAACAAACTTGTACAAATTGAGTCGAAAAAACTTGTGCCAGTTGCGTCAAACAAACTTGGGCCAGTTGCGTCTAACAAACTTATGCCAGTTGTGTCAAACAAACTTGGGCCAATTGCGTTGAACAAACTTGTGCCAGTTGCATCGAACAAAGTAGAGCCAGTTGCATAGAACAAACTTGTGCCAGTTGCGTCAAACTAACTTGTGCCAGTTGCGTAGAAGAAACTTGTGCATGTTGCATAGAACAAACTTGTGCCAGTTGCGTCAAACAAACTTTTGACAGTTGCGTCAAACTAACTTGTGCCACTTGCGTCGAACAAACTTGTGCCAGTTGTGTCAAATAAACTTGTGCCAGTTAGGTCGAACAAACTTGTGCCAGTTACGTCGAACAAACTTGTACCAGTTGCGTCGAACAAACTTGTGTCAGTTGCATCGAACAAACTTGTGCCAGTTACGTCGAACAAACTTGCACTAGTTGCATCGAACAAACTTGTGCCAGTTACGTCGAACAAACTTGTTCCAGTTGCGTAGAACAAACTTGTGCCAGTTGCGTAGAACAAACTTGCGCCAGTTGCATAGAACAAACTTGTGCCAGTTGTGTAGAACAAACTTGTGCCAGTTGCTTCGAACAAACTTGTGCCAGTTGCGTCGAAGAAACTTGTGCCAGTTACGGCGAACAAACTTATGCTAGTTTCGTCGAGAAAAATTGTGCCAGTTGCGTCAAATAAACTTGTGCCTGTTGCGTCAAACAAACTTGTTCCAGTTGCGTCAAACAAACTTGTGCCAATTGAGTTGAACAAACTTGTGCTGTTACGTCGAACAAACTTATGCCAGTTGCGTTGAACAAACTTGTGCCGTTGCGTCGAACAAACTTGTGCCAGTTGCGTCGAACAAACTTGTGTACCATTGCATCGAAAAAACTTGTGCCAGTTGCGTCGAAGAACCTTATGCCAGTTGCGTAGAACAAACTAGTGCCAGTTGCATAGAACAAACTTGTGCCAGTTGCGTAGAACAAACTTGTGCCAGTTGCATCAAACAAACCTGTGCCAGTTGCATTGAACAAACTTGTGCCAGTTGCGTCGAACAAACTTGTGCCAGTTGCGTGAAACAAACTTGTGCTAGTTGCATCGAACAAACTTGTGCCAGTTGCGTCAAACAAACTTGTGTCTCTTGCGTCAAACAAACTTGTGCCAGTTGCGTCGAAAAAACTTGTGCCAATTACATCGAACAAACTTGTGCCACTTGCGTCTAACAAACTTGTGCCAGTTGCGTCAAACAAACTTGTGCCAGTGGCGTCGAACAAACTTGTGCCAGTTGCATAGAACAAACTTGTGCCAGTTGTGTGGAACAAACTTGTGCCAGTTGCATCGAACAAACTTGTGCCAGTTGCGTAGAACACTCTTGTGCCAGTTGCGTAGAACAAACTTTTGCCAGTTGCGTCAAACAAACTTGTGACAGTTGCGTCAAACAAACTTGTGCCAGTTGCGTTAAACAAACTTGTGCCAATTGGGTAGAACAAACTTGTGCCAGTTGCGTTAAACAAACTTGTGCCAGTTGCATCGAACAAACTTTTACCAGTTGCGTTGAACAAACTTGTCTCAGTTGCGTCGAACAAACTTGCGCCAGTTGCGTTGAACAAACTTCTGCCAGTTGTGTCAAACAAACTTGTGTCAGTTGCGTAGAACAATCTTGTGCCAGTTGCATCGAACAAACTTGTGTCAGTTGGGTAGAACAAACTTGTGCCAGTTGCGTAGAACAAACTTGTGCCAGTTGCGTAGAACAACCTTGTGCCAGTTGCGTCAAACAAACTTGTGCCAGTTGCGTCAAACTAACTTGTACCAGTTGCGTCAAACAAACTTGTGCCAGTTGCATCAAACAAACTTGTGCCAGTTGGGTCGAACAAACTTGTGCCAGTTGCGTTAAACAAACTTTTGCCAGTTGCATCGAAAAAACTCGTGACAGTTTCATCGAACAAACTTGTGGCAGTTACGTCGAACAAACTTGTGCCAGTTGCGTTGAACAAACTTGCGCCAGTTGCATCGAATAAACTTGTGCCAGTTGCGTAGAACAAACTAGTGCCAGTCGTATAGAACAAACTTTTGCCAGTTGCGTCAAACAAACTTGTGCCAGTTGCGTCAAACAAACTTGTGCCAGTTGCGTCAAACAAACTTGTGCCAGTTGCGTCAATCAAACTTGTGCCAGTTGTATCAAACAAACTTGTACAAGTTGCATCAAACAAACTCGTGCCAGTTGCGTCTAACAAACTTGTGCCAGTTGCGTCAAAAAAATTGGGCCAGTTGCGTTGAACAAACTTGTGCCAGTTACGCAGAACAACCTTGTGGCAGTTGCGTTGAACAAACTTGTGCCAGTTGCATAGAACAAACTTGTGCCAGTTGCGTCAAAGAAACTTATGCCAGTTGCATAGAACAAACTAGTGCCAGTTGCATAGAACAAACTTGTGCCAGTTGCGTAGAACAAACTTGTGCCAATTGCGTCAAACAAACTTGTGCCAGTTGCGTCGAACAAACAAGTGCCAGTTGCGTCGAAGAAACTTGTGCCAGTTGCGTCAAACAAACTTGTGCCAGTTGCGTCGAACAAACTTGTGCCAGTTGCATCGAACAAACTTGTGCCAGTTACGGCGAACAAACTTGTGACAGTTGTGTCGAGAAAACTTGTGCCAGTTGGGTCAAATAAACTTGTGCCAGTTGCTAAAAACTGGTGCCAGTTGCGTCAAAAAAACTTGTGCCAGTTGCATCAAACAAACTTGTGCCAGTTGCGCCAAACAAACTTGTGCCAGTTGCGTCAAACAAACTTGTACCAATTGAGTCGAAAAAACTTGTGCCAGTTGCGTCAAACAAACTTGGGCCAGTTGCGTCTAACAAACTTATGCCAGTTGCGTCAAACAAACTTGGGCCAATTGCGTTGAACAAACTTGTGCCAGTTGCATCGAACAAACTAGAGCCAGTTGCATAGAACAAACTTGTGCCAGTTGCGTCAAACTAACTTGTGCCAGTTGCGTAGAACAAACTTGTGCATGTTGCATCGAACAAACTTGTGCCAGTTGCGTCAAACAAACTTTTGCCAGTTGCATCAAACAAACTTGTGCCACTTGCGTCGAACAGACTTGTGCCAGTTGTGTCAAATAAACTTGTGCCAGTTAGGTCGAACAAACTTGTGCCAGTTACGTCGAACAAACTTGTACCAGTTTCCTCAAACAAACTTGTGTCAGTTGCATCGAACAAACTTGTGCCAGTTACGTCGAACAAACTTGCACCAGTTGCATCGAACAAACTTGTGCCAGTTACGTCGAACAAACTTGTTCCAGTTGCGTAGAACAAACTTGTGCCAGTTGCGTAGAAGAAACTTGTGCCAGTTGCATAGAACAAACTTGTGCCAGTTGTGTAGAACAAACTTGTGCCAGTTGCTTCGAACAAACTTGTGCCAGTTGCGTCGAACAAACTTGTGCCAGTTACGGCGAACAAACTTATGTCAGTTTCGTCGAGAAAAATTGTGCCAGTTGCGTCAAATAAACTTGTGCCTGTTGCGTCAAACAAACTTGTGCCAGTTGCGTCAAATAAACTTGTTCCAGTTGCGTCAAACAAACTTGTGCCAATTGAGTTGAACAAACTTGTGCCAGTTGCGTCGAACAAACTTGTGCTAGGTGCGTTGAACAAACTTGTGCCAGTTGCGTCGAACAAACTTGTGCCAGTTGCGTCTAACAAACTTGTGCCGTTGCGTCGCACAAACTTGTGCCAGTTGCGTCGAAGAAACTTGTCCCAGTTGCATCAAACAAACTTGTGCCAGTTGAGTAGAACAAACTTGTGTCAGTTGCGTTGAACAAACTTGTGCCAGTTGCGTCAAACAAACTTGTGCCAGTTGCGTCAAACAAACTTGTGCCAGTTGCGTCGAACAAACTTGTCCTAGTTGTGTCTAACAAACTTTTGCCAGTTGGGTCGAACAAACTTGTGCCAGTTGCGTTAAACAAACTTGTACCAGTTGCGTCGAACAAACTTGTGCCAGTTGCGTTGAACAAACTTGTGCTGTTACGTCGAACAAACTTATGCCAGTTGCGTCGAACAAACTTGTGCCGTTGCGTCGAACAAACTTGTGCCAGTTGCGTCGAACAAACTTGTGTACCATTGCGTCGAAAAAACTTGTGCCAGTTGCGTCGAAGAACCTTATGCCAGTTGCGTAGAGCAAACTAGTGCCAGTTGCATAGAACAAACTTGTGCCAGTTGCGTAGAACAAACTTGTGCCAGTTGCATCAAACAAACCTGTGCCAGTTGCATCGAACAAACTTGTGCCAGTTGCGTCGAACAAACTTGTGCCAGTTGCGTCAAACAAACTTGTGCTAGTTGCATCGAACAAACTTGTGCCAGTTGCGTCAAACAAACTTGTGTCTCTTGCGTCAAACAAACTTGTGCCAGTTGCGTCGAAAAAACTTGTGCCAATTACATCGAACAAACTTGTGCCAGTTGCGTCTAACAAACTTGTGCCAGTTGCGTCAAACAAACTTGTGCCAGTGGCGTCGAACAAACTTGTGCCAGTTGCATAGAACAAACTTGTGCCAGTTGCGTAGAACAAACTTGTGCCAGTTGCATCAAACAAACCTGTGCTAGTTGCATCGAACAAACTTGTGCCAGTTGCGTCAAACAAACTTGTGTCTCTTGCGTCAAACAAACTTGTGCCAGTTGTGTCGAAAAAACTTGTGCCAGTTGCATCGAACAAACTAGTGCCAGTTGCATAGAACAAACTTGTGCAAGTTGCGTCAAACAAACTTGTGCCAGTTGCGTAGAACAAACTTCAGCATGCTGTGTAGAACAACCTTGTTCCAGTTGCATCAAACAAACTTGTGCCAGTTGCGTCAAACAAGCTTGTGCCAGTTGCGTCGCACAAACTTGTGCCAGTTGTCAAACAAACTTGTGCCAGTTGGGTTGAAAAAACTTGTGCCAGTTACGTTAAACAAACTTGTACCAGTTGCGTCGAACAAACTTGTGCCAGTTGCATCGAACAAACTTGTGCCAGTTGTGTCGAACAAACTTGTGCTAATTCCATCGAACAAACTTGTGCCAGTTGCTCAGAAAAAACTTGTGCCAGTTTTGTCAAACAAACTTGTGCCAGTTGCTTCGAACAAACTTGTGCCAGTTGGGTAGAACAAACATGTGCCAATTGCGTCAAACAAATTTATGCCAGTTGCATAGAACAAACTTGTGCCTGATGCGTAGAGCAAACTTTAGCCATTTGCGTAGAACAAACTTGTGCCAGTTGTGTCAATCAAACTTGTGCCAGTTGTGTACAACAAACTTGTGCCAGTTGCGTAGAAAAAACTTGTGCCAGTTGAGTAGAACAAACCTGTGCCAGTTGCATAGAACAAACTTGTGCCAGTTGCATAGAACAAACTTGTGCCAGTTGCGTAGAACAACCTTGTGCCAGTTGCATCAAACACACTTGTGCCAGTTGCGTCAAACAAACTTGTGCCAGTTGCGTTGAACAAACTTGTGCCAGTTGCGCCGAACAAACTTGTGCCAGTTGCATCAAACAAACTTGTGCCAGTTGCGTCAAACAAACTTGTGCCAGTTGCGTCAAACAAACTTGTGCCAGTTGCGTCAAACAAACTCGTACAAGTTGCGTCAAACAAAATTGTGCCAGTTGCGTCTAACAAACTTGTGCCATTTGCGTAAAAAAAACTTGGGCCAGTTGAGTCGAACAAACTTGTGCCAGTGGCATCGAACAAACTTGTGCCAGTTGCGTAGAACAAACTTGTGCCAGTTGCATCAAGCAAACTTGTGCCAGTTGCGTGGAACAAACTTGTGCCAGTTGCGTAGAACAACCTTGTGCCAGTTGCGTCGAACAAACTTGTGCCAGTGGCGTCGAACAAACTTGTGCCAGTTGCGTCAAACAAACTTTTGCCAGTTGCGTAGAACAAACTACTGCCTGTTGCATAGAACAAACTTGTGCCAGTTGAGTAGAACAAACTTGTGCCAATTACGTCAAACAAACTTGTGCCAGTTGCGTCGAACAAACTTGTGCCAGTTGCGTCGAAGAAACTTGTGCCAGTTGCGTCAAACAAACTTATGCCAGTTGCTTCGAACAAACTTGTGCCAGTTGCGTCGAACAAACTTGAGCCAGGAACGCCGAACAAACTTGGGCCACTTGCGTCGAGAAAACTTGTGCCAGTTGCTATAATCTTGTGGCAGTTGCGTCAAACGAAGCTGTGCCACTTGTGTCAAACAAACTTGTGCCAGTTGCTTCAAACAAACTTGTGCCTGTTGCGTCAAACAAAATTGTGCCAATTGAGTCGAAAAACTTGTGCCAGTTGCGTCAAACAAACTTGTGCCAGTTGCGTCTAACAAACTTGTGCCAGTTGCGTCAAACAAACTTGGGCCAGTTGTGTCGAACAAACTTGTGCCAGTTGCATCGAACAAACTAGTGCCAGTTGCACAGAACAAACTTGTGCCAGTTGCGTCAAACAAACTTGCGCCAGTTGCGTAGAACAAAGTTGTGCATGTTGCGTAGAACAACCTTGTGCCAGTTGCGTCAAACAAACTTTTGCCAGTTGCGTCAAACAAACTTGTGCTAGTTGCGTCGAACAAATTTGTGCCAGTTGTGTCAAAGAAACTTGTGCCAGTTGGGTCGAACACTGTTGTGTCAGTTACAGTAAACAAACATGTACCAGTTGCGTCAAACAAACTTGTGAAAGTTGTGTACAACAAACTTGTGCCAGTTGCGTAGAAAAAACTTGTGCCAGTTGCGTAGAACAAACCTGTGCCAGTTGCATAGAACAAACTTGAGCCAGTTGCATAGAACAAACATTTGCCAGTTGCGTAGAACAACCTTGTGCCAGTTGCATCAAACACACTTGTGCCAGTTGCGTCAAACGAACTTGTGCCAGTTGCGTCGAACTAACTTGTGCCAGTTGCGCCGAACAAACTTGTGCCAGTTGCATCAAACAAACTTGTGCCAGTTGCGTCAAACAAACTTGTGCCAGTTGCGTCAAACAAACTTGTGCCAGTTGCGTCAAACAAACTTGTAAAAGTTGCGTCAAACAAAATTGTGCCAGTTGCGTCTAACAAACTTGTGCCATTTCCGTAAAAAAAACTTGGGCCAGTTGAGTCGAACAAACTTGTGCCAGTGGCATCGAACAAACTTGTGCCAGTTGCGTAGAACAAACTTGTGCCAGTTGCATAGAACAAACTTGTACCAGTGGCATAGAACAAACTTGTGCCAGTGGCGTAGAACAAACTTGTGCCAGTTGCGTCAAACAAGTTTGGGCCAGTGGCGTCGAACAAACTTGTGCCAGTTGCGTCGAAGAAACTTGTGCCAGTTGCGTAGAAAAAACTTATGCCAGTTGCGTCAAACAAACTTGTGCCAGTTGCATAGAACAAACTTGTTCCAGTTGTGTAGAGCAGCCTTGTGCCAGTTGCGTCAAACAACCTTGTGCCAGTTGCGTCAAACAAACTTGTGCCAGTTGCGTCAAACAAATTTATGCCAGTTGCATAGAACAAACTTGTGCCAGTTGCTTAGAACAAACTTGTGCCAGTTGCATTGAACAAACTTGTGCCAGTTGCGTCGAACACACTTGTGCCAGTTGCGTCGGACAAACTTGTGCCAATTGCGTCGAACAAACTTGTGCCAGTTGCGTAGAACAAACTTGTGCCAGTTGTATCAAACAAACATGTGCCAGTTGCATAAAACAAACTTGTGCCAGTTGCGTCGAACAAACTTGTGCCAGTTACGTAGAACAAACTTGTGCCAGTTACGTAGAACAAACTTGTGCCAGTTGTGTCAGACAAACTTGTGCCAGTTGCGCAGAACAAATTTGTGCCAGTTCCGTAGAACAAACTTGTGCCAGTTGTGTAGAACAAACTTGTGCCAGTTTCGTCGAACAAACTTGTGCCAGTTGCGTAGAACAAACTTGTGCCAGTTGTGTCAAACAAACTTGTGCCAGTTGCATCAAACAAACTTGGGCCAGTTGCCTCGAAGAAACTTGTGCCAGTTGCGTAGAACAAACTTGTGCCAGTTGCGTAGAACAAACTTGTGCCAGTTGCGTCGAACAAACTTGTGCCAGTTCCATAGAACAAACTTGTGCCAGTTGCATAAAACAACCTTGTGCCAGTTGCGTCAAACAAACTTGTGCCAGTTGCGTCAAAAAATTTGTGCCAGTTGTGTCAAACAAACTTTTGCCAGTTGGGTCGAATAAACTTGTGCTAGTTGCGTTAAACAAATTTGTGCCAGTTGCGCCGAAGAAACTTGTGCCAGTTGCATCGAACAAACTTGTGCCAGTTGCGTTAAACAAACTTGTGCCAGTTGCGTCAAACAAACTTGTGCCAGTTGCCTCGAACAAAGTTGTGCCAGTTGCATCGAACAAACTTGTGTCAGTTGCGTCGAACAAGCTTGTGCCAGTTGCGTCAAACAAACTTGTGGCAGTTGCATCGAACAAACTTGTGCCAGTTGCGTAGAACAAACTTGTGCCAGTTGTGTCAAACAAACTTGTGCCAGTTGCATAGAACAAACTTGTGCCACTTGAGTCGAGCAAACTTGTGCCAGTTGCGTCAAACAAACTTTTGCCAGTTGCGTAGAACAAAATTGTGCCAATTGTGTCAAACAAACTTGTGCCAGTTGCGTAGAACAAACTTGTGCCAGTTGTGTAGAACAAACTTGTGCCAGTTACGTAGAACAAACTTGTGCCAGTTGCGTCAAACAAACTTGTGCCAGTTGCGTCAAACAAACTTTTACCAGTTGTGTAGAACAAACTTGAGCCAGTTGCATAGAACAAACTTGTGCCAGTTGCGTCGAACAGACTTGTGACAGTTGCGTTGAACAAACTTGAGCCAGTTGCGTTGAACAAACTTGTGCCAGTTGCGTAGAACAAACTTGTGCCAGTTGCGTAGAACAAACTTTTGCCAGTTACGTAGAATAAAATTTTGCCATTTGTGTCAAACAAACTTGTGCCAGTTGCATAGAACAAACTTGTGCCAGTTGCGTAGAACAAACATGTGCCAGTTATGTAGAACAAACTTGTGCCAGTTGCGTAGAACAACCTTGTGCTAGTTGCGTCAAACAAACTTGGGCCAGTTGCATAGAACAAACTTGTGCCAGTTGCGTCAAACAAACTTGTGCCAGTTGCGTCAAACAAACTTGTGCCAGTTGTGTAGAACAAACTTGAGACAGTTGCGTAGAACAAACTTGTGCCAGTTGCGTCGAACATACTTGTGCCAGTTGCGTTGAAGAAACTTGTGCCAGTTGCGTTGAACAAACTTGTGGCAGTTGCGTAGAACAAACTTGTGCCAGTTGCGTAGAACAAACATTTTCCAGTTGTGTAGAATAAACGTGTGCCAGTTGAGTCGAACAAACTTGTGCCAGTTGCATCGAACAAACTTGTGCCAGGTACGTTGGACAAACTTGTGACAGTTGAGTAGAACAAACTTGTGCCAGTTGTTTCAAACAAACTTTTGCCAGTTGCGTCAAACAAACTTGGGCCAGTTGTGTCAAACAAACTTGTGCCAGTTGCATAGAACAAACTTGTGCCAGTTGCGTAGAACAAACTTGTGCCAGTTGCGTAGAACAAACTTGTGCCAGTTGCGTAGAACAAACTTGTCCCAGTTGCGTAGAACTAATTTGTGCAAGTTGCGTAGAACAAACTTGTGCCAGTTGCATAGAACAAACTCTTGCCAGTTGCGAAGAATAAACATGGGCCAGTAGCGTAGAACAAACTTGTGCCAGTTCCATAGAACAAACTTGTGCCAGTTGCGTAGAACAAACTCGTGCCAGTTGCGTAGAACAAACTTGGGCCAGTTGCGTAGAACAAACTTGTCCCAGTTGTGATGAACAAACTTGTGCCAGTTACGTCAAACAAACTTGTGCCAGTTGCGTAGAACAAACTTGTGCCAGTTGCGTAGAACAAACTTGTGCCAGTTGCGTCGAACAAACTTGTGACAGTTGCGTCGAACAAACTTGTGCCAGTTGTGCAGAACAAACTTGTGCCAGTTGCGTCAAACAAACTTGTGCCAGTTGCATAGAACAAACTTTTGCCAGTTGTGTAGAGCAACCTTGTGCAAGTTGCGCCAAACAACCTTGTGCTAGTTGCGTCAAACCAACTTGTGCCAGTTGCGTCAAACAAATTTATGCCAGTTGCATAGAACAAACTTGTGCCAGTTGCGTAGAACAAACTTGTCCCAGTTGCATCGAACAAACTTGTGCCAGTTGCATCGAACACACTTGTGCCAGTTGCGTCGGACAAACTTGTGCCAATTGCGTCGAACAAACTTGTGCCAGTTGCGTAGAACAAACTTGTGCCAGTTGTGTCAAACAACCTTGTGCCAGTTGCGTAGAACAACCTTGTGCCAGTTGCGTCAAACAAACTTGTGCCAGTTGCGTCAAACAAATTTATGCCAGTTGCATAGAACAAACTTGTGCCAGTTGCGTCAGACAAACTTTTGCCAGTTGCGTCGAACAAAATTGTGCCAGTTGCATAGAACAAACTTGTGCCAGTTATGTAGAACAAACTTGTGCCAGTTGTGTCAGAAAAACTTGTGCCAGTTGCGTAGAACAAACTTGTGCCAGTTGCGTAGAACAAACTTGAGACAGTTGCGTAGAACAAACTTGTGCCAGTTGCGTAGAACAAACTTGTGCCAGTTGCGTAGAACAAACTTGTGCCAGTTGCGTCGAACAAACTTGTGCCAGTTGCGTCGAACAAACTTGTGCCAGTTTCGTCGAACAAACTTGTGTCAATTGTGTCAAACAAACTTGTGCCAGTTGTGTCAAACAAACTTGTACCAGTTGTGTAGAACAAACTTGAGCCAGTTGCATAGAACAAACTTGTGCCAGTTGCGTCGAACAGACTTGTGACAGTTACGTTGAACAAACTTGAGCCAGTTGCGTTGAACAAACTTGTGCCAGTTGCGTAGAACAAACTTGTGCCAGTTGCGTAGAACAAACTTGTGCCAGTTACGTAGAATAAACGTTTGCCATTTGTGTCAAACAAACTTGTGCCAGTTGCATAGAACAAACTTGTGCCAGTTGCGTAGAACAAACTTGTGCCAGTTACGTAGAACAAACTTGTGCCAGTTGCGTAGAAGAACCTTGTGCTAGTTGCGTCAAACAAACTTGGGCCAGTTGCATAGAACAAACTTGTGCCAGTTGCGTCAAACAAACTTGTGCCAGTTGCATAGAACAAACTTCTGCCAGTTGTGTAGAGCAACCTTGTGCAAGTTGCGCCAAACAACCTTGTGCTAGTTGCGTCAAACCAACTTGTGCCAGTTGCATCAAAGAAATTTATGCCAGTTGCATAGAACAAACTTGTGCCAGTTGCGTAGAACAAACTTGTCCCAGTTGCATCGAACAAACTTGTGCCAGTTGCGTCGAACACACTTGTGTCAGTTGCGTCGGACAAACTTGTGCCAATTGCGTCGAACAAACTTGTGCCAGTTGCGTAGAACAAACTTGTGCCAGTTGTGTCAAACAACCTTGTGCCAGTTGCGTCAAACAACCTTGTGCCAGTTGCGTCAAACAAACTTGTGCCAGTTGCGTCAAACAAATTTATGCCAGTTGCATAGAACAAACTTGTGCCAGTTGCGTCGGACAAACTTTTGCCAGTTGCGTCGAACAAAATTGTGCCAGTTGCATAGAACAAACTTGTGCCAGTTATGTAGAACAAACTTGTGCCAGTTGTGTCAGAAAAACTTGTGCCAGTTGCGTAGAACAAACTTGTGCCAGTTGCGTAGAACAAACTTGAGACAGTTGCGTAGAACAAACTTGTGCCAGTTGCGTAGAACAAACTTGTGCCAGTTGCGTAGAACAAACTTGTGCCGGTTGCGTCGAACAAACTTGTGCCAGTTGCGTCGAACAAACTTGTGCCAGTTTCGTCGAACAAACTTGTGTCAATTGTGTCAAACAAACTTGTGCCAGTTGTGTCAAACAAACTTGTACCAGTTGTGTAGAACAAACTTGAGCCAGTTGCATAGAACAAACTTGTGCCAGTTGCGTCGAACAGACTTGTGACAGTTGCGTTGAACAAACTTGAGCCAGTTGCGTTGAACAAACTTGTGCCAGTTGCGTAGAACAAACTTGTGCCAGTTGCGTAGAACAAACTTGTGCCAGTTACGTAGAATAAACTTTTGCCATTTGTGTCAAACAAACTTGTGCCAGTTGCATAGAACAAACTTCTGCCAGTTGCGTAGAACAAACTTGTGCCAGTTACGTAGAACAAACTTGTGCCAGTTGCATAGAACAACCTTGTGCTAGTTGCGTCAAACAAACTTGGGCCAGTTGCATAGAACAAACTTGTGCCAGTTGCATCAAACAAACTTGTGCCAGTTGCGTCAAACAAACTTGTGCCAGTTGCGTAGAACAAACTTGAGACAGTTGCGTAGAACAAACTTGTGCCAGTTGCGTCGAACATACTTGTGCCAGTTGCGTTGAAGAAACTTGTGCCAGTTGCGTAGAACAAACTTGTGGCAGTTGCGTAGAGCAAACTTGTGCCAGTTGCGTAGAACAAACATTTTCCAGTTGCGTAGAATAAACTTGTGCCAGTTGCGTCGAACAAACCTGTGCCAGTTGCATCGAACAAACTTGTGCCAGGTACGATGGACAAACTTGTGACAGTTGAGTAGAACAAACTTGTGCCAGTTGTTTCAAACAAACTTTTGCCAGTTGCGTCAAGCAAACTTGGGCCAGTTGTGTCAAACAAACTTGTGCCAGTTGCATAGAACAAACTTGTGCCAGTTGCGTAGAACAAACTTGTGCCAGTTGCGTAGAACAAACTTGTGCCAGTTGTGTAGAACTAATTTGTGCAAGTTGCGTAGAACAAACTTGTGCCAGTTACGTCTAACAAACTTGTGCCAGTTGCATAGAACAAACTCGTGCCAGTTGCGAAGAATAAACATGGGCCAGTAGCGTAGAACAAACTTGTGCCAGTTCCATAGAACAAACTTGTGCCAGTTGCGTAGAACAAACTCGTGCCAGTTGCGTAGAACAAACTTGGGCCAGTTGCGTAGAACAAACTTGTCCCAGTTGCGATGAACAAACTTGTGCCAGTTACGTCAAAAAAACTTGTGCCAGTTGCGTAGAACAAACTTGTGCCAGTTGGGTCGAACAAACTTGTGCCAGTTGCGTCGAACAAACTTGTGCCAGTTGTGCAGAACAAACTTGTGCCAGTTGCGTCAAACAAACTTGTGCCAGTTGCATAGAACAAACTTGTGCCAGTTGTGTAGAGCAACCTTGTGCAAGTTGCGTCAAACAACCTTGTGCCAGTTGCGTCAAACAAACTTGTGCCAGTTGCGTCAAACAAATTTATGCCAGTTGCATAGAACAAACTTGTGCCAGTTGCGTAGAACAAACTTGTCCCAGTTGCATCGAACAAACTTGTGCCAGTTGCGTCGAACACACTTGTGCCAGTTGCGTCGGACAAACTTGTGCCAATTGCGTCGAACAAACTTGTGCCAGTTCCATAGAACAAACTTGTGCCAGATGTGTCAAACAACCTTGTGCCAGTTGCGTATAAAAACCTTGTGCCAGTTGTGTCAAACAAACTTGTGCCAGTTGCGTCAAACAAATTTATGCCAGTTGCATAGAACAAACTTGTGCCAGTTGCGTCGGACAAACTTTTGCCAGTTGCGTCGAACAAAATTGTGCCAGTTGCATAGAACAAACTTGTGCCAGTTATGTAGAACAAACTTGTGCCAGTTGTGTCAGAAAAACTTGTGCCAGTTGCGTAGAAGAAACTTGTGCCAGTTGCGTAGAACAAACTTGAGACAGTTGCGTAGAACAAACTTGTGCCAGTTGCGTCGAACAAACTTGTGCCAGTTGCTTCGAACAAACTTGTGCCAGTTTCGTCGAACAAACTTGTGCCAGTTGTGTCAAACAAACTTGTGCCAGTTGTGTCAAACAAACTTGTGCCAGTTGCGTCGAACAAACTTGGGCCAGTTGCGTCGAACAAACTTGTGCCAGTTGCGTCGAAGAAACTTGTGCCAGTTGCGTAGAACAAACTTGTGCCACTTGCGTAGAACAAACTTGTGCCAGTTGCGCAGAACAAACTTGTGCCAGTTGCATGGAACAAACTTGTGCCAGTTTTATAGAACAACCTTGTGCCAGTTGCGTCAAACAACCTTGTGTCAGTTGCGTCAAACAAACTTGTGCACGTTGCGTCAAAAAAACTTGTGCCAGTTGTGTCAAACAAACTTGTGCCAGTTGGGTCGAATAAACTTGTGCCAGTTGCTTTAAACAAACTTGTGCCAGTTGAGTCGAACAAACTTGTGCCAGTTGCGTCGAACAAACTTGTGCCAGTTGCGTCAAACAAACTTGTGCCAGTTGCGTCAAACAAACTTGTGCCAGTTGCGTAGAACAAACTTGTGCCATTTGCGTCGAACAAACTTGTGCCACTTGCGTCGAACAAACTTGTGCCACTTGCGTCGAACAAACTTGTGCCACCTGCGCAGAACAAATTTTGCCAGTTGCGTAGAACAAACTTGTGCCAGTTGTGTCAAACAAACTTGAGCCAGTTGCGCAGAAATAACTTGTGTCTGTTACGTGGAACAAACTTGTGCCAGTTGCGTAGAACAAACTTCTGCCAGTTGCGTCAAACAAACTTGGGCCAGTTGCTTAGAACAAACTTGTGCCAGTTACGTCAAACAAACTTGTGCCAGTTGCGTCAAAAAAACTTGTGCCAGTTGCGTAGAACAAACTTGAGCCAGTTGCGTAGAACAAACTTGTGCCAGTTGTGTAGATCAAACTTGTGCCAGTTTTGTCAAACAAACTTGTGCCAGTTGCGTAGAACAAACTTATGCCAGTTGCGTAGAACAAACTTGTGCGAGTTGTGTCAAACAAACTTGGGCCAGTTGCGTAGAACAAACTTGTGACAGATGCGTAAGACAAACATGTGCCAGTTGTGTCAAACAAACTTCTGCTAGTTGCGTAAAACAAACTTGAGCCAGTTGTGTAGAACAAACTTGTGGCAGTTGCGTGGAACAAACTTGTGCCAGTTGCGCAGAACAAACTTGTGCCAGTTAAGTCAAACAGACTTGTGCCAGTTGCGTCAAACAAATTTATGCCAGTTGCATAGAACAAACTTGTGCCAGTTGCGTAGACCAAACTTGTGCCAGTTGCGCAGAACAAATTTGTACCAGTTGCGTAGAACAAACTTGTGCCAGTTGCGTAGAACAAACTTGTGCCACTCTCGTCGAACAAACTTGTGCCAGTTGTGTAGAACAAACTTGTGCCAGTTTTGTCAAACAAACTTGTGCCAGTTGCGTCAAACAAACTTGTGCCAGTTGCGTCGAACAAACTTGTGCCAGTTTCGTCAAAGAAACTTGTGCCAGTTGCGTAGAACAAACTTGTGCCAGTTGCGTCAAACAACCTTGTGTCAGTTGCAGAGAACAAACTTGTGCCAGTAGTGTAGAACAACCTTGTGCCAGTTGCGTCAAACAACCTTGTGCCAGTTGCGTCAAACAAACTTGTGCCAGTTGCGTCAAAAAAACTTGTGCCAGTTGCGTCAAACAAACTTTTGCCAGTTGGGTCGAATAAACTTGTGCCAGTTGCGTTAAACAAACTTGTGCCAGTTGCGTCGAACAAACTTGTGCCATTTGCATCGAACAAACTTGTGCCAGTTGTGTCGAACAAGCTTGTGCCAGTTGCGTCAAACAAACTTGTACCAGTTGCATCGAACAAACTTGTGGCAGTTGCGTAGAACAAACTGTGCCAGTTGTGTCAAACAAACTTGTGCCAGTTGCATAGAACAAACTTGTGCCACTTGTATCGAAAAAACTTGTGCCAGTTGCGTAGAACAAACTTTTGCCAGTTGCGTAAAACAAACTTGTGCCAGTTGTGTCAAACAAACTTGTGCCGGTTGCGTAGAACAAACTTGTGCCAGTTGCATAGAACAAACTTGTGCCAGTTACGTAGAACAAACTTGTGCCAGTTGCGTAGAACAAACTTGTGCCAGTTGCGTAGAACAAACTTGTGCCAGTTGCATAGAGCAAACTTGTGCCAGTTGCGTCAAACAAACTTGTGCCAGTTGCATCAAACAAACTTGTGCCAGTTGCATCAAACAAACTTGAGCCAGTTGCGTAGAACAAACTTGTGCCAGTTGCGTCGAACAGACTTGTGACAGTTGCGTTGAACAAACTTGTGCCAGTTGCGTAGAATAAACTTGTGCCAGTTCCATAGAACAAACTTGTGTGAGTTGCGTCAAACAAACTTCTGCCAGTTGCATAGAACAAACTTGTGCCAGTTGCGTAGAACAAACTTGGGCCAGTTGCATAGAACAAACTTGTGCCAGTTGCGAACAACAAACTTGTGCCAATTGCGTCAAACAAACCTGTGCCAGTTGCGTAGAACAAACTTATGCCAGTTGCGTAGATCAAACTTGTGCCAGTTGCGTCGAACAAACTTGTGCCAATTGCATCGAACAAACTTGTGCCAGTTGTGTTGGACAAACTTGTGCCAGTTGCGTAGAACAAACTTGTGCCAGTTGTTTCAAACAAACTTTTGCCAGTTTCGTCAAACCAACTTGCTTGTGCCAGATGCGTAGGACAAACTTTTGCCAGTTGCGTCAAACAAACTTGTGCCAGTTGCGTAGAACAAACTTGAGCCAGTTGCGTAGAAAAAACTTGTGCCAGTTGCATCGAACAAACTGGCGCCAGTTGCATTGAACAAACTTGTGCCAGTTGCGCAGAACAAACTCGTGCCAGTTAAGTCAAACAGACTTGTGCCAGTTGCTTCAAACAAATTTATGCCAGTTGCATAGAACTAACTTGTGCCAGTTGCATCGAACAAACTTGTGCCAGTTGCGTCGAACACACTTGTGCCAGTTGCGTCGGACAAACTTGTGCCAATTGCGTCGAACAAACTTGTCCCAGTTGTGTCAAACAAACTTGTGCCAGTTGCATAAAACAAACTTGTGCCAGTTGCGTCAAACAAACTTGTGCCACTTGCATAGAACAAACTTGTGCCAGTTACGTAGAACAAACTTGTGCCAGTTGTGTCAGACAAACTTGTGCCAGTTGCGTAGAACAAACTTGTGCCAGTTTCGTTGAACAAACTTGTGCCAGTTGCGTAGAACAAACTTGTGCCAGTTGCGAAAAACAAACTTGTGCCAGTTGCGCCGAACAAACTTGTGCCAGTTGCGTCGAACAATCTTGTGCCAGTTTCGTCAAACAAACTTGTGCCAGTTGCGTAGAACAAACTTGTGCCAGTTGTGTCAAACAAACTTGTGCCAGTTGCGTCAAACAAACTTGGGCCAGTTGCGTCGAACAAACTTGTGCCAGTTGTGTCGGAGAAACTTGTGCCAGTTGCGTAGAACAAACTTGTGCCAGTTGCGTCAAACAAACTTGTGCTAGTTGCATAGAACAAACTTGTGTCAGTTGTGTAGAATAACCTTGTGCCAGTTGCGTCAAACAACCTTGTGCCAGTTGCGTCTAACAAACTTGTGCCAGTTGCGTCAAAAAAACTTGTGCCAGTTGCGTCAAACAAACTTGTGCCAGTTGGGTCGAAAAACTTGTGCCAGTTGCGTTAAACAAACTTGTGCCAGTTCGTCGAACAAACTTGTGCCATTTGCATCGAACAAACTTGTGCCAGTTGCGTTGAACAAACTTGTGCCAGTTGCGTCAAACAAACTTGTGCCAGTTGCATCGAACAAACTTGCGCCACTTGCGTAGAACAAACTTGTGCCAGTTGTGTCAAACAAACTTGTGCCAGTTGCATAGAACTACCTTGTGCAACTTGCGTCGAACAAACTTGTGCCAGTTGCGTAGAACAAACTTTTGCCGGTTGCATAGAACAAACTTGTGCCAGTTGTGTCAAACAAACTTGTGCCAGTTGCGTAGAACAAACTTGTGCCAGTTCCGTAGAACAAACTTCTGCCAGTTGCGTAGAACAAACTTAGGCCAGTTACGAACAACAAACTTGTGCCAGTTGCGTAGAACAAACTTCTGCCAGTTGCGTCAAACAAACTTGGGCCAGTTGCGTAGAACAAACTTGTGCCAGTTGCGTCAAATAAACTTGTGCCAGTTGCGTCAAACAAAATTGTGCAAGTTGCATAGAACAAACTTGAGCCAGTTGCTTAGAACAAACTTGTGCCAGTTGCGTCAAAGAAACTTGTGCCAGTTGCGTAGAACAAACTTGTGCCAGTTGCGTTGAACAAACTTGTGCCAGTTGCGCAGAACAAACTTGTGCCAGTTGCGTAGAACAAACTTGTGCGAGTTGTGTCAAACAAACTTCTGCCAGTTGCATAGAACAAACTTGTGCCAGTTGCGTAGAACAAACTTGGGACAGTTGCATAGAACAAACTTTTGCTAGTTGCGAAGAACAAACTTGTGCCAATTGCGTCATACAAACTTGTGCCAGTTGCGTAGAACAAACTTGTGCCAGTTGCGTAGAACAAACTTGTGCCAGTTGCGTAGAACACATTTGTGCCAGTTGCGTAGAACAAACTTTTGCCATATGCGTAGAACAAACTTGTGCCAGTTGCATCGAACAAACTTGTGCCAGTTGCATCGAACAAACTTGTGCCAGATGCGTTGAACAAACTTGTGCCAGTTGCGTAGAACAAACTTTTGCCAGTTGTTTCAAACAAACTTTTGCCAGTTGCGTCAAACAAACTTGTGCCAGTTGTGTCAACAAACTTGTGCCAGTTGCAGAGAACAAACTTGTGCCACTTGTGTCGAACAAACTTTTGCCAGTTGCGTAGAACAAACTTTTGCCAGTTGCGTAGAACAAACTTGTGCCAGTTGTGTCAAACAAACTTGTGCCAGTTGCGTAGAACAAACTTGTGCAAGTTGAGTAGAACAAACTTGTGCCAGTTGCGTAGAACAAACTTGTGCAAGTTGAGTAGAACAAACTTGTGCCAGTTGCGTCAAACAAACTTGGGCTAGTTACAAGGAACAAACTTGTTCCAGTTGCGTCAAACAAACTTGTGCCAGTTGCGTCAAAGAAACTTGTGCCAGTTGCGTAGAAGAAACTTGAGCCAGTTGCATAGAACAAACTTGTGCCAGTTGCGTCGAACAGACTTGTGACAGTTGCATTGAACAAACTTCTGCCAGTTGCGTAGAACAAACTTGTGCCAGTTGCATAGAACAAATTAGTGCGGGTTGCGTCAAACAAACTTCTGCCAGTTGCATAGAACAAACTTGTGCCAGTTGCGTAGAACAAACTTGGGCCAGTTGCATAGAACAAACTTGTGCCAGTTGCGAAGAACAAACTTATGCCAATTGCGTCAAACAAACTTGTGCCAGTTGTGAAGAACAAACTTGTGCCAGTTGTGTAGAACAAACTTGTGCCAGTTGCGTCGAACAAACTTGTGCCAGTTGCATCGAAAAAACTTGTGCCAGTTGCATCAAACAAACTTGTGCCAGTTGTGTTAGACAAACTTGTGCCAGTTGCGTCGAACAAACTTGTGACAGTTGCGTAGAACAAAATTGTGCCAGTTGTTTCAAACAAACTTTTCCCAGTTTCGTCAAACAAACTTGTGCCAGTTGCTTAGAACAAACTTGTGCCAGTTGCATCGAACAAACTTGTGACAGTTGCGTAGAACAAAATTGTGCCAGTTGTTTCAAACAAACTTTTCCCAGTTTCGTCAAACAAACTTGTGCCAGTTGCTTAGAACAAACTTGTGCCAGTTGCATAGAACAAACTTGTGCCAGTTGTGTCAAACAAACTTGTGCCAGATGCGTAGGACAAACTTGTGCCAGTTGCTTAGAACAAACTTGTGCCAGTTGCTTAGAACAAACTTGTGCCAGTTGCATAGAACAAACTTGTGCCAGTTGTGTCAAACAAACTTGTGCCAGATGCGTAGGACAAACTTGTGCCAGTTGCGTCAAACAAACTTGTGCCAGTTGCGTAGAACAAACTTGAGCCAGTTGCGTAGAACAAGCTTGTGCCAGTTACATCGAACAAAATTGCGCCAGTTGCATTGAACAAACTTGTGCCAGTTGCGCAGAACAAACTTGTGCCAGTTAAATCAAACAGACTTGTGCCAGTTGCGTCAAACAAATTTATGCCAGTTGCATAGAACTAACTTGTGCCAGTTGCATCGAACAAACTTGTGCCAGTTGTGTCAAACACACTTGTGGCAGTTGCGTCGGACAAACTTGTGCCAATTGCGTCGAACAAACTTGTGCCAGTTGTGTCAAACAAACTTGTGCCAGTTGCATAAAACAAACTTGTGCCAGTTGCGTCGAACAAACTTGTGCTAGTTGCGTAGAACAAACTTGTGCCAGTTACGTAGAACAAACTTGTGCCAGTTGTGTCAGACAAACTTGTGCCAGTTGCGTAGAACAAACTTGTGCCAGTTTCGTAGAACAAACTTGTGCCAGTTGCGAAGAACAAACTTGTGCCAGTTGTGAAGAACAAACTTGTGCCAGTTGCGTCGAACAATCTTGTGCCAGTTTCGTCGAACAAACTTGTGCCAGTTGCATAGACAAACTTGTGCCAGTTTTGTCAAACAAACTTGTGCCAGTTGCGTCAAACAAACTTGGGCCAGTTGCGTCGAACAAACTTGTGCCAGTTGTGTCGAAGAAACTTGTGCCAGTTGCGTAGAACAAACTTGTGCCAGTTGCGTCAAACAAACTTGTGCCAGTTGCATAGAACAAACTTGTGCCAGTTGTGTAGAATAACCTTGTGCCAGTTGCGTCAAACAACCTTGTGCCAGTTGCGTCAAACAAACTTGTGCCAGTTGCGTCAAAAAAAGTTATGCCAGTTGCGACAAACAAACTTGTGCCAGTTGGGTCGAATAAACTTGTGCCAGTTGTATTAAACAAACTTGTGCCAGTTCGTCGAACAAACTTGTGCCAGTTGCATCGAACAAACTTGTGCCAGTTGTGTCGAACAAACTTGTGCCAGTTGCATCAAACAAACTTGTGCCAGTTGCATCGAACAAACTTGTGCCAGTTGCGTAGAACAAACTTGTGCCAGTTGTGTCAAACAAACTTGTGCCAGTTGCATAGAAAAAACTTGTGCCACTTGCGTCGAACAAACTTGTGCCAGTTGCGTATAACAAACTTTTGCTAGTTGCGTAGAACAAACTTGTGCCAGTTGTGTCAAACAAACTCGTGCCAGTTGCGTAGAAAAAACTTGTGCCAGTTGCGTAGAACAAACTTGTGCCAGTTACGTAGAACAAACTTGTGCCAGTTGCGTAGAACAAACTTCTGCCAGTTGCGTAGAACAAACTTGTGCCAGTTACGTAGAACAAACTTGTGCCAGTTGCGTTGACCAAACTTGTGCCAGTTGCGTAGAACAAACTTGTGCCAGTTGCGTAGAACAAACTTGTGCGAGTTGTGTCAAACAAACTTCTGACAGTTGCCAAAAACAAACTTGTGCCATTTGCGTAGAACAAACTTGGGCCAGTTGCATAGAACATACTTGTGCCAGTTGCGAAGAACAAACTTGTGCCAATTGCGTCAAACAAACTTGTGCCAGTTGCGTAGAACAAACTTGTGCCAGTAGCGTAGAACAAATTTGTGCCAGTTGCGTCGAACAAACGTGTGCCAGTTGCGTCGAACAAACTTTTGGTAGTTGCATCGAACAAACTTGTGCCAGTTGCGTTGGACAAACTTGTGCTAGATGCGTTGAACAAACTTGTGACAGTTGCGTAGAACAAACTTGTGCCAGTTGTTTCAAACAAACTTTTGCCAGTTGCGTCAAACAAACTTGGTCCAGTTGCGTCAAACAAACTTGTGCCAGTTGCGTAGAACAAATTTGTGCCAGTTGCGTAGAACAAACATGTGCCAGTTGCGTCAAACAAACTTGTGCCAGTTGCGTCAAACAAACTGGCGCCAGTTGCGTAGAACAAACTTTTGCCAGTTGCGTAGAACAAACTTGTGCCACTTGCGTCAAACAGTCTTGTGCCAGTTGCGGAGAACAAACTTGTGCCTGTTGCGTAGAACAAAATTGTGCCAGTTGCGTAGAAGAACCTTATGCCAGTTGCGTAGAACAAACTTGTGCCAGTTACGTAGAACAAACTTGTGCCAGTTGTGTCAAACAAACTTGTGCCAGTTGCAGAGAACAAACTTGTGCCAGTCGTGTCAAACAAAGTTGTGCCAGTTGCGTAGAACAAACTTTTGCCAATTGTGTAGAACAAACTTGTGCCAGTTGGGTCAAACAAACTTATGCCAGTTGCGTAGAACAAACTTGTGCCAGTTGCGTAGAACAAACTTGTGCCAGTTACGTAGAACAAACTTGTGCCAGTTGCGTCAAACAAATTTGGGCCAGTTGCATAGAACAAACTTGTGCCAGTTGCGTCAGACAAACTTGTGCCAGTTGCGTCGAACAACCTTGTGCCAGTTGCGTCAAACAAACTTGTGCCAGTTGTTTCAAACAAACTTTTGACAGTTGCATCAAACAAACTTGTGCCAGTTGCGTCGAACAAACTTGTGCCAGTTGCGTAGAACAAACTTGTCCCAGTCGAGTAGAACAAACTTGTGCCAGTTGCGTAGAACAACCTTGTCCCAGTTGCGTCAAAGAAACTTGTGCCAGTTGCGGCAAACAAACTTGTGCCAGTTGTGTCAAACAAACTTGTGCCAGTTGGGTCAAACAAACTTGTGCCAGTTGCGTTAAACAAACTTGTGCCAGTTGCGTCGAACAAACTTGTGCCAGTTGCATAGAACAAACTTGTGCCTGTTACGTAGAAGAAACTTGTGCCAGTTACATAGAACAAACTTCGGCCAGTTGCGTAGAACAAACTTCGGCCAGTTGCGTAGAAGAAATTTGTGCCAGTTGCGTCGATCAAACTTATGCTAGTTGCGTCGGACAAACTTGTGCCAGTTGCGTCGAAGACACTTGTGCCAGATGCGTAGAACAAACTTGAGCCAGTTGTGTCAAACAAACTTTTGCCAGTTGCGTAGAACAAACTTGTGCCAGTTGCGTAAACAAACTTGTGCCAGTTGTGTCGGACAAACTTGTGCCAGTTACGTAGAACAAACTTGTGCCAGTTGCGAACTACAAACTTGTGCCAGTTGCGTTGAACAAACTTGGGCCAGTTGCGTCAAACAAACTTGTGCTAGTTGCGTTAAACAAACTTGTGCCTGTTGCGTTGAACAATCTTGTGCCAGTTGCGTCGAACAAACTTGTGCCAGTTGCGTCAAACAAATTTGTGCTAGTTGCATTAAACAAACTTGTGCCAGTTGCGTTGAACAAACTTGTGCCAGTTGCATAGAACAAACTTGTGTCAGTTGTGTCGAACAAACTTGTGCCAGTTGCGTCGAACAATCTTGTGCCAGTTGCGTAGAACAAACTTGTGCCAGTTGCGTAGAACAAACTTGTGCCAGTTGCGTCGAACAAACTTGTGCCAGTTGCTTTGGACAAACTTGTGCCAGTTGAGTCGAATAAACTTGTGCCAGTTGCGTAGAACAAACTTGTGCCAGTTGTGTCTACAAACTTTTGCCAGTTGCGTCAAACAAACTTGTGCCAGTTGCGTAGAACAAACTTGTGCCAGTCGTGTCAAACAAACTTGTGCCAGTTGCGTAGAACAAATTTGTGACACTTGCATCAAACAAACTTGTTCCAGTTGCGTTGAACAAACTTGTGCCAGTTACGTAGAACAAACTTTTGCCATTTGTATCAAACAAACTTGTGCCAGTTGCGTCAAAAAAATTGTGCCAGTTGCGTCGAACAAACTTGTGCCAGTTGCGTAGAACAAACTTGTGCCAGTTACGTAGAACAAACTTATGCCATTTGTGTCAAACAAACTTGTGCCAGTTGCATAGAACAAACTTGTGCCAGTTGCGTAGAACAAACTTGTGCCAGTTACGTAGAACAAACTTGTGCCAGTTGCTTAGAAGAAACTTCTGCCAGTTGCATCAAACAAACTTGGGCCAGTTGCGTAGAACAAACTTGTGCCAGTTGCGTAGGACAAACTTGCGCCAGTTGTGTCAAACAAACTTGTGCCAGTTGCGTAGAACAAACTTGAGACAGTTGCATAGAACAAACTTGTGCCAGTTGCATCGAACAAACTAGTGCCAGTTGCGTTGAACACACTTGTGCCAGTTGCGTACAACAAACTTGTGCCAGTTGCGTAGAACAAATATTTTCCAGTTGCGTAGAACAAACTTGTGCCAGTTGCGTCGAACAAACTTGTGCCAGTTGCATCGAACAAACTTGTGCCAGTTGCGTCGAACAAACTTGTGCCAGTTGCGTAGAACAAACTTGTGCCAGTTGCATAGAACAAACTTTTGCCAGTTGCGTAGAACAAACTTGTGCATCTTGCATCGAACAAACTTGTGTCAATTGCGTAGAACAAACTTGTGCCAGTTGCATAGAACAAACTTGTGCCAGTTGCGTCGAAAAAACTTGTGCCAGTTGCGTCGAACAAACTTGTGCCAGTTGCGTAGAACAAACTTGGGCTAGTTGCGTAGAACAAACTTGTGCCAGTTGCGAAGAACAAACTTGTGCTAGTTGCATCAAACAAACTTGTGCCAGTTGTGTCGAACAAACTTGTGCCAGTTGCATCAAACAAACTTGTGCCAGTTGCGTCGAACAAACTTGTACCAGTTGCGTCGAACAAACTTGTGCCAGTTGCGTAGAATAAACTTGTGCCAGTTGCGTCGAACAAACTTGTGCCAGTTGCATCGAACAAACTTGTGTCAATTGCGTAGAACAAACTTGTGCCAGTTGCATAGAACAAACTTGTGCCAGTTGCGTCAAACAAACTTGTGCCAGTTGCGTCGAACAAACTTGTGCCAGTTGCGTAGAACAAACTTGGGCTAGTTGCGTAGAACAAACTTGTGCAAGTTGCGATGAACAAACTTGTGCTAGTTGCATCAAACAAACTTGTGCCAGTTGTGTCGAACAAACTTGTGCCAGTTGCATCAAACAAACTTGTGCCAGTTGCATCGAACAAACTTGTGCCAGTTGCGTCGAACAAACTTGTGCCAGTTGCGTCGAACAAACTTGTGCCAGTTGCGTCAGACAAACTTATGCCAGTTGCGTCGAATAACCTTGTGCCAGTTGCGTCAAACAAACTTGTGCCAGTTGTGTCAAACAAACTTTTGCCAGTTGCGTCAAACAAACTTGTGCCAGTTGCGTCGAACAAACTTGTGCCACTTGCGTAGAACAAACTTGTGCCAGTTGCGTAGAACAAACTTGTGCCAGTTGCGTAGAACAACCTTGTCCCAGTTGCGTCAAACAAACATGTGCCAATTACGTCAAACTAACTTGTGCCAGTTGCGTCAAACAAACTTGTGCCAGTTGCATAGAACAAACTTGTGCCAGTTGCGTTAAACAAACTTGTGCCAGTTGCGTCGAACAAACTTGTGCCAGTTGCATAGCACAAACTTGTGCCTGTTACGTAGAAGAAACTTGTGCCAGTTATATAGAACAAACTTCGGCCAGTTGCGTAGAACAAACTTGTGCCATTTGCGAAGAACAAACGTGTGCCAGCTGCGTCAAACAAACTTGTGCCAGTTGCATAGAACAAACTTGTGCCAGTTGCGCAGAACAAATTTGTGCCAGTTGCGTCGATCAAACTTATGCCAGTTGCGTAAAAACAACTTGTGCCAGTTGCGTCGAACTAACTTGTGCCAGATGCGTAGAACAAACTTGTGCCAGTCGTGTCAAACAAACTTTTGCCAGTTGCGTCAAACAAACTTGGGCCAGTTGCGTCGAACAAACTTGTGCCAGTTGTGTCGGACAAACTTGAGCCTGTTACGTAGAACAAACTTGTGCCAGTTGCGAACTACAAACTTGTGCCAGTTGCGTTGAACACACTTGGGCCAGTTGCGTCAAACAAACTTGTGCTAATTGCGTTAAACAAACTTTTGCCAGTTGCGTTGAACAAACTTTTGCCAGTTGTGTCGAACAAATATGTGCCAGTTGCGTCAAACAAACTTGTGCCAGTTGCGTCGAACAAACTTGTGCCAGTTGTGTCGAACAAACTTGTGCCAGTTGTGTCGAACAAACTTGTGCCAGTTGCGTCAAACAAACTTGTGCCACTTGCGTCGAACAAACGTGCCAGTTGTGTCGAACAAACTTGTGCCAGTTGCGTCGAACAAACCTGTGCCAGTTGCGTAGAACAAACTTGTGCCAGTTGCGTCAAACAAACTTGTGCCAGTTGGGTCGGACAAACTTGTGCCAGTTGAGTCGAACAAACTTGTGCCAGTTGCGTAGAACAAACTTGTGCCAGTTGTGTCAAACAAACTTTTGCCAGTTGCGTCAAACAAACTTGTGCCAGTTGCGTCAAAAAAACTTGTGCCAATTGCATCGAACAAACTTGTGCCGGGTGCATAGAACAAACTTGTGCCAGTCGTGTCAAACAAACTTGTGCCAGTTGCGTAGAACAAATTTGTGCCACTTGCATCAAACAAACTTGTTCCAGTTGCGTAGAACAAACTTGTGCCAGTTACGTAGAACAAACTTTTCCTCTTTGTGTCAAACAAATTGTGAGAGTTGCGTAGAACAAACTTGTGCCAGTTGTGTAGAACAAACTTGTGCCAGTTACGTAGAACAAACTTGTGCCAGTTGCGTAGAACAAACTTCTGCCAGTTGTGACAAACAAACTTGTGCCAGTAACATAGAACAAACTTGTGCCAGTTGCATCAAACAAACTTGTGCCAGTTGCGTCAAACAAACTTGTGCCAGTTGCGTCAAAAAAACTTGTGCCAGTTGCGTCAAACAAACTTGTGCCAGTTGGGTCGAGTAAACTTGTGCCAGTTGTGTTAAACAAACTTGTGCCACTTGCGTCAAACAAACTTGGACCAGTTGCATCGAACAAACTTGTGCCAGTTGCGTAGAACAAACTTGTGCCAGTTGCGTCAAACTAACTTGTTCCAGTTGCGTTGAACAAACTTGTGCCAGTTGCATAGAACAAACTTGTGCCAGTTGCGTAGAACAAACTTGTGCCAGTTGCGTAGAACAAACTTGTGCCAGTTATGTACAACAAACTTGTGCCAGTTGCGTAGAACAAACTTGTGCCAGTTGTGTAGAACAAACTTGTGCCAGATGCATAGGACAAACTTGTGCCAGTTGCGTCAAAAAAACTTGTGCCAGTTGCGTCAAACAAACTTGTGCCAGTTGGGTCGAGTAAACTTGTGCCAGTTGTGTTAAACAAACTTGTGCCAGTTGCGTCAAACAAACTTGGACCAGTTGCATCGAACAAACTTGTGCCAGTTGTGTAGAACAAACTTGTGCCAGTTGCGTCAAACTAACTTGTTCCAGTTGCGTTGAACAAACTTGTGCCAGTTGCATAGAACAAACTTGTGCCAGTTGCGTTGAACAAACTTGTGCCAGTTGCGTAGAACAAACTTGTGCCAGTTACGTAAAACAAACTTGTGCCAGTTGCGTAGAACAAACTTGTGCCAGTTGTGTAGAACAAACTTGTGCCAGATGCATAGGACAAACTTGTGCCAGTTGCGTCAAACAAACTTGTGCCAGTTGCGTAGAACAAACTTAACCCAGTTGCGTAGAACAAACTTGTGCCAGTTGCGTCGAACAAACTTGTGCCAGTTGCGTTGAACAAACTTATGCAAGTTGCGCAGAACAAACTTGTGCCAGTTGCGTCAAACAAACTTGTGCCAGTTGCGTCAAACAAATTTATGCCAGTTGCGTAGAACAAACTTGTGTCAGTTGCGTAGAACAAACTTGTGCCAGTTGCATCGAACAAACTTGTGCCAGTTGCGTCGAACAAACTTGTGCCAGTTGCGTCAGACAAAATTGTGCCAGTTGCGTCAAACAAATTTATGCCAGTTGCGTAGAACAAACTTGTGCCAGTTGTGTCAAACAAACTTGTGCCAGTTGCGTAAAACAAACTTGTGCCAGTTGCGTCGAACAAACTTGTGCCCGTTGCGTAGAACAAATTTGTGCTAGTTACATAGAACAAACTTGTGCCAGTTATGTCAGACAAACTTGTGCCAGTTATGTCAGACAAACTTGTGCCAGCTGCGCAGAACAAACTTGTGTCAGTTGCGTAGAACAAACTTGTGCCAGTTGCGTCGAACAAACTTGTGCCAGTTGCGTCGGACAAACTTGTGCCAGTTTCGTCGAACAAACTTGTGCCAGTTGCATAGAACAAACTTGTGCCAGTTGCGTCAAAAAAACTTGTGCCAGTTGCGTCAAACAAACTTGTGCTAGTTGGGTAGAATAAACTTGTGCCAGTTGCATTAAATAAACTTGTGCCAGTTGCGTCGAACAAACTTGTGCCAGTTGCATCGAACAAACTTGTGCCAGTTGCGCAGAACAAACTTGTGCCAGTTAAGTCAAACAGACTTGTGCCAGTTGCGTCAAACAAACTTGTGCCAGTTGCATAGAACAAACTTGTGCCAGTTGCGTAGACCAAACTTGTGCAGTTGCGTCGAACACACTTGTGCCAGTTGCGTCGGACAAACTTGTGCCAATTGCGTCGAACACACTTGTGCCAGTTGTGTCGAACAAACTTGTGCCAATTGCGTCGAACAAACTTGTGCCAGTTGCGTCGAACAAACTTGTGCCAGTTGCGTCGAACAAACTTGTGCCAGTTACGTAGAACAAAATTGTGCCAGTTGTGTCAGACAAACTTGTGCCAGTTGCGTAGAACAAACTTGTGCCAGTTCCGTAAAAAAAACTTGTGGCAGTTCCGTAAAACAAACTTGTGCCAGTTGCGTCGAACAAACTTGTGCCAGTTGCGTCGAACAAACTTGTGCCAGTTGCGTCGAACAAACTTGTGCCAGTTTCGTCGAACAAACTTGTTTCAGTTGTGTAGAACAAACTTGTGCCAGTTTTGTCAAACAAACTTGTGCCAGTTGCGTCAAACAAACTTGGGCCAGTTGCGTCGAACAAACTTGTGCCAGTTTCGTCAAAGAAACTTGTGCCAGTTGCGTAGAACAAACTTGTGCCAGTTGCGTCAAACAAAGTTGTGTCAGTTGCATAGAACAAACTTGTGCCTGTTGTGTAGAACAACCTTGTGCCAGTTGCGTCAAACAAACTTGTGGCAGTTGCATCAAAAAAACTTGTTCCAGTTGCGTCAAACAACCTTTTGCCAGTTGGGTCGAATTAACTTGTGCCAGTTGCATTAACCTGTTAAGCGTCACCTACATAATAATACGTTTACTGCGATCTACTCGGTAGCGCCTTCAACGGGATATTACGTTCAAGACTTTAACTCTGCTTTTCAAGCTGTCAGCCCCGTAATAATACGTTTACTCGTATGGAAAATGTTGGAACATCATTTGGTAACACTCTCAGAACACGTAAGCTGTAATTGATGACGTATTTCCTCCCTGGCAACTCTTTTCAGTTGGTCGCTTGATGCCTAGATGACTATTTTTTTTTCAGTACGCTTCGGGCGTTTTCAGAGACAACACCGTTTTTACGTCGTTCTCAATGAATGTCACAAAGAGGAGGCGTATGTCTTCAGGTGAGATAAATCAAATCCTAGACGAGGTGTCTGATACTTAAGACATATTTGATGATGAGAGCTCTAGTTCTAAATCCTCCATGATGAGGATATTGAAGAAACAAACTTTTCTTCCAATAGCGGAAGTGAAAATTACTTTTCATTACCGAGTGACTGGGAGAGAGAGAGAGAGAGAGAGAGAGAGAGAGAGAGAGAGAGAGAGAGAGAGAGAGAGAGAGAGAGAGAGAGAGAGAGAGAGAGATCCCTCTACTTTTCAGTTGAGGATAAAGAGAATCCATTAGAATTTTTGAGAAATAATTTGATGATGAAATCATTGATTACATCGTGAAAGAAACAAACAGATTTGCAAATCAGTTTCTAGATGAGAATATAGAACATTTGTCTCCACAATCACGAGTACATAGATGGATTGTGTGTAGCCCCCTGCTTTAGAGATTGGCATACAAAAGAATAATAGTGCATGTATGTACAACACTTTTCATTCAGCATTTTGTAGTCTTATGAAATAAAATAATAGTAGTAGTAATAGTTTTTTATCCTATCATTTAATAAAATTCGTACTCTTAACTACAGTACGAATTATAAGCATAAAAACTATCATCAGTGATATGACCGCTAATTGCAAGAATAATCGTGACGGTACGTTAGCGGCGAGCTCATCCGGGGGGGACGCTTAACAGGTTAAACAAACTTGTGCCAGTTGCGTCGAACAAACTTGTGCCATTTGCATCTAACAAACTTGTGCCAGTTGCGTCGAATAAGCTTGTGCCAGTTGCGTCAAACAAACTTGTGCCAGTTGTATTGAACAAACTTGTGCCAGTTGCGTAGAACAGACTTGTGCCAGTTGTGTCAAACAAACTTGTGCCAGTTGCATAGAACAAACTTGTGCCACTAGCGTCGAACAAACTTGTGCCAGTTGCGTAAAACAAACTTTTGCCAGTTGCGTAGAACAAACTTGTGCCAGTTGTGTCAAACATACTTGTGCCAGTTGCGTCGAACAAACTTGTGCCAGTTGTGTAGAACAAACTTGTGCCAGTTACGTAGAACAAACTTGTGACAGTTGTGTCAGACAAACTTGTGCCAGTTGCGTAGAACAAACTTGTGCCAGTTTCGTAGAACAAACTTGTGCCAGTTGCGTAGAACAAACTTGTACCAGTTGCGAAGAACAAACTTGTGCCAGTTGCGCCGAACAAACTTGTTCCAGTTGCGTCGAACAAACTTGTGCCAGTTTCGTCGAACAAACTTGTGCCAGTTGCGTAGAACAAACTTGTGCCAGTTGTGTCAAACAAACTTGTGCCAGTTGCGTAGAACAAACTTCAGCCAGTTGCGTCGAACAAACTTGTGCCAGTTGTGTCGAAGAAACTTTTGCCAGTTGCGTAGAACAAACTTGTGCCAGTTGCGTCAAACAAACTTGTGCCAGTTGCATAGAACAAACTTGTGCCAGTTGTGTAGAATAACCTTGTAACAGTTGTGTCAAACAACCTTGTGCCAGTTGGGTCGAAGAAACTTGTGCCAGTTGCGTTAAACATACTTGTTCCAGTTCGCCGAACAAACTTGTGCCAGTTGCATCGAACAAACTTGTGCCAGTTGCGTCGAACAAACTTGTGCCAGTTGCGTCAAACAAACTTGTGCCAATTGCATCGAACAAACTTGTGCCAGTTGCGTAGAACAAATTTGTGCCAGTTGTGTCAAACAAACTTGTGCCAGTTGCATAGAACAAACTTATGACACTTACGTCGAACAAACTTGTGCCAGTTGTTTCAAACAAACTTTTGCCAGTTGTGTCAAACAAACTTGTGCCAGATGTGTCAAACAAACTTGTGCCAATTGCGTAGAACAAACTTGTGCCAGTTGCGTAGAACAAACTTGTGCCAGTTGCGTAGAACAAACTTGTGCCAGTTACGTAGAACAAACTTGTGCCAGTTGCGTAGAACAAACTTCTGCCAGTTGCGTCAAACAAACTTGGGCCAGTTTCGTAGAACAAACTTGTGCCAGTTGCGTCAAACAAACTTGTGCCAGTTGCGTCAAACAAACTTGTGCCAGTTGCATAGAACAAACTTGAGCCAGTTGCGTAGAACAAACTTGTGCCAGTTGCGTCAAACATACTTGCGCCAGTTGCGTTGAACAAACTTGTGCCTGTTGCGTAGATCAAACTTGTGCCAGTTGCGTAGAACAAACTTGTGCGAGTTGTGTCAAACAAACTTCTGCCAGTTGCATAGAACAAACTTCTGCCAGTTGCATAGAACAAACTTGTGCCAGTTGCGTAGAACAAACTTGGGCCAGTTGCATAGAACAAACTTGTGCCAGTTGCGAAGAACAAACTTGTGCCAATTGCGTCAAACAAACTTGTGCCAGTTGCGTAGAATAAACTTGTGCCAGTTGCGTAGAACAAATTTGTGCCAGTTGCGAAGAACAAGCTTGTGCCAGTTGCGTCGAACAAACTTGTGCCAGTTGCTTTGAACAAACTTGTGCAAGTTGCGCAGAACAAACTTGTGCCAGTTGCGTCAAACAAACTTGTGCCAGTTGCGTCAAACAAATTTATGCCAGTTGCGTAGAACAAACTTGTGTCAGTTGCTTAGAATAAAATTGTGCCAGTTGCATCGAACAAACTTGTGCCAGTTGCGTCGAACAAACTTGTGCCAGTTGCGTCGGACAAAATTGTGCCAATTACGTTGAACAAACTTTTGCCAGTTGTGTAGAACAAACTTGTGCCAGTTGTGTCAAACAAACTTGTGCCAGTTGCTTAAAACAAACTTGTGCCAGTTGCGTCAAACAAACTTGTGCCAGTTGCATAGAACAAACTTGTGCCAGTTTTGTAGAACAACCTTGTGCCAGTTGTGTCAAAACAAACTTGTGCCAGTTGCATAGAACAAACTTGTGCCAGTTGCGTCAAAAAAACTTGTGCCAGTTGCGTCAAACAAACTTGTGCTAGTTGGGTCGAATAAACTTGTGCCAGTTGCATTAAATAAACTTGTGCCAGTTGCGTTGAACAAACTTGTGCCAGTTGCATCGAACAAACTTGTGCCAGTTGCGCAGAACAAACTTGTGCCAGTTAAGTAAAAAAAACTTGTGCCAGTTGCGTCAAACAAACTTGTGCCAGTTGCATAGAACAAACTTGTGCCAGTTGCGTAGACCAAACTTGTACCAGTTGCGTCGAACACACTTGTGCCAGTTGTGTCGGACAAACTTGTGCCAATTGCGTTGAACAAACTTGTGCCAGTTGTGTCGGACAAACTTGTGCCAATTGCGTCGAACAAACTTGTGCCAGTTGCGTAGAACAAACTTCTGCCAGTTGTGTCAAACAAACTTGTGCCAGTTACGTAGAACAAAATTGTGCCAGTTGTGTCAGACAAACTTGTGCCAGTTGCGTAGAACAAACTTGTGCCAGTTCCGTAAAACAAACTTGTGCCAGTTCCGTAAAACAAATTTGTGCCAGTTGCGGCGAACAAACTTGTGCCAGTTGCGTCGAACAAACTTGTGCCAGTTTTGTTGAACAAACTTGTGCCAGTTGTGTAGAACAAACTTGGGCCAGTTGCATAGAACAAACTTGTGCCAGTTTCGTCAAAGAAACTTGTGCCAGTTGCGAAGAACAAACTTGTGCCAGTTGCGTCAAACAAACTTGTGTCAGTTGCATAGAACAAACTTGTGCCAGTTGTGTAGAACAATCTTGTGCCAGTTGCGTCAAACAACCTTGTGCCAGTTGCGTCAAACAAACTTGTGCCAGTTGCGTCAAAAAAACTTGTGCCAGTTGCGTCAAACAAACTTGTGCCAGTTGCATAGAACAAACTTGTGCCAGTTGCGTAGACCAAACTTGTGCCAGTTGCGTCGAACACACTTGTGCCAGTTGTGTCGGACAAACTTGTGCCAATAACGTCAAACAAACTTGTGCCAGTTGTGTCGGACAAACTTGTGCCAATTGCGTCGAACAAATTTGTGCCAGTTGCGTAGAACAAACTTCTGCCAGTTGTGTCAAACAAACTTGTGCCAGTTGCATAAAACAAACTTGTGCCAGTTGCGTCGAACAAACTTTTGCCAGTTGCGTAGAACAAACTTGTGCCATTTACGTAGAACAAAATTGTGCCAGTTGTGTCAGAGAAACTTGTGCCAGTTGCGTAGAACAAACTTGTGCCAGTTCCGTAAAACAAACTTGTGCCAGTTGCGTAGAACAAACTTGTGCCAGTTCCGTAAAACAAACTTGTGCCAGTTCCGTAAAACAAACTTGTGCCAGTTGCGTTGAACAAACTTGTGACAGTTTTGTTGAACAAACTTGTGCCAGTTGTGTAGAACAAACTTTTGCCAGTTTTGTCAAACAAACTTGTGCCAGTTGCGTCAAACAAACTTGGGCCAGTTGCGTCGAACAAACTTGGGCCAGTTTCGTCAAAGAAACTTGTGCCAGTTGCGTAGAACAAACTTGTGCCAGTTGCGTCAAACAAACTTGTGTCAGTTGCATAGAACAAACTTGTGGCAGTTGTGTAGAACAACCTTGTGCCAGTTGCGTCAAACAACCTTGTGCCAGTTGCGTCAAACAAACTTGTGCCAGTTGCATCAAAAAAACTTGTGCCAGTTGCGTCAAACAAACTTATGCTAGTTGCGTCAAACAAACTTGTGCCATTTGCATCGAACAAACTTGTGCCAGTTGCGTCGAACAAGCTTGTCCCAGTTGCCTCAAACAAACTTGTGCCAGTTGCATCGAACAAACTTGTGCCAGTTGCGTAGAACAAACTTGTGCCAGTTGTGTGAAACAAACTTGTACCAGTTGCATAGAACAAACTTGTGCCACTTGCGTCGAACAAATTTGTGCCAGTTGCGTAGAACAAACTTTTGCCAGTTGCGTAGAACAAACTTGTGCCAGTTTTGTCAAACAAACTTGTGCCAGTTACGTCGAACAAACTTGTGCCAGTTGCGTAGAACAAACTTGTGCCAGTTGTGTCAGACAAACTTGTGCCAGTTGCGTAGAACAAACTTGTGCCAGTTTCGTAGAACAAACTTGTGCCAGTTGCGTAGAAAAAACTTGTACTAATAGCGAAGAACAAACTTGTGCCAGTTGCGCCGAACAAACTTGTTCCAGTTGCGTCGAACAATCTTGTGCCAGTTTCGTCGAACAAACTTGTGCCAGTTGCGTAGAACAAACTTGTGCCAGTTGTGTCAAACAAACTTGTGCCAGTTGCATCAAACAAACTTGGACCAGTTGCGTCGAACAAACTTGTGCCAGTTGTGTCGAAGAAACTTGTGCCAGTTGCGTAGAACAAACTTGTGCCAGTTGCATAGAACAAACTTGTGCCAGTTACATAGAACAAACTTGTGCCAGTTGTGTAGAATAACCTTGTAACAGTTGTGTCAAACAACCTTGTGCCAGTTGCGTCAAACAAACTTGTGCCAGTTGCGTCAAAAAAACTTGTGCCAGTTGCGTAGAACAAACTTGTGCCAGTTGTGTCGAATCAACTTGTGCCAGTTGCGTTAAACAAACTTGTGCCAGTTCGTCGAACAAACTTGTGCCAGTTGCATCGAACAAACTTGTGCCAGTTGCATCGAACAAACTTGTGCCAGTTGCGTAGAACAAACTTGTGCCAGTTGTGTCCAACAAACTTGTGCCAGTTGCATAGAACAAACATGTGCCACTTGCGTCGAACAAACTTATGCCAGTTGCGTAGAACAAACTTTTGCCAGTTGTGTCAAACAAACTTGTGCCAGATGTGTCAAACAAACTTGTGCCAGTTGCGTAGAACAAACTTGTGCCAGTTACGTAGAACAAACTTGTGCCAGTTGTGTAGAACAAACTTCTGCCAGTTGCGTCAAACAAACTTGTGCCAGTTACGTAGAACAAACTTGTGCCAGTTGCGTAGAACAAACTTCTGCCAGTTGCGTCAAACAAACTTGGGCCATTTGTGCAGAACAAACTTGTGCCAGTTGCGTCAAACAAACTTGTGCCAGTTGCGTCAAACAAACTTGTGCCAGTTGCATAGAACAAACTTGAGCCAGTTGCGTAGAACAAACTTGTGCCAGTTGCGTCGAACATACTTGCGCCAGTTGCGATGAACGAACTTGTGCCAGTTGCGTAGAACAAACTTGTGCCAGTTGCGTAGAACAAACTTCTGCCAGTTGCGTCAAACAAACTTGGGCCATTTGTGCAGAACAAACTTGTGCCAGTTGCGTCAAACAAACTTGTGCCAGTTGCGTCAAACAAACTTGTGCCAGTTGCATAGAACAAACTTGAGCCAGTTGCGTAGAACAAACTTGTGCCAGTTGCGTCGAACATACTTGCGCCAGTTGCGATGAACGAACTTGTGCCAGTTGCGTAGAACAAACTTGTGCGAGTTGGGTCAAACAAACTTCTGCCAGTTGCATAGAACAAACTTGTGCCAGTTGCGTAGAAGAAAGTTCTGCCAGTTGCGTAGAACAAACTTGTGCCAGTTGCGAAGAACAAACTTGTGCCAATTGCATCAAACAAACTTGTGCCAATTGCATCAAACAAACTTGTGCCAGTTGCGTAGAACAAATTTGTGCCAGTTGCGTATAACAAACTTGTGCCAGTTGCGTCAAACAAACTTGTGCCAGTTGCATCGAACAAACCTGTGCCAGTTGCATCGAACAAACTTGTGCCAGATGCGTTGAACAAACTTGTGACAGTTGCGTAGAACAAACTTGTGCCTGTTGTTTCAAATAAACTTTTGCCCGTTGCGTCAAACAAACTTGTGCCAGTTGTGTCAAACAAACTTCTGCCAGTTGCATAGAACAAACTTGTGCCACTTGTGTCGAACAAACTTGTGCCAGTTGCGTAGAAAAAACTTTTGCCAGTTGCGTCGAACAAACTTGTGCCAGTTGCATCGAACAAACTTGTGCCAGTTGCGCAGAACAAACTTGTACCAGTTAAGTCAAACAGACTTGTGCCAGTTGCGCCAAACAAACTTGTGCCAGTTGCATAGAACAAACTTGTGCCAGTTGCGTAGACCAAACTTGTGCCAGTTGCGTCGAACACACTTGTGCCAGTTGTGTCGGACAAACTTGTGCCAATTGCGTCGAACAAACTTGTGCCAGTTGTGTCAGACAAACTTGTGCCAATTGCGTAGAACAAACTTGTGCCAGTTGCGTCGAACAAACTTGTGCCAGTTGCGTAGAACAAACTTGTGCCAGTTACGTAGAACAAAATTGTGCCAGTTGTGTCAGACAAACTTATGCCAGTTGCGTAGAACAAACTAGTGCTAGTTCTGTAAAACAAACTTGTGCCAGTTCCGTAAAACAAACTTGTGCCAGTTGCGTCGAACAAACTTGTGCCAGTTGCGTCGAGCAAACTTGTGCCAGTTTTGTCGAACAAACTTGTGCCAGTTGTGTAGAACAAACTTGTGCCAGTTTTGTCAAACAAACTTGTGCCAGTTGCATCAAACACACTTGGGCCAGTTGCGTCGAACAAACTTGTGCCAGTTTCGTCAAAGAAACTTGTGCCAGTTGCGTAGAACAAACTTGTGCCAGTTGCGTCAAACAAACTTGTGTCAGTTGCATAGAACAAACTTGTGCCAGTTGTGTAGAACAACCTTGTGCCAGTTGCGTCAAACAACCTTTTGCCAGTTGCGTCAAACAAACTTGTGCCAGTTGCGTCAAAAAAACTTGTGCCAGTTGCGTCAAACAAACTTTTGCCAGTTGGGTCGAATAAACTTGTGCCAGTTGCGTCGAACAAACTTGTGCCATTTGCATCGAACAAACTTGTGCCAGTTGCATTGAACAAGCTTGTGCCAGTTGCCTCAAACAAACTTGTGCCAGTTGTATCGAACAAACTTGTGCCAGTAGCATAGAACAAACTTGTGCCAGTTGTGTCAAACAAACTTGTGCCAGTTGCATAGAACAAACCTGTGCCACTTGCGTCGAACAAACTTGTGCCAGTTGCGTAAAACAAACTTTTGCCAGTTGCGTAGAACAAACTTGTGCCAGATGTGTCAAACAAACTTGTGCCAGTTGCGTCGAACAAACTTGTGCCAGTTGCGTAGAACAAACTTGTGCCAGTTACGTAGAACAAACTTGTGCCAGTTGTGTCAGACAAACTTGTGCCAGTTGCATAGAACAAACTTGTGCCAGTTTCGTAGAACAAACTTGTGCCAGTTGCGTAGAAAAAACTTGTTCCAGTTGCGAAGAACAAACTTGTGCCAGTTGCGCCGAACAAACTTGTTCCAGTTGCGTCGAACAATCTTGTGCCAGTTTCGTTGAACAAACTTGTGCAAGTTGCGTAGAACAAACTTGTGCCAGTTGTGTCAAACAAACTTGTGCCAGTTGCATCAAACAAACTTGGGCCAGTTGCGTCGAACAAACTTGTGCCAGTTGTGTCGAAGAGACTTGTGCCAGTTGCGTAGAACAAACTTGTGCCAGTTGTGTCAAACAAACTTGTGCCAGTTGCATAGAACAAACTTGTGCCAGTTGTGTAGAATAACCTTGTGCCAGTTGCGTCAAACAACCTTGTGCCAGTTGTGTCAAAAAAACTTGTGCCATTTGCATAAAAAAAACTTGTGCCAGTTGCGTCAAACAACCTTGTGCCAGTTGTGTCAAAAAAACTTGTGCCAGTTGCGTAAAAAAAACTTGTGCCAGTTGCGTCAAACAAACTTGTGCCAGTTGGGTCAAATAAACTTGTGCCAGTTGCGTTAAACAAACTTGTTCCAGTTCGTCGAACAAACTTGTGCCAGTTGCATCGAACAAACTTGTGATAGTTGTGTCGAACAAACTTGTGCCAGTTGCGTCAAACAAACTTGTGCCAGTTGCATCGAACAAACTTTCGCCAGTTGTGTCAAACAAACTTGTGCCAGATGTGTCAAACAAACTTGTGCCACTTGCATAGAACAAAATTGTGCCAGTTACATAGAACAAACTTGTGCCAGTTGCGTAGAACAAACTTCTGCCAGTTGCGTAGAACAAACTTGTGCCAGTTACGTAGAACAAACTTGTGCCAGTTGCGTAGAACAAACTTCTGCCAGTTGCGTCAAACAAACTTGGGCCAGTTGCGTAGAACAAACTTGTGCCAGTTGCGTCAAACAAACTTGTGCCAGTTGCGTCAAACAAACTTGTGCCAGTTGCATAGAACAAACTTGAGCCAGTTGCGTAGAACAAACTTGTGCCAGTTGCGTCGAACATACTTGCGCCAGTTGCGTTGAACAAACTTGTGCCAGTTGCGTAGAACAAAATTGTGACAGTTGCGTAGAACAAACTTGTGCGAGTTGTGTCAAACAAACTTCTGCCAGTTGCATAGGACAAACTTGTGCCAGTTGCGTAGAACAAACTTGGGCCAGTTGCATAGAACAAACTTGTGCCAGTTGCGAAGAACAAACTTGTGCCAATTGCGTCAAACAAACTTGTGCCAGTTGCGTAGAACAAACTTGTGCCAGTTGCGTAGAACAAATTTGTGCCAGTTGCGCAGAACAAACTTGTGCCAGTTGTGTCGAACAAACTTGTGCCAGTTGCGTTGAACAAACTTGTGCAAGTTGCGCAGAACAAACTTGTGCCAGTTGCGTCAAACAAACTTGTGCCAGTTGCGTCGAACAAATTTATGCCAGTTGCGTAGAACAAACCTGTGTCAGTTGCGTAGAACAAACTTGTGCCAGTTGCATCGAACAAACTTGTGCCAGTTGCATCGAACAAACTTGTGCCAGTTGCGTCGGACAAAATTGTGCCAATTGCGTCGAACAAACTTTTGCCAGTTGCGTCGAACAAACTTGTGCCAGTTGTGTCAAACAAACTTATGCCAGTTGCGTAAAACAAACTTGTGCCAGTTGGGTCGAACAAACTTGTGCCAGTTACGTAGAACAAACTTGTGCCAGTTATGTCAGACAAACTTATGCCAGTTGCGCAGAACAAACTTGTGCCAGTTGCGTAGAACAAACTTGTGCCAGTTGCGTCGAACAAACTTGGGCCAGTCGCATAGAACAAACTTGTGCCAGTTGCGAAGAACAAACTTGTGCCAATTGCATCAAACAAACTTGTGCCAGTTGCGTAGAACAAACTTGTGCCAGTTACGTAGAACAAATTTGTGCCAGTTACGCAGAACAAACTTGTGCCAGTTGTGTCGAACAAACTTGTGCCAGTTGCGTTGAACAAACTTGTGCAAGTTGCGCAGAACAAACTTGTGCCAGTTGCGTCAAACAAACTTGTGCCAGTTGCGTCGAACAAATTTATGCCAGTTGCGTAGAACAAACCTGTGTCAGTTGCGTAGAACAAACTTGTGCCAGTTGCATCGAACAAACTTGTGCCAGTTGCGTCGAACAAACTTGTGCCAGTTGCGTCGGACAAAATTGTGCCAATTGCGTCGAACAAACTTTTGCCAGTTGCGTCGAACAAACTTGTGCCAGTTACGTAGAACAAACTTGTGCCAGTTATGTCAGACAAACTTATGCCAGTTGCGCAGAACAAACTTGTGCCAGTTGCGTAGAACAAACTTGTGCCAGTTGCGTTGAACAAACTTGTGCCAGTTGCGTCGGACAAACTTGACCCAGTTTCGTCGAACAAACTTGTGCCAGTTGCGTAGAACAAACTTGTGCTAGTTGTGTCAAACAAACTTGTGCCAGTTGCGTCAAACAAACTTGGGCCAGTTGCGTCGAACAAACTTGTGCCAGTTGCGTCAAAGAAACTTGTGCCAGTTGCGTAAACAAACTTGTGCCAGTTGCGTCAAACAAACTTGTGCCAGTTGCATACAACAAACTTGTGCCAGTTTTGTAGAACAACCTTGTGCCAGTTACGTCAAACAAACTTGTGCCAGTTGCATAGAACAAACTTGTGCCAGTTGCATAAAAAAAACTTGTGCCAGTTGCGTCAAAGAAACTTGTGCTAGTTGGGTCGAATAAACTTGTGCCAGTTGCATTAAATAAACTTGTGCCAGTTGCGTCGAACAAACTTGTGCCAGTTGCATCGAACAAACTTGTGCCAGTTGCGCAGAACAAACTTGTGTCAGTTAAGTCAAACAGACTTGTACCAGTTGCGTCAAACAAACTTGTGCCAGTTGCATAGAACAAACTTGTGCCAGTTGCATAGAACAAACTTGTGCCAGTTGCATAGAACAAACTTGTGCCAGTTGCGTTGAACACACTTGTGCCAATTGTGTCGGACAAACTTGTGCCAATTGCGTCGAACAAACTTGTGCCAGTTGTGTCGAACAAACTTGTGCCAATTGCGTCGAATAAACTTGTGCCAGTTGCGTAGAACAAACTTCTGCCAGTTGTGTCAAACAAACTTGTGCCAGTTGCATAAAACAAAATTGTGCCAGTGGCGTCGAACAAACTTGTGAAAGTTGTGTAGAACAAACTTGTGCCAGTTACGTAGAACAAAATTGTGCCAGTTGTGTCAGACAAACTTGTGCCAGTTGCGTAGAACAAACTTGTGCCAGTTCCGTAAAACAAACTTGTGCCAGTTGCTTCGAACAAACTTGTGCCAGTTGCGTCGAACAAACTTGTGCCAGTTTTGTCGAACAAACTTGTGCCAGTTGTGTAGAACAAACTTGAGCCAGTTTTGTCAAACAAACTTGTGCCAGTTGCGTCAAACAAACTTGGGCCAGTTGCGTCGAACAAACTTATGCCAGTTTCGTCAAAGAAACTTGTGCCAGTTGCGTCGAACAAACTTGTGCCAGTTGCGTCGAACAAACTTGCGCCAGTTTTGTCGAACAAACTTGTTCCAGTTGTGTAGAACAAACTTGTGCCAGTTTTGTCAAACAAACTTGTGCCAGTTGCGTCAAACAAACTTGGGCCAGTTGCGTCGAACAAACTTGTGCCAGTTTCGTCAAAGAAACTTGTGCCAGTTGCGTAGAACAAACTTGTGCCAGTTGCGTCAAACAAACTTGTGTCAGTTGCATAGAACAAACTTGTGCCAGTTGTGTAGAACAACCTTGTGCCAGTTGCGTCAAACAACCTTGTGCCAGTTGCGTCAAACAATTTTGTGCCAGTTGCGTCAAAAAAACTTGTGCCAGTTGCGTCAAACAAACTTGTGCCAGTTGGGTCGAATAAACTTGTGCCAGTTGCGTTAAACAAACTTGAGCTAGTTGCGCCGAACAAACTTGTGCCATTTGCATCGAACAAACTTGTGCCAGTTGCGTCGAACAAACTTGTGCCAGTTGCGTCAAACAAACTTGTGCCAGTTGCATTGAACAAACTTGTGCCAGTTGCGTAGAACAAACTTGTGCCAGTTGTGTCAAAAAAACTTGTGCCAGTTGCGTCGAACAAACTTGTGCCAGTTGCATAGAACAAACTTGTGCCAGTTACGTAGAACAAAATTGTGCCAGTTTCGTAGAACAAACTTGTGCCAGTTGTGTCAGACAAACTTGTGCCAGTTGCATCAAACAAACTTGGGCCAGTTGCGTCGAACAAACTTGTGCCAGTTGTGTTGAAGAAACTTGTGCCAGTTGCGTACAACAAACTTGTGCCAGTTGCATAGAACAAACTTGTGCCAGTTGTGTAGAATATCCTTGTAACAGTTGCGTCAAACAACCTTGTGCCAGTTGCGTCAAACAAACTTGCGCCAGTTGCGTCAAAAAAACTTGTGCCAGTTGCATCAAACAAACTTGTTCCAGTTGGGTCGAATAAACTTGTGCCAGTTGCGTTAAACAAACTTGTGCCAGTTCGTCGAACAAACTTGTGCCAGTTGCATCGAACAAACTTGTGCCAGTTGCGTCGAACAAACTTGTGCCAGTTGCGTCAAACAAACTTGTGCCAGTTGCATCGAACAAACTTGTGCCAGTTGCGTAGAACAAACTTGTCCCAGTTGTGTCAAACAAACTTGTGCCAGTTGCATAGAACAAACTTGTGCCACTTGCGTCGAACAAACTTGTGCCAGTTGCGTAGAACAAACTTTTGCCAGTTGTGTCAAACAAACTTGTGCCAGATGTGTCAAACAAACTTGTGCTAGTTGCGTAGAACAAACTTGTGCCAGTTACGTAGAACAAACTTGTGCCAGTTGCGTAGAACAAACTTCTGCCAGTTGCGTAGAACAAACTTGTGCCAGTTACGTAGAACAAACTTGTGCCAGTTGCGTAGAACAAACTTGTGCCAGTTTCGTAGAACAAACTTGTGCCAGTTTCGTAGAACAAACTTGTGCCAGTTGCATAGAACAAACTTGTGCCAGTTTCGTAGAACAAACTTGTGCCAGTTGCGTAGAAAAAACTTGTTCCAGTTGCGAAGAACAAACTTGTGCCAGTTGCGCCGAACAAACTTGTTCCAGTTGCGTCGAACAATCTTGTGCCAGTTTCGTTGAACAAACTTGTGCAAGTTGCGTAGAACAAACTTGTGCCAGTTGTGTCAAACAAACTTGTGCCAGTTGCATCAAACAAACTTGGGCCAGTTGCGTCGAACAAACTTGTGCCAGTTGTGTCGAAGAAACTTGTGCCAGTTGCGTAGAACAAACTTGTGCCAGTTGTGTCAAACAAACTTGTGCCAGTTGCATAGAACAAACTTGTGCCAGTTGTGTAGAATAACCTTGTGCCAGTTGCGTCAAACAACCTTGTGCCAGTTGTGTCAAAAAAACTTGTGCCAGTTGCGTAAAAAAAACTTGTGCCAGTTGCGTCAAACAAACTTGTGCCAGTTGGGTCAAATAAACTTGTGCCAGTTGCGTTAAACAAATTTGTTCCAGTTCGTCGAACAAACTTGTGCCAGTTGCATCGAACAAACTTGTGATAGTTGCGTCGAACAAACTTGTGCCAGTTGCGTCAAACAAACTAGTGCCAGTTGCATCGAACAAACTTTCGCCAGTTGTGTCAAACAAACTTGTGCCAGATGTGTCAAACAAACTTGTGCCACTTGCGTAGAACAAAATTGTGCCAGTTACATAGAACAAACTTGTGCCAGTTGAGTAGAAGAAACTTCTGCCAGTTGCGTAGAACAAACTTGTGCCAGTTACATAGAACAAACTTGTGCCAGTTGCGTAGAACAAACTTCTGCCAGTTGCGTCAAACAAACTTGGGCCAGTTGCGTAGAACAAACTTGTGCCAGTTGCGTCAAACAAACTTGTGCCAGTTGCGTCAAACAAACTTGTGCCAGTTGCATAGAACAAACTTGAGCCAGTTGCGTAGAACAAACTTGTGCCAGTTGCGTCGAACATACTTGCGCCAGTTGCGTTGAACAAACTTGTGCCAGTTGCGTAGAATAAACTTGTGCCAGTTGCGTAGAACAAACTTGTGCGAGTTGTGTCAAACAAACTTCTGCCAGTTGCATAGGACAAACTTGTGCCAGTTGCGTAGAACAAACTTGGGCCAGTTGCATAGAACAAACTTGTGCCAGTTGCGAAGAACAAACTTGTGCCAATTGCGTCAAACAAACTTGTGCCAGTTGCGTAGAACAAACTTGTGACAGTTGCGTAGAACAAATTTGTGCCAGTTGCGCAGAACAAACTTGTGCCAGTTGTGTCGAACAAACTTGTGCCAGTTGCGTTGAACAAACTTGTGCAAGTTGCGCAGAACAAACTTGTGCCAGTTGCGTCAAACAAACTTGTGCCAGTTGCGTCGAACAAATTTATGCCAGTTGCGTAGAACAAACCTGTGTCAGTTGCGTAGAACAAACTTGTGCCAGTTGCATCGAACAAACTTGTGCCAGTTGCGTCGAACAAACTTGTGCCAGTTGCGTCGGACAAAATTGTGCCAATTGCGTCGAACAAACTTTTGCCAGTTGCGTCGAACAAACTTGTGCCAGTTGTGTCAAACAAACTTATGCCAGTTGCGTAAAACAAACTTGTGCCAGTTGCGTCGAACAAACTTGTGCCAGTTACGTAGAACAAACTTGTGCCAGTTATGTCAGACAAACTTATGCCAGTTGCGCAGAACAAACTTGTGCCAGTTGCGTAGAACAAACTTGTGCCAGTTGCGTCGAACAAACTTGGGCCAGTCGCATAGAACAAACTTGTGCCAGTTGCGAAGAACAAACTTGTGCCAATTGCGTCAAACAAACTTGTGCCAGTTGCGTAGAACAAACTTGTGCCAGTTGCGTAGAACAAATTTGTGCCAGTTACGCAGAACAAACTTGTGCCAGTTGTGTCGAACAAACTTGTGCCAGTTGCGTTGTACAAACTTGTGCAAGTTGCGCAGAACAAACTTGTGCCAGTTGCGTCAAACAAACTTGTGCCAGTTGCGTCGAACAAATTTATGCCAGTTGCGTAGAACAAACCTGTGTCAGTTGCGTAGAACAAACTTGTGCCAGTTGCATCGAACAAACTTGTGCCAGTTGCGTCGAACAAACTTGTGCCAGTTGCGTCGGACAAAATTGTGCCAATTGCGTCGAACAAACTTTTACCAGTTGCGTCGAACAAACTTGTGCCAGTTGTGTCAAACAAACTTATGCCAGTTGAGTAAAACAAACTTGTGCCAGTTGCGTCGAACAAACTTGTGCCAGTTACGTAGAACAAACTTGTGCCAGTTATGTCAGACAAACTTATGCCAGTTGCGCAGAACAAACTTGTGCCAGTTGCGTAGAACAAACTTGTGCCAGTTGCGTTGAACAAACTTGTGCCAGTTGCGTCGGACAAACTTGACCCAGTTTCGTCGAACAAACTTGTGCCAGTTGCGTAGAACAAACTTGTGCTAGTTGTGTCAAACAAACTTGTGCCAGTTGCGTCAAACAAACTTGGGCCAGTTGCGTCGAACAAACTTGTGCCAGTTGCGTCAAAGAAACTTGTGCCAGTTGCGTATACAAACTTGTGCCAGTTGCGTCAAACAAACTTGTGCCAGTTGCATACAACAAACTTGTGCCAGTTTTGTAGAACAACCTTGTGCCAGTTGCGTCAAACAAACTTGTGCCAGTTGCATAGAACAAACTTGTGCCAGTTGCATAAAAAAAAACTTGTGCCAGTTGCGCCAAACAAACTTGTGCTAGTTGGGTCGAATAAACTTGTGCCAGTTGCATTAAATAAACTTGTGCCAGTTGCGTCGAACAAACTTGTGCCAGTTGCATCGAACAAACTTGTGCCAGTTGCGCAGAACAAACTTGTGTCAGTTAAGTCAAACAGACTTGTGCCAGTTACGTCAAACAAACTTGTGCCAGTTGCATATAACAAACTTGTGCCAGTTGCATAGAACAAACTTGTGCCAGTTGCGTTGAACACACGTGTGCCAATTGTGTCGGACAAACTTGTGCCAATTGCGTCGAACAAACTTGTGCCAGTAGGGTAGAACAAACTTCTGCCAGTTGTGTCAAACAAACTTGTGCCAGTTGCATAAAACAAACTTGTGCCAGTGGCGTCGAACAAACTTGTGAAAGTTGCGTAGAACAAACTTGTGCCAGTTACGTAGAACAAAATTGTGCCAGTTGTGTCAGACAAACTTGTGCCAGTTGCGTAGAACAAACTTGTGCCAGTTCCGTAAAACAAACTTGTGCCAGTTGCATCGAACAAACTTGTGCCAGTTGCGTCGAACAAACTTGTGCCAGTTTTGTCAAACAAACTTGTGCCAGTTGTGTAGAACAAACTTGTGCCAGTTTTGTCAAACAAACTTGTGCCAGTTGCGTCAAACAAACTTGGGCCAGTTGCGTCGAACAAACTTGTGCCAGTTTCGTCAAAGAAACTTGTGCCAGTTGCGTCGAACAAACTTGTGCCAGTGGCGTCGAACAAACTTGCGCCAGTTTTGTCGAACAAACTTGTGCCAGTTGTGTAGAACAAACTTGTGCCAGTTTTGTCAAACAAACTTGTGCCAGTTGCGTCAAACAAACTTGGGCCAGTTGCGTCGAACAAACTTGTGCCAGTTTCGTCAAAGAAACTTGTGCCAGTTGCGTAGAACAAACTTGTGCCAGTTGCGTCAAACAAACTTGTGTCAGTTGTATAGAACAAACTTGTGCCAGTTGTGTAGAACAACCTTGTGCCAGTTGCGTCAAACAACCTTGTGCCAGTTGCGTCAAACAATTTTGTGCCAGTTGCGTCAAAAAACTTGTGCCAGTTGCGTCAAACAAACTTGTGCCAGTTGGGTCGAATAAACTTGTGCCAGTTGCGTTAAACAAACTTGAGCTAGTTGCGCCGAACAAACTTGTGCCGTTTGCATCGAACAAACTTGTGCCAGTTGCGTCGAACAAACTTGTGCCAGTTGCGTCAAACAAACTTGTGCCAGTTGCATCGAACAAACTTGTGCCAGTTGCGTAGAACAAACTTGTGCCAGTTGTGTCAAACAAACTTGTGCCAGTTGCGTCGAACAAACTTGTGCCAGTTGCATAGAACAAACTTGTGCCAGTTGAGTTGAACAAACTTGTGCCAGTTGCGTCAAACAAACTTGTGCCAGTTGCATAGAACAAACTTGTGCGAGTTGTGTCAAACAAACTTCTGCCAGTTGCATAGAACAAACTTGTGCCAGTTGCGTAGAACAAACTTGGGCCAGTTGCATAGAACAAACTTGTGCCAGTTGCAAAGAACAAACTTGTGCCAATTGCGTCAAACAAACTTGTGCCAGTTGCGTAGAACAAACTTGTGCCAGTTGCGTAGAACAAATTTGTGCCAGTTGCATAGAACAAACTTGTGCCAGTTGCGTCGAACAAACTTGTGCCAGTTGCATCGAACAAACTTGTGCCAGTTGCATCGAACAAACTTGTGCCAGATGCGTTGAAGAAACTTGTGACCATTGCGTAGAACAAACTTGTGCCAGTTGTTTCAAATAAACTTTTGCTCGTTGCGTCAAACAAACTTGTGCCAGTTTTGTCAAACAAACTCCTGCCAGTTGCATTGAACAAACTTGTGCCACTTGTGTCGAACAAACTTGTGCCAGTTGCGTAGAACAAACTTTTGCCAGTTGCGTAGAACAAACTTGTGCCAGTTGTGTCAAACAAAATTGTGCCAGTTGCGTAGAACAAACTTGTGTTAGAGTCTTCAGGGATTCTTCGGTGAAGATTTTGGAGCCAATACGAAGACTATCATTTTCTCAAACTAGAGCATAGTCATTCATGTAATGATGGCCACCTCCGGCGATTCCGGAGGAAATCTTTGGTAAGGGGTCCTTTTTTTTTTTTTTTTTTTTTGTGGGGCCCAGGGGTCCAATTCAGCTGAAGAAAGAATCTTCAAGGAGTCTTCAAGGATTCTTCGGTGAAGATTTTGGCGCCAATACTAAGACTATCATTTTCTCAAACTAGAGCATAGTCATAAAGGCTACCAGCTATATAAATGATAGAAATTACCCTTGAAATTGAAAAATGACACCTGTTATACTACTGAAGAAAGAGTCTTCAAGGAGTCTTCAGGGAATCTTGTGTGAGGATTTTGCAGCCAATATGAAGACTATCATTTTCTAAAACTAGAGCACAGTCATTCATGTAATGATGGCCACCTCCGGCGATTCCGGAGGAAATCTTTGGTCAGGGGTCCTTTTTTTTTTTTTTTTTTTTGTGAGGCCCAGGGGTCCAATTCAGCTGAAGAAAGAATCTTCAAAGAGTCTTTAGGGATTCGTCGGTGAAGATTTTTGAGCCGATACGAAGACTATCATTTTCTCAAACTAGAGCATAGTCATTCATGTAATGATAGCCACCTCCGGCGATTCCGGAGGAACTCTTTGGTAAGGGGTACTTTTTTTTTTTTTTTTTTTGTGGGCCCAGGGGTCCAGTTCAGCTGAAGAAAGAATCTTCAAGGAGTTTTCAGGGATTCTTCGGTGAAGATTTTGCGCCAAAACGAAGACTATCATTTTCTCAAACTAGAGCATAGTCATTCATGTAATGATGGCCACCTCCGGCGATTCCGGAGGAAATCTTTGGTAAGAGGTCCTTTTTTTTGGGGGGGGGGGGCCCAGGGGTCCAATTCAGCTGAAGAAAGAATCTTCAAGGAGTCTTCAGGGATTCTTCGGTGAAGATTTTGGAGCCAATACGAAGACTATCATTTTCTCAAACTAGAGCATAGTCATTCATGTAATGATGGCCACCTCCGGCGATTCCGGAGGAAATCTTTGGTAAGGGGTCCTTTTTTTTTTTTTTTGTGGGGCCCAGGGGTCCAGTTCAGCTGAAGAAAGAATCTTCAAGGAGTTTTCAGGGATTCTTCGGTGCAGATTTTGGCGCCAATACGAAGACTATCATTTTCTCAAACTAGAGCATAGTCATTCATGTAATGATGGCCACCTCCGGCGATTCCGGAGGAAATCTTTGGTAAGGGGTCCTTTTTTGTTTTTTTTGTGAGTCCCAGGGTTCCAATTTAGCTGAAGAAAGAATCTTCAAGGAGTCTTCAGGGAATCTTCGGTGAAGATTTTGGCGCCAATACGAAGACTATCATTTTCTCAAACTAGAGCATAGTCATTCATGTAATGATGTCCACCTCCGGCGATTCCGGAGGAAATCTTTGGTGAGGGGTCCTTTTTTGTTTTTTTTTGTGGGGCCCAGGGGTCCAATTCAGCTGAAGAAAGAATCTTCAAGGAGTCTTCAGGGATTCTTCAGTGAAGATTTTGGCACAAATACGAAGACTATCATTTTCTCAAACTAGAGCATAGTCATTCAAGTAATGATGGCTACCTCATGCGATTACGGAGGAAATCTTTGCTGAGGGGTCCTTTTTTTTTTTTTTTTTTTTGTGGGGCTCAGGGGTCCAGTTCAGCTGAAGAAAGAATCTTCAAGGAGTTTTCAGGGATTCCTCGGAGAAGATTTTGGCGCCAATACGAAGACTATCATTTTCTCAAACTAGAGCATAGTCATTCATGTAATGATGGCCACCTCCGGCGATTCCGGAGGAAATCTTTGGTAAGGGGTCCTTTTTTGTTTTTTTTTGTGGGGCCCAGTGGTCCAATTCAGTTGAAGAAAGAATCTTCAAGGAGTGTTCAGGGATTCTTCGGTGAATATTTTGGAGCCAATACGAAGACTATCATTTTCTCAAACTAGAGCATAGTCATTCATGTAATGATGGCCACCTCCGGCGATTCCGGAGGAAATCTTTGGTAGGGTTTTTTTTTTTTTTTTTTTTTTTTTGTGGGGCCCAGGGGTCCAGTTCAGCTGAAGAAAGAATCTTCAAGGAGTCTTCAGGGATTCTTCGGTGAAGATTTTGGCGCCAATACGAAGACTCTCATTTTCTCAAACTAGAGCATAGTCATTCATTTAATGATGGCTACCTCCGGCGATTCCGGAGGAAATCTTTGGTAAGGGGTAGTTTTTTGTTTTTTTTTGTGGAGCCCAGGAGTCCAATTCAGCTGAAGAAAGAATATTCAAGGAGTCTTCAGGGATTCTTCGGTGTAGATTTTGGCGCCAATACGAAGACTATCATTTTCTCAAACTAGAGCATAGTCATTCATGTAATGATGGCCACCTCCGGGGATTCCGGAGGAAATCTTTGGTTAGGGGTCCTTTTTTGTTTTTTTTTGTGGGGCCCAGTGGTCCAATTCAGCTGAAGAAAGAATCTTCCAGGAGTCTTCAGGGATTCTTCGGTGAATATTTTGGAGCCAATACGAAGACTATCATTTTCTCAAACTAGAGCATAGTCATTCATGTAATGATGGCCACCTCCGGCGATTCCGGAGGAAATCTTTGGTAAGGGGTCCTTTTTTTTTTTTTTTTTTTTGTGGTGCCCAGGGGTCCAGTTCAGCTGAAGAAAGAATCTTCAAGGAGTCTTCAGGGATTCTTCAGTGAAGATTTTGGCGCCAATACGAAGACTATCATTTTCTCAAACTAGAGCATAGTCATTCATGTAATGATGGCCACCTCCGGCGATTCCTGAGGAAATCTTTGGTAAGGGGTCCTTTTTTTTTTTTTTGTGGGGCCCAGGGGTCCAATTCAGCTGAAGAAAGAATCTTCAAGGAGTCTTCAGGGATTCTTCGGTGAAGATTTTGGCGCCAATACTAAGACTATCATTTTCTCAAACTAGAGCATAGTCATAAAGGCTACCAGCTATATAAATGGTAGAAATTACCCTTGAAATTGAAAAATGACACCTGTTATACTGCTGAAGAAAGGGTCTTCAAGGAGTCTTCAGGGAATCTTGGGTGAGGATTCTGGAGCCAATATGAAGACTAATATTTTCTAAAACTAGAGCATAGTCATTCATGTAATGATGGCCACCTCCAACGATTCCGGAGGAAATCTTTGGTAAGGGGTCGTTTTTTTTTTGGGGGGGGGGGTTCCCAGGGGTCCAATTCAGCTGAAGAAAGAATCTTCAAAGAGTCTTCAGGGATTCTTCGGTGAAGATTTTGGAGCCAATATGAAGACTATCATTTTCTCATACTAGAGCATAGTCATTCATGTAATGATGGCCACCTCCGGCGATTCCGGAGGAACTCTTTGTTAAGGGATACTTTTTTTTTTTTTTTTTTGTGGGGCCCAGGGGTCCAGTTCAGCTGAAGAAAGAATCTTCAAGGAGTCTTCAGGGATTCTTCGGTGAAGATTTTGGCGCCAATACGAAGACTATCATTTTCTCAAACTAGAGCATAGTCATTCATGTAATGATGGCCACCTCCGGCGATTCCGGAGGAAATCTTTGGTAAGGGGTCCTTTTTTGTTTTTTTGGGGGGGCCCAGGGGTCCAATTCAGCTGAAGAAAGAATCTTCAAGGAGTCTTCAGGGATTCTTCGGTGAAGATTTTGGAGCCAATACGAAGACTATCATTTTCTCAAACTAGAGCATAGTCATTCATGTAATGATGGCCACCTCCGGCGATTCCTGAGGAAATCTTTGGTAAGGGGTCCTTTTTTTTTTTTTTTTTTTTGTGGGGCCCAGGGGTCCAATTCAGCTGAAGAAAGAATCTTCAAGGAGTCTTCAGGGATTCTTCGGTGAAGATTTTGGCGCCAATACTAAGACTATCATTTTCTCAAACTAGAGCATAGTCATAAAGGCTACCAGCTATATAAATGGTAGAAATTACCCTTGAAATTGAAAAATGACACCTGTTATACTGCTGAAGAAAGAGTCTTCAAGGAGTCTTCAGGGAATCTTGGGTGAGGATTCTGGAGCCAATATGAAGACTATCATTTTCTAAAACTAGAGCATAGTCATTCATGTAATGATGGCCACCTCCGGCGATTCCGGAGGAAATCTTTGGTAAGGGGTCGTTTTTTTTGGGGGGGGGGGTTCCCAGGGGTCCAATTCAGCTGAAGAAAGAATCTTCAAAGAGTCTTCAGGGATTCTTCGGTGAAGATTTTGGAGCCAATATGAAGACTATCATTTTCTCATACTAGAGCATAGTCATTCATGTAATGATGGCCACCTCCGGCGATTCCGGAGGAACTCTTTGTTAAGGGGTACTTTTTTTTTTTTTTTTTTTGTGGGGCCCAGGGGTCCAGTTCAGCTGAAGAAAGAATCTTCAAGGAGTCTTCAGGGATTCTTCGGTGAAGATTTTGGCGCCAATACGAAGACTATCATTTTCTCAAACTAGAGCATAGTCATTCATGTAATGATGGCCACCTCCGGCGATTCCGGAGGAAATCTTTGGTAAGGGGTCCTTTTTTGTTTTTTTGGGGGGGGCCCAGGGGTCCAATTCAGCTGAAGAAAGAATCTTCAAGGAGTCTTCAGGGATTCTTCGGTGAAGATTTTGGAGCCAATACGAAGACTATCATTTTCTCAAACTAGAGCATAGTCATTCATGTAATGATGGCCACCTCCGGCAATTCCGGAGGAAATCTTTGGTAAGGGGTCCTTTTTTTTTTTTTTGTGGGGCCCAGGGGTCCAGTTCAGCTGAAGAAAGAATCTTCAAGGAGTCTTCAGGGATTCTTCGGTGAAGATTTTGGCGCCAATACGAAGACTATCATTTTCTCAAACTAGAGCATAGTCATTCATGTAATGATGGCCACCTCCGGTGATTCCGGAGGAAATCTTTGGTAAGGGGTCCTTTTTTGTTTTTTTTGTGGGTCCCAGGGGTCCAATTTAGCTGAAGAAAGAATCTTCAAGGAGTCTTCAGGGATTCTTCGGTGAAGATTTTGGCGCCAATACGAAGACTATCATTTTCTCAAACTAGAGATTAGTCATTCATGTAATAATGGCCACCTCCGGCGATTCCGGAGGAAATCTTTGGTAAGGGGTCCTTTTTTGTTTTTTTTTGTGGGGCCCAGGGGTCCAATTCAGCTGAAGAAAGAATCTTCAAGGAGTCTTCAGGGATTCTTCGGTGAAGATTTTGGCGCCAATACGAAGACTATCATTTTCTCAAACTAGAGCATAGTCATTCATGTAATGATGGCCACCTCCGGCGATTCCGGAGGAAATCTTTGGTAGGGGGTCCTTTTTTTTTTTTCGTGGGGCCCAGGGGTACAGTTCAGCTGAAGAAAGAATCTTCAAGGAGTCTTCAGGGATTCTTTGTTGAAGATTTTGGCACCAATACGAAGACTATCATTTTCTCAAACTAGAGCTTAGTCATTCATGTAATGATGGCCACCTCCGGCGATTCCGGAGGAAATCTTTGGTAAGGGTTCCTTTTCTTTGGGGGGGGGAGGGGCCCAGGGGTCCAGTTCAGATGAAGAAAGAATCTTCAAGGAGTCTTCAGGGATTCTTCAGTGAAGATTTTGGCACCAATAAGAAGTCTATCATTTTCTCAAACTAGAGCATAGTCATTCATGTAATGGTGGCTACCTCCTGCGATTCCGGAGGAAATCTTTGGTAAGGGGTCCTTTTTTTTTTTTTTTTTTTTTTTGTGGGGCGCAGGGGTCCAGTTCAGCTGAAGAAAGAATCTTCAAGGAGTCTTCAGGGATTCTTCGGTGAAGATTTTGGCGCCAATACTAAGACTATCATTATCTCAAACTACAGCATAGTCATAAAGGCTACCAGCTATATCAATGGTAGAAATTACCCTTGAAATTGAAAAATGACACCTGTTATACTGCTGAAGAAAGAGTCTTCAAGGAGTCTTCAGGGAATCTTGGGTGAGGATTCTGGAGCCAATATGACGACTATCATTTTCTAAAACTAGAGCATAGTCATTCATGTAATGATGGCCACCTCCGGCGATTCCGGAGGAAATCTTTGGTAAGGGGTCGTTTTTGTTTTTTTTGGGGGGGTGCCCAGGGGTCCAATTCAGCTGAAGAAAGAATCTTCAAAGAGTCTTCAGGGATTCTTCGGTGAAGATTTTGGAGCCAATACGAAGACTATCATTTTCTCAAACTAGAGCATAGTCATTCATGTAATGATGGCCACCTCCGGTGATTCCGGAGGAAATCTTTGGTAAGGGGTCCTTTTTTGTTTTTTTTTGTGGGTCCCAGGGGTCCAATTTAGCTGAAGAAAGAATCTTCAAGGAGTCTTCAGGGATTCTTCAGTGAAGATTTTGGCACCAATACGAAGTCTATCATTTTCTCAAACTAGAGCATAGTCATTCATGTAATGGTGGCCACCTCTGGCGATTCCGGAGGAACTCTTTGGTAAGGGGTACTTTTTTTTTTTTTTTTTTTTGTGGGGCCCAGGGGTCCAGTTCAGCTGAAGACAGAATCTTCAAGGAGTCTTCAGGGATTCTTCGGTGATGATTTTGCGCCAATACGAAGACTATCATTTTCTCAAACTAGAGCATAGTCATTCATGTAATGATGGCCACCTCCGGCGATTCCGGAGGAAATCTTTGGTAAGGGGTCCTTTTTTGTTTTTTTTGGGGGGGCCCAGGGGTCCAATTCAGCTGAAGAAAGAATCTTCAAGGAGTCTTCAGGGATTTTTTGGTGAAGATTTTGGCGCCAATACGAAGATATCATTTTCTCAAACTAGAGCATAGTCATTCATGTAATGATGGCCACCTCCGGTGATTCCGGAGGAAACCTTTGGTAGGGGGTCCTTTTTTTTTTTTGTGGGGCCCAGGGGTCCAGTTCAGCTGAAGAAAGAATCTTCAAGGAGTCTTCAGGGATTCTTCGGTGAAGATTTTGGAGCCAATACGAAGACTATCATTTTCTCAAACTAGAGCATAGTCATTCATGTAATGATGGCCACCTCTGGCGATCCCGGAGGAAATCTTAGGTAAGGGGTCCTTTTTTTTTCTTTTTTTTGTGGGGCCCAGGGGTCCAATTCAGCTGAAGAAAGAATCTTCAAGGAGTCTTCAGGGATTCTACGGTGAAGATTTTGGCGCCAATACTAAGACTATCATTTTCTCAAACTAGAGCATAGTAATAAAGGCTATCAGCTATATAAATGGTAGAAATTACCCTTGAAATTGAAAAATGACACCTGTTATACTGCTGAAGAAAGAGTCTTCAAGGAGTCTTCAGGGAATCTTGGGTGAGGATTTTGGAGCCAATATGAGGACTATCATTTTCTAAAACTAGAGCGTAGTCATTCATGTAATGATGGCCACCTCCGGCGATTCCGGAGGAAATCTCTGGTAAGGGGTCCTTTTTTGTTTTTTTTTTTTTGTGGGGCCCAGGGGTCGAATTCAGCTGGAGAAAGAATCTTCAAAGAGTCTTCAGGGATTCTTCGGTGAAGATTTTGGAGCCAATACGAAGACTATCATTTTCTCAAACTAGAGCATAGTCATTCATGTAATGATGGCCACCTCCGGCGATTCCGGAGGAAATCTTTGGTAAGGGGTTCTTTTTTTTTTTTTTTTTTTTTGTGGGGCCCAGGGGTCCAATTCAGCTGAAGAAAGAATCTTCAAGGAGTCTTCAGGGATTCTTCGGTGAATATTTTGGAGCCAATACGAAGACTATCATTTTCTCAAACTAGAGCATAGTCATTCATGTAATGATGGCCACCTCCGGCGATTCCGGAGGAAATCTTTGGTAAGGGGTCCTTTTTTTTTTTTTTTGTGGGGCCCAGGGGTCCAATTCAGCTGAAGAAAGAATCTTCAAGGAGTCTTCAGAGATTCTTCGGTGAAGATTTTGGCGCCAATACGAAGACTATCATTTTCTCAAACTAGAGCATAGTCATTCATGTAATGATGGCCACCTCCAGCGATTCCGGAGGAAATCTTTGGTAAGGGGTCCTTTTTTGTTTTTTTTTGTGGGGCCCAGGGGTCCAATTCAGCTGAAGAAAGAATCTTCAAGGAGTCTTCAGGGATTCTTCGGTGAATATTTTGGAGCCAATACGAAGACTATCATTTTCTCAAACTAGAGCATAGTCATTCATGTAATGATGGCCACCTCCGGCGATTCCGGAGGAAATCTTTGGTAAGGGGTCCTTTTTTTTTTTTTTTTTTTTTTTGTGGGGCCCAGGGGTCCAATTCAGCTGAAGAAAGAATCTTCAAGGAGTCTTCAGGGATTCTTGGGTGAAGATTTTGGCGCCAATACGAAGACTATCATTTTCTCAAACTAGAGCATAGTCATTCATGTAATGATGGCCACCTCCGGCGATTCCGGAGGAAATCTTTGGTAAGGGGTCCTTTTTTTTTTTTTTTTTGTGTGGGCCCAGCGGTCCAGTTCAGTTTAGGAAAGAATCTTCAAGGAGTCTTCAGGGATTCCTCCATGAAGATTTTGGCGCCAATACGAAGACTATCATTATCTCAAACTAGAGCATAGTCATTCATGTAATGATGGCCACCTCCGGCGATTCCAGAGGAAATCTTTGGTAAGGGGTCCTTTTTTGTTTTTTTTTGTGGGGCCCAGTGGTCCAATTCAGCTGAAGAAAGAATCTTCAAGGAGTCTTCAGGGATTCTTCGGTGAATATTTTGGAGCCAATACGAAGACTATCATTTTCTCAAACTAGAGCATAGTCATTCATGTAATGATGGCCACCTCCGGCCATTCCGGAGGAAATCTTTGGTAAGGGGTCCTTTTTTTTTTTTTTTTTTGTGGGGCCCAGGGGTCCAATTCAGCTGAAGAAAGAATCTTCAAGGAGTCTTCAGGGATTTTTCGGTGAAGATTTTGGCGCCAATACGAAGACTATCATTTTCTCAAACTAGAGCATAGTCATTCATGTAATGATGGCCACCTCCGGCGATTCCGGAGGAAATCTTTGGTAAGGGGTCCTTTTTTTTTTTTTTTTGTGGGCCCAGGGGTCCAATTCAGCTGAAGAAAGAATCTTCAAGGAGTCTTCAGGGATTCTTGGGTGAAGATTTTGGCACCAATACGAAGATTATCATTTTCTCAAACTAGAGCATAGTCATTCATGTAATGATGGCCACCTCCGGCGATTCCGGAGGAAATCTTTGGTAAGGGGTCCTTTTTTTTTTTTTTTTTTTTTTTGTGGGGCCCAGGGGTCCAATTCAGCTGAAGAAAGAATCTTCAAGGAGTCTTCAGGGATTCTTGGGTGAAGATTTTGGCGCCAATACGAAGACTATCATTTTCTCAAACTAGAGCATAGTCATTCATGTAATGATGGCCACCTCTGGCGATTCCGGAGGAAATGTTTGGTAACTGGTTCTTTTTTTTTTTTTTTTTTTTTTTTGTGGGGCCCCGGGGTCCAATTCAGCTGAAGAAAGAATCTTCAAGGAGTCTTCAGGGATTTTTCGGTGAAGATTTTGGCGCCAATACGAAGACTATCATTTTCTCAAACTACAGCATAGTCATTCATGTAATGATGGCCACCTCCGGCGATTCCGGAGGAAATGTTTGGTAACTGGTCCTTTTTTTTTTCTTTTTTTTTTTGTGGGGCCCAGGGGTCCAATTCAGCTGAAGAAAGAATCTTCAAGGAGTCTTCAGGGATTCTTCAGTGAAGATTTTGGCACCAATACGAAGTCTATCATTTTCTCAAACTAGAGCATAGTCATTCATGTAATGGTGGCCACCTCTGGCGATTCCGGAGGAACTCTTTGGTAAGGGGTACTTTTTTTTTTTTTTTTGTAGGGCCCAGGGGTCCAGTTCAGCTGAAGACAGAATCTTCAAGGAGTCTTCAGGGATTCTTCGGTGATGATTTTGCGCCAATACGAAGACTATCATTTTCTCAAACTAGAGCATAGTCATTCATGTAATGATGGCCACCTCCGGCGATTCCGTAGGAAATCTTTGGTAAGGGGTCCTTTTTTGTTTTTTTTGGGGGGGCCCAGGGGTCCAATTCAGCTGAAGAAAGAATCTTCAAGGAGTCTTCAGGGATTTTTTGGTGAAGATTTTGGCGCCAATACGAAGATATCATTTTCTCAAACTAGAGCATAGTCATTCATGTAATGATGGCCACCTCCGGTGATTCCGGAGGAAACCTTTGGTAGGGGGTCCTTTTTTTTTTTGTGGGGCCCAGGGGTCCAGTTCAGCTGAAGAAAGAATCTTCAAGGAGTCTTCAGGGATTCTTCGGTGAAGATTTTGGAGCCAATACGAAGACTATCATTTTCTCAAACTAGAGCATAGTCATTCATGTAATGATGGCCACCTCTGGCGATCCCGGAGGAAATCTTTGGTAAGGGGTCCTTTTTTTTTCTTTTTTTTGTGGGGCCCAGGGGTCCAATTCAGCTGAAGAAAGAATCTTCAAGGAGTCTTCAGGGATTCTACGGTGAAGATTTTGGCGCCAATACTAAGACTATCATTTTCTCAAACTAGAGCATAGTAATAAAGGCTATCAGCTATATAAATGGTAGAAATTACCCTTGAAATTGAAAAATGACACCTGTTATACTGCTGAAGAAAGAGTCTTCAAGGAGTCTTCAGGGAATCTTGGGTGAGGATTTTGGAGCCAATATGAGGACTATCATTTTCTAAAACTAGAGCGTAGTCATTCATGTAATGATGGCCACCTCCGGCGATTCCGGAGGAAATCTCTGGTAAGGGGTCCTTTTTTGTTTGTTTTTTTTGTGGGGCCCAGGGGTCGAATTCAGCTGGAGAAAGAATCTTCAAAGAGTCTTCAGGGATTCTTCGGTGAAGATTTTGGAGCCAATACGAAGACTATCATTTTCTCAAACTAGAGCATAGTCATTCATGTAATGATGGCCACCTCCGGCCCGGAGGAAATCTTTGGTAAGGGGTTCTTTTTTTTTTTTTTTTTGTGGGGCCCAGGGGTCCAATTCAGCTGAAGAAAGAATCTTCAAGGAGTCTTCAGGGATTCTTCGGTGAAGATTTTGGAGCCAATACGAAGACTATCATTTTCTCAAACTAGAGCATAGTCATTCATGTAATGATGGCCACCTCCGGCGATTCCGGAGGAAATCTTTGGTAAGGGGTCCTTTTTTTTTTTTGTGGGGCCCAGGGGTCCAATTCAGCTGAAGAAAGAATCTTCAAGGAGTCTTCAGAGATTCTTCGGTGAAGATTTTGGCGCCAATACGAAGACTATCATTTTCTCAAACTAGAGCATAGTCATTCATGTAATGTTGGCCACCTCCAGCGATTCCGGAGGAAATCTTTGGTAAAGGGTCCTTTTTTGTTTTTTTTTTGTGGGGCCCAGTGGTCCAATTCAGCTGAAGAAAGAATCTTCAAGGAGTCTTCAGGGATTCTTCGGTGAATATTTTGGAGCCAATACGAAGACTATCATTTTCTCAAACTAGAGCATAGTCATTCATGTAATGATGGCCACCTCCGGCGATTCCGGAGGAAATCTTTGGTAAGGGGTCCTTTTTTTTTTTTTTTTTTTTTTTGTGGGGCCCAGGGGTCCAATTCAGCTGAAGAAAGAATCTTCAAGGAGTCTTCAGGGATTCTTGGGTGAAGATTTTGGCGCCAATACGAAGACTATCATTTTCTCAAACTAGAGCATAGTCATTCATGTAATGATGGCCACCTCCGGCGATTCCGGAGGAAATCTTTGGTAAGGGGTCCTTTTTTTTTTTTTTTTGTGTGGGCCCAGCGGTCCAGTTCAGTTTAGGAAAGAATCTTCAAGGAGTCTTCAGGGATTCCTCCATGAAGATTTTGGCGCCAATACGAAGACTATCATTATCTCAAACTAGAGCATAGTCATTCATGTAATGATGGCCACCTCCGGCGATTCCAGAGGAAATCTTTGGTAAGGGGTCCTTTTTTGTTTTTTTTTTGTGGGGCCCAGTGGTCCAATTCAGCTGAAGAAAGAATCTTCAAGGAGTCTTCAGGGATTCTTCGGTGAATATTTTGGAGCCAATACGAAGACTATCATTTTCTCAAACTAGAGCATAGTCATTCATGTAATGATGGCCACCTCCGGCGATTCAGGAGGAAATCTTTGGTAAGGGGTCCTTTTTTTTTTTTTTTTGTGGGGCCCAGGGGTCCAATTCAGCTGAAGAAAGAATCTTCAAGGAGTCTTCAGGGATTTTTCGGTGAAGATTTTGGCGCCAATACGAAGACTATCATTTTCTCAAACTAGAGCATAGTCATTCATGTAATGATGGCCACCTCCGGCGATTCCGGAGGAAATCTTTGGTAAGGGGTCCTTTTTTTTTTTTTTTTTGTGGGCCCAGGGGTCCAATTCAGCTGAAGAAAGAATCTTCAAGGAGTCTTCAGGGATTCTTGGGTGAAGATTTTGGCACCAATACGAAGATTATCATTTTCTCAAACTAGAGCATAGTCATTCATGTAATGATGGCCACCTCCGGCGATTCCGGAGGAAATCTTTGGTAAGGGGTCCTTTTTTTTTTTTTTTTTTTTTTTTTTGTGGGGCCCAGGGGTCCAATTCAGCTGAAGAAAGAATCTTCAAGGAGTCTTCAGGGATTCTTGGGTGAAGATTTTGGCGCCAATACGAAGACTATCATTTTCTCAAACTAGAGCATAGTCATTCATGTAATGATGGCCACCTCCGGCGATTCCGGAGGAAATGTTTGGTAACTGGTTCTTTTTTTTTTTTTTTTTTTTTTTTGTGGGGCCCCGGGGTCCAATTCAGCTGAAGAAAGAATCTTCAAGGAGTCTTCGGGGATTTTTCGGTGAAGATTTTGGCGCCAATACGAAGACTATCATTTTCTCAAACTACAGCATAGTCATTCATGTAATGATGGCCACCTCCGGCGATTCCGGAGGAAATGTTTGGTAACTGGTCCTTTTTTTTTTTTTTTTTTTTTTTTGTGGGGCCCCGGGGTCCAATTCAGCTGAAGAAAGAATCTTCAAGGAGTCTTCAGGGATTTTTCGGTGAAGATTTTGGCGCCAATACGAAGACTATCATTTTCTCAAACTACAGCATAGTCATTCATGTAATGATGGCCACCTCCGGCGATTCCGGAGGAAATGTTTGGTAACTGGTCCTTTTTTTTTTTTTTTTTTTTTGTGGGGCCCAGGGGTCCAATTCAGCTGAAGAAAGAATCTTCAAGGAGTCTTCAGGGATTCTTCGGTGAAGATTTTGGCGCCAATACTAAGACTATCATTTTCTCAAACTAGAGCATAGTCATAAAGGCTACCAGCTATATAAATGGTAGAAATTACCCTTGAAATTGAAAAATGACACCTGTTATACTGCTGAAGAAAGAGTCTTCAAGGAGTCTTCAGGGAATCTTGGGTGAGGATTCTGGAGCCAATATGAGGACTATCATTTTCTAAAACTAGAGCATAGTCATTCATGTAATGATGGCCACCTCCGGCGATTCCGGAGGAAATCTTTGGTAAGGGGTCGTTTTTGTTTTTTTTGGGGGGGTGCCCAGGGGTCCAATTCAGCTGAAGAAAGAATCTTCAAAGAGTCTTCAGGGATTCTTCGGTGAAGATTTTGGAGCCAATACGAAGACTATCATTTTCTCAAACTAGAGCATAGTCATTCATGTAATGATGGCCACCTCCGGTGATTCCGGAGGAAATCTTTGGTAAGGGGTCCTTTTTTGTTTTTTTTGTGGGTCCCAGGGGTCCAATTTAGCTGAAGAAAGAATCTTCAAGGAGTCTTCAGGGATTCTTCAGTGAAGATTTTGGCACCAATACGAAGTCTATCATTTTCTCAAACTAGAGCATAGTCATTCATGTAATGGTGGCCACCTCTGGCGATTCCGGAGGAACTCTTTGGTAAGGGGTACTTTTTTTTTTTTTTTTTTTTGTAGGGCCCAGGGGTCCAGTTCAGCTGAAGACAGAATCTTCAAGGAGTCTTCAGGGATTCTTCGGTGATGATTTTGCGCCAATACGAAGACTATCATTTTCTCAAACTAGAGCATAGTCATTCATGTAATGATGGCTACCTCCGGCGATTCCGTAGGAAATCTTTGGTAAGGGGTCCTTTTTTGTTTTTTTTGGGGGGGCCCAGGGGTCCAATTCAGCTGAAGAAAGAATCTTCAAGGAGTCTTCAGGGATTTGTTGGTGAAGATTTTGGCGCCAATACGAAGATATCATTTTCTCAAACTAGAGCATAGTCATTCATGTAATGATGGCCACCTCCGGTGATTCCGGAGGAAACCTTTGGTAGGGGGTCCTTTTTTTTTTTGTGGGGCCCAGGGGTCCAGTTCAGCTGAAGAAAGAATCTTCAAGGAGTCTTCAGGGATTCTTCGGTGAAGATTTTGGAGCCAATACGAAGACTATCATTTTCTCAAACTAGAGCATAGTCATTCATGTAATGATGGCCACCTCTGGCGATCCCGGAGGAAATCTTTGGTAAGGGGTCCTTTTTTTTCTTTTTTTTGTGGGGCCCAGGGGTCCAATTCAGCTGAAGAAAGAATCTTCAAGGAGTCTTCAGGGATTCTACGGTGAAGATTTTGGCGCCAATACTAAGACTATCATTTTCTCAAACTAGAGCATAGTAATAAAGGCTACCAGCTATATAAATGGTAGAAATTACCCTTGAAATTGAAAAATGACACCTGTTATACTGCTGAAGAAAGAGTCTTCAAGGAGTCTTCAGGGAATCTTGGGTGAGGATTTTGGAGCCAATATGAGGACTATCATTTTCTAAAACTAGAGCGTAGTCATTCATGTAATGATGGCCACCTCCGGCGATTCCGGAGGAAATCTCTGGTAAGGGGTCCTTTTTTGTTTGTTTTTTTTGTGGGGCCCAGGGGTCGAATTCAGCTGGAGAAAGAATCTTCAAAGAGTCTTCAGGGATTCTTCGGTGAAGATTTTGGAGCCAATACGAAGACTATCATTTTCTCAAACTAGAGCATAGTCATTCATGTAATGATGGCCACCTCCGGCCCGGAGGAAATCTTTGGTAAGGGGTTCTTTTTTTTTTTTTTTTTTTGTGGGGCCCAGGGGTCCAATTCAGCTGAAGAAAGAATCTTCAAGGAGTCTTCAGGGATTCTTCGGTGAAGATTTTGGAGCCAATACGAAGACTATCATTTTCTCAAACTAGAGCATAGTCATTCATGTAATGATGGCCACCTCCGGCGATTCCGGAGGAAATCTTTGGTAAGGGGTCCTTTTTTTTTTTTGTGGGGCCCAGGGGTCCAATTCAGCTGAAGAAAGAATCTTCAAGGAGTCTTCAGAGATTCTTCGGTGAAGATTTTGGCGCCAATACGAAGACTATCATTTTCTCAAACTAGAGCATAGTCATTCATGTAATGATGGCCACCTCCAGCGATTCCGGAGGAAATCTTTGGTAAAGGGTCCTTTTTTGTTTTTTTTTGTGGGGCCCAGTGGTCCAATTCAGCTGAAGAAAGAATCTTCAAGGAGTCTTCAGGGATTCTTCGGTGAATATTTTGGAGCCAATACGAAGACTATCATTTTCTCAAACTAGAGCATAGTCATTCATGTAATGATGGCCACCTCCGGCGATTCCGGAGGAAATCTTTGGTAAGGGGTCCTTTTTTTTTTTTTTTTTTTTTTTGTGGGGCCCAGGGGTCCAATTCAGCTGAAGAAAGAATCTTCAAGGAGTCTTCAGGGATTCTTGGGTGAAGATTTTGGCGCCAATACGAAGACTATCATTTTCTCAAACTAGAGCATAGTCATTCATGTAATGATGGCCACCTCCGGCGATTCCGGAGGAAATCTTTGGTAAGGGGTCCTTTTTTTTTTTTTTTGTGTGGGCCCAGCGGTCCAGTTCAGTTTAGGAAAGAATCTTCAAGGAGTCTTCAGGGATTCCTCCATGAAGATTTTGGCGCCAATACGAAGACTATCATTATCTCAAACTAGAGCATAGTCATTCATGTAATGATGGCCACCTCCGGCGATTCCAGAGGAAATCTTTGGTAAGGGGTCCTTTTTTGTTTTTTTTTGTGGGGCCCAGTGGTCCAATTCAGCTGAAGAAAGAATCTTCAAGAGGTCTTCAGGGATTCTTCGGTGAATATTTTGGAGCCAATACGAAGACTATCATTTTCTCAAACTAGAGCATAGTCATTCATGTAATGATGGCCACCTCCGGCGATTCCGGAGGAAATCTTTGGTAAGGGGTCCTTTTTTTTTTTTTTTTTTTTGTGGGGCCCAGGGGTCCAATTCAGCTGAAGAAAGAATCTTCAAGGAGTCTTCAGGGATTTTTCGGTGAAGATTTTGGTGCCAATACGAAGACTATCATTTTCTCAAACTAGAGCATAGTCATTCATGTAATGATGGCCACCTCCGGCGATTCCGGAGGAAATCTTTGGTAAGGGGTCCTTTTTTTTTTTTTTTTTTGTGGGCCCAGGGGTCCAATTCAGCTGAAGAAAGAATCTTCAAGGAGTCTTCAGGGATTCTTGGGTGAAGATTTTGGCACCAATACGAAGATTTTCATTTTCTCAAACTAGAGCATAGTCATTCATGTAATGATGGCCACCTCCGGCGATTCCGGAGGAAATCTTTGGTAAGGGGTCCTTTTTTTTTTTTTTTTTTTTTTTTGTGGGGCCCAGGGGTCCAATTCAGCTGAAGAAAGAATCTTCAAGGAGTCTTCAGGGATTCTTGGGTGAAGATTTTGGCGCCAATACGAAGACTATCATTTTCTCAAACTAGAGCATAGTCATTCATGTAATGATGGCCACCTCCGGCGATTCCGGAGGAAATGTTTGGTAACTGGTCCTTTTTTTTTTTTTTTTTTTTTTTTTGTGGGGCCCCGGGGTCCAATTCAGCTGAAGAAAGAATCTTCAAGGAGTCTTCAGGGATTTTTCGGTGAAGATTTTGGCGCCAATACGAAGACTATCATTTTCTCAAACTACAGCATAGTCATTCATGTAATGATGGCCACCTCCGGCGATTCCGGAGGAAATGTTTGGTAACTGGTCCTTTTTTTTTTTTTTTTTTTTTTGTGGGGCCCAGGGGTCCAATTCAGCTGAAGAAAGAATCTTCAAGGAGTCTTCAGGGATTCTTCGGTGAAGATTTTGGCGCCAATACTAAGACTATCATTTTCTCAAACTAGAGCATAGTCATAAAGGCTACCAGCTATATAAATGGTAGAAATTACCCTTGAAATTGAAAAATGACACCTGTTATACTGCTGAAGAAAGAGTCTTCAAGGAGTCTTCAGGGATTCTTGGGTGAGGATTCTGGAGCCAATATGAGGACTATCATTTTCTAAAACTAGAGCATAGTCATTCATGTAATGATGGCCACCTCCGGCGATTCCGGAGGAAATCTTTGGTAAGGGGTCGTTTTTGTTTTTTTTGGGGGGGTGCCCAGGGGTCCAATTCAGCTGAAGAAAGAATCTTCAAAGAGTCTTCAGGGATTCTTCGGTGAAGATTTTGGAGCCAATACGAAGACTATCATTTTCTCAAACTAGAGCATAGTCATTCATGTAATGATGGCCACCTCCGGTGATTCCGGAGGAAATCTTTGGTAAGGGGTCCTTTTTTGTTTTTTTTGTGGGTCCCAGGGGTCCAATTTAGCTGAAGAAAGAATCTTCAAGGAGTCTTCAGGGATTCTTCAGTGAAGATTTTGGCACCAATACGAAGTCTATCATTTTCTCAAACTAGAGCATAGTCATTCATGTAATGGTGGCCACCTCTGGCGATTCCGGAGGAACTCTTTGGTAAGGGGTACTTTTTTTTTTTTTTTTTTTGTAGGGCCCAGGGGTCCAGTTCAGCTGAAGACAGAATCTTCAAGGAGTCTTCAGGGATTCTTCGGTGATGATTTTGCGCCAATACGAAGACTATCATTTTCTCAAACTAGAGCACAGTCATTCATGTAATGATGGCCACCTCCGGCGATTCCGTAGGAAATCTTTGGTAAGGGGTCCTTTTTTGTTTTTTTTGGGGGGGCCCAGGGGTCCAATTCAGCTGAAGAAAGAATCTTCAAGGAGTCTTCAGGGATTTTTTGGTGAAGATTTTGGCGCCAATACGAAGATATCATTTTCTCAAACTAGAGCATAGTCATTCATGTAATGATGGCCACCTCCGGTGATTCCGGAGGAAACCTTTGGTAGGGGGTCCTTTTTTTTTTTGTGGGGCCCAGAGGTCCAGTTCAGCTGAAGAAAGAATCTTCAAGGAGTCTTCAGGGATTCTTCGGTGAAGATTTTGGAGCCAATACGAAGACTATCATTTTCTCAAACTAGAGCATAGTCATTCATGTAATGATGGCCACCTCCGGCGATCCCAGAGGAAATCTTTGGTAAGGGGTCCTTTTTTTTTTTTTTTTTGTGGGGCCCAGGGGTCCAATTCAGCTGAAGAAAGAATCTTCAAGGAGTCTTCAGGGATTCTACGGTGAAGATTTTGGCGCCAATACTAAGACTATCATTTTCTCAAACTAGAGCATAGTCATAAAGGCTATCAGCTATATGAATGGTAGAAATTACCCTTGAAATTGAAAAATGACACCTGTTATACTGCTGAAGAAAGAGTCTTCAAGGAGTCTTCAGGGAATCTTGGGTGAGGATTTTGGAGCCAATATGAGGACTATCATTTTCTAAAACTAGAGTGTAGTCATTCATGTAATGATGGCCACCTCCGGCGATTCCGGAGGAAATCTGTGTAAGGGGTCCTTTTTTGTTTTATTTTTGTGGGGCCCAGGGGTCGAATTCAGCTGAAGAAAGAATCTTCAAAGAGTCTTCAGGGATTCTTCGGTGAAGATTTTGGAGCCAATACGAAGACTATAATTTTCTCAAACTAGAGCATAGTCATTCATGTAATGATGGCCACCTCCGGCGATTCCGGAAGAAATCTTTGGTAAGGGGTCCTTTTTTTTTTTTTTTTTTGTGGGGCCCAGGGGTCCAATTCAGCTGAAGAAAGAATCTTCAAGGAGTCTTCAGGGATTCTTCGGTGAAGATTTTGGAGCCAATACGAAGACTATCATTTTCTCAAACTAGAGCATAGTCATTCATGTAATGATGGCCACCTCCGGCGATTCCGGAGGAAATCTTTGGTAAGGGGTCCTTTTATGTTTTTTTTTTTTTTTGTGGGGCCCAGGGGTCCAATTGAGCTGAAGAAAGAATCTTCAAGGAGTCTTCAGAGATTCTTCGGTGAAGATTTTGGCGCCAATAATAAGACTATCATTTTCTCAAACTAGAGCATAGTCATTCATGTAATGATGGCCACCTCCGGCGATTCCGCAGGAAATCTTTGGTAAGGGGTCCTTTTTTTTTTGTGGGTCCCAGGGGTCCAGTTCAGCTGAAGAAAGAATCTTCAAGGAGTCTTCAGGGATTCCTCGGTGAAGATTTTGGCGCCAATACGAAGACTATCATTTTCTCGAACTAGAGCATAGTCATTCATGTAATGATGGCCACCTCCGGCGATTCCGGAGGAAATCTTTGGTAAGGGGTCCTTTTTTGTTTTTTTTTGTGGGGCCCAGTGGTCCAATTCAGCTGAAGAAAGAATCTTCAAGGAGTCTTCAGGGATTCTTCGGTGAATATTTTGGAGCCAATTCGAAGACTATCATTTTCTCAAACTAGAGCATAGTCATTCATGTAATGATGGCCACCTCCGGCGATTCCGGAGGAAATCTTTGGTAAGGGGTCCTTTTTTGTTTGTTTTTTTTTTTGTGGGGCCCAGGGGTCCAATTCAGCTGAAGAAAGAATCTTCTAGGAGTCTTCAGGGATTCTTGGGTGAAGATTTTGGCGCCAATACTAAGACTATCATTTTCTCAAACTAGAGCATAGTCATAAAGGCTACCAGCTATATAAATGGTAGAAATTACCCTTGAAATTGAAAAATGACACCTGTTATATTGCTGAAGAAAGAGTCTTCAAGGAGTCTTCAGGGAATCTTGGGTGAGGATTTTGGAGCCAATATGAAGACTATCATTTTCTAAAACTAGAGCATAGTCATTCATGTAATGATGGCCACCTCCGGCGATTCCGGAGGAAATCTTTGGTAAGGGGTCCCTTTTTTTTTTTTGTGGGGCCCAGGGTTCCAATTCAGCTGAAGAAAGAATCTTCAAAGAGTCTTCAGGGAATCTTCGGTGAAGATTTTGGAGCCAACACGAAGACTATCATTTTCTCAAACTAGAGCATAGTTATTCATGTAATGATGGGCACCTCCTGCGATTCCGGAGGAAATCTTTGGTAAAGGGTCCTTTTTTTTTTTTTTTTTTTTTTGGGCCCAAGGGTCCAGTTCAGCTGAAGAAAGAATCTTCAAGGAGTCTTCAGGGAATCTTCGGTGAAGATTTTGGCGCCAATACGAAGACTATCTTTTTCTCAAACTAGAGCATAGTCATTCATGTAATGATGGCCACCTCCGGCGATTCCGGAGGAAATCTTTGGTAAGGGGTCCTTTTATGTTTTTTTTTTTTTTTTGTGGGGCCCAGGGGTCCAATTCAGCTGAAGAAAGAATCTTCAAGGAGTCTTCAGGGATTCTTTGGTGAATATTTTGGAGTCAATACGAAGACTAACATTTTCTCAAACTAGAGCATAGTCATTCATGTAATGATGGCCACCTCCTGCGATTCCGGAGGAAATCTTTGGTAAGGGGTCGTTTTTTGTTTTTTTTTTTATTGGGCCCAGGGGTCCAATTCAGCTGAAGAAAGAATCTTCAAGGAGTCTTCAGGGATTCTTTGGTGAATATTTTGGAGTCAATACGAAGACTGTCATTTTCTCAAACTAGAGCATAGTCATTCATGTAATGGTGGCCACCTCCGGCGATTCCGGAGGAAATCTTTGGTACGGGGTCCTTTTTTTTTTTTTTTTTTTTTGTGGGGCCCAGGGGTCCAATTCAGCTGAAGAAATAATCTTCAAGGAGTCTTCAGGGATTCTTCGGTGAAGATTTTGGCGCCAATACTAAGACTATCATTTTCTCAAACTAGAGTATAGTCATAAAGGCTACCAGCTATATAAATGGTAGAAATTACCCTTGAAATTGAAAAATGACACCTGTTATACTGCTGAAGAAAGAGTCTTCAAGGAGTCTTCAGGGAATCTTGGGTGAGGATTTTGGAGCCAATATGAAGACTATCATTTTCTAAAACTAGAGCATAGTCATTCATGTAATGATGGCTACCTCCGGCGATTCCGGAGGAAATCTTTGGTAAGGGGTCCTTTTTTTTTGTTTTTGTGGGGCCCAGGGGTCCAATTCAACTGTAGAAAGAATCTCCAAGGAGTCTTCAGGGATTCTTCCATGAAGATTTTGGCGCCAATACGAAGACTATCATTTTCTCAAACTAGTGCATAGTCATTCATGTAATGATGGCCACCTCCGGCGATTCCGGAGGAAATCTTTGGTAAGGGGTCCTTTTTTGTTTTGTTTTTTTTTGTGGGGCCCAGGGGTCCAATTCAGCTGAAGAAAGAATCTTCAATGAGTCTTCAGGGATTCTTCGGTGAAGCTTTTGGAGCCAATGCGAAGACTATCATTTTCTCAAACTAGAGCATAATCATTCATGTAATGATGGCCACCTCCGGCGATTCCGGAGGAAATCTTTGGTAAGGGGTCCTTTTTTTTTTTTTTTTTTGTGGGTCCAGTTCAGCTGAAGAAAAAGAATCTTCAAGGAGTCTTCAGGGATTCTTCGGTGAAGATTTTGGCGCCAATATGAAGACTATCATTTTCTCAAACTAGAGCATAGTCATTCATGTAATGATGGCCACCTCCGGCGATTCTGGAGGAAATCTTTGGTAAGGGGTCCTTTTTTTTTTTTTTTTTGTGGGACCCAGGGGTCCAGTTCAGCTGAAGAAAGAATCTTCAAGGAGTCTTCAGGGATTCTTCGGTGAAGATTTTGGCGCCAATACGAAGACTATCATTTTCTCAAACTAGAGCATAATCATTCATGTAATGATGGCCACCTCCGGCGATTCCGGAGGAAATCTTTTGTAAGGGGTCCTTTTTGTTTTTTTTTTTTTTGGGGCCCAGGAGTCCAATTTAGCTGAAGAAAGAATCTTCAAGGAGTCTTCAGGGATTCTTCGGTGAAGATATTGGCGCCAATACGAAGACTATCATTTTCTCAAACTAGAGCTTAGTCATTCATGTAATGATGGCCACCTCCGGCGATTCCAGAGGAAATATTTGGTAAGGGGTCCTTTTTATTTTTTTTTTTTGTGGGCCCAGGGGTCCAATTCAGCTGAAGAAAGAATCTTCAAGGAGTCTTCAGGGATTCTTCGGTGAAGATTTTGGAGCCAATGCTAAGACTATCATTTTCTCAAACTAGAGCATAGTCATTCATGTAATGATGGCTACCTCCGGCGATTCCGGAGGAAATCTTTGGTAGCGGGTCCTTTTTTTTTTTTTTTTTCGTGGGGCCCAGGGGTCCAGTTCAGCTGAAGAAAGAATCTTCAAGGAGTCTTCAGGGATTCTTCGGTGAAGATTTTGGCGCCAATACGAAGACTATCATTTTTTCAAACTAGAGCATAGCCATAAAGGCTACCAGATATATAAATGGTAGAAATTACCCTTGAAATTGAAAAATGACACCTGTTATACTGCTGAAGAAAGAGTCTTCAAGGAGTCTTCAGGGAATCTTGGGTGAGGATTTTGTAGCCAATATGAATACTATCATTTTCTAAAACTAGAGCATAGTCATTCATGTAATGATGGCCACCTCCGGCAATTCCGGAGGAAATCTTTGGTAAGGGGTCCTTTTTTGTTTTTTTTTTGTGGAGCCCAGGGGTCCAATTCAGCTGAAGAAAGAATCTTCAAAGAGTCTTCAGGGATTCTTCGGTGAAGATTTTGGAGCCAATATGAAGACTACCATTTTCTCAAACTAGAGCATAGTCATTCATGTAATGATGGCCACCTCCGGCGATTCCAGAGGAAATCTTTGGTAAGGGGTCGTTTTTTTTTTTTTTTTTTTTTTTTTTTGCAGTGCCCAGGGGTCCAATTCAGCCGGGACCCTTGCGTGGTGAAGGTCGCATATTCTAATCCTGGGGTGTAAAAAAAAAAAAAAAAAAAAAAAAAGGAGTCCAGCCTGAAAAAATAGAACTTTCAAAATTTTCGACCTAACTAACCCTTGTTAGTACAGTTCTATTAATTTTGGGGATGTAAAATTTTTTGGGCCAATATTTCCAGTTTCCAAAAATCGATGAATAGTAATTCAGACTTGCATAATTCTAAAATGACTATTAGTTACGGGGCCTCAAAGTCGAATTTTTAGTTTATACAATAAAAATTCAGGCACCCAAAACTCAGCAAGGCCTGAACGTATTGATGTTTTGTATGAATTTTTTTAATAGAACAGATCAAAATAAAGGGGCTCTAATTGAAGGCTAATGTCCGTGGCAGGTTCCCTCTCGGCTATGGGACCTCAAAGTTGGTGTTTTTTGTTAATTTTACATATGAACCTTGCAATTTCAAAATGACACCTCCATTACTTACAAGGTTACAGGAACCTTGAAACTGAAAAATGACACATGGAATACTACAACAGAGTGCCAATGATGAAAGGCTACCAGCTATATAAATGGTAGAAATTACCCTCGAAATTGAAAAATGACACCTGTTATACTGCTGAAGAAAGAGTCTTCAAAGAGTCTTCAGGGAATCTTGGGTGAGGATTTTGGAGCCAATATGAAGACTATCAATTTCTCAAACTAGAGCATAGTCATTCATGTAATGATGGCCACCTCCGGCGATTCCAGACGAAATCTTTGCTAAGGGGTCCTTTTTTTTGGGGGGGGGGGGGGCTCAGGGGTTCAACTCAGCTGAAGAAAGAATCTTCAAGGAGTCTTCAGGGAATCTTGGGTGAGGATTTTGGAGCAAATATGAAGACTATCATTTTCTCAAACTAGAGCATAGTCATTCATGTAATGATGGCCACCTCCGGCGATTCCGGAGGAAATATTTGCTAAGGGGTCCTTTTTTGTTTTTTTGTAGGGGGGGGGGCTCAGGGGTTCAATTCAGCTGAAGAAAGAATTTTCAAGGAGTCTTCAGGGATTCTTCGGTGAAGATTTTTTCGCCAATACGAAGACTATCATTTTCTCAAACTAGAGCATAGTCATTCATGTAACGATAGCCACCTCCGGCGATTCCGGAGGAAATCTTTGGTAAGGGGTCCTTTTTTGTTTTTTGTTTTTTTGTGGGGCCCAGGGGTCCAATTCAGCTGAAGAAAGAATCTTCAAGAAGTCTTCAGGGATTCTTCGGTGAAGATTTTGGCACCAATACGAAGACTATCATTTTCTTAAACTAGAGCATAGTCATTGATGTAATGATGTCCACCTCCGGCGATTCCGGAGGAAATCTTTGGTAAGGGGTCCTTTTTTTATTTTTTTTTGTGGGGCCCATGGGTCCAATTCACCTGAAGAAAGAATCTTCAAAGAGTCTTCAGGGATTCTTCGGTGAAGATTTTGGAGCCAATACGAAGACTATCATTTTCTCAAACTAGACCATAGTCATTCATGTAATGATGGCCACCTCTGGCGATTCCGGAGGAAATCTTTGGTAAGGGGTGCTTTTTTTTTTTTTTTTTTTTGTGGGGCCCAGGGGTCCAGTTCAGCTGAAGAAAGAATCTTCAAGGAGTCTTCAGGGATTCTTCAGTGAAGATTTTGCCACCAATACGAAGACTATAATTTTCTCAAACTAGAGCATAGTCATTCATGTAATGATGGCTACCTCCGGCGGTTCCGGAGGAAATCTTTGGTAAGGGGTCCTTTTTTGTTTTTTTTTTGTGGGGCCCAGGGGTCCAATTCAGCTGAAGAAAGAATCTCCAAGGAGTCTTCAGGGATTCTTCGCTGAAGATTTTGGCGCCAATACGAAGACTATCATTTTCTCAAACTAGAGCATAGTCATTCATGTAATGTTGGCCACCTCCGGCGATTCCAGAGGAAATCTTTGGTAAGGGGTCCTTTTTTTTTTTTGTGGGGCCCAGGGGTCCAATTCAGCTGAAGAAAGAATCTTCAAGGAGTCTTCAGGGATTCTTCGGTGAAGCTTTTGGAGCAAAGCGAAGACTATCATTTTCTCAAACTAGAGCATAGTCATTCATGTAATGATGGCCACCTCCGGCGATTCCGGAGGAAATCTTTGGTAAGGGGTCCTTTTTTTTTTTTTTGTGGGACCCAGGGGTCCAGTTCAGCTGAAGAACAAGAATCTTCAAGGAATTTTCATGGATTCTTCGGTGAAGATTTTGGCGCCAATATGAAGACTATCATTTTCTCAAACTAGAGCATAGTCATTCATGTAATGGTGGCCACCTCCGGCGATTCCGGAGGAAATCTTTGGTAAGGGGTCCTTTTTTGTTTTTTGTTTTTTTTGTGGGGCACAGGGGTCCAATTCAGCTGAAGAAAGAATCTTCAAAGAGTCTCCTGGGATTCTTCGGTGAAGATTTTGGAGCCAATACGAAGACTATCATTTTCTCAAACTAGAGCATAGTCATTCATGTAATGATGGCCACCTCCGTCGATTCCGGAGGAAATCTTTGGTAAGGGGTCCTTTTTTGTTTTTTTTATTGTGGGGCCCAGGGGTCCAATTCAGCTGAAGAAAGAATCTTCAGGGAGTCTTCAGGGATTCTTCGGTGAAGATTTTGGCGCCAATACTAAGACTAACATTTTCTCAAACTAGAGCATAGTCATTCATGTAATGATGGCCACCTCCGACGATGCCGGAGGAAATCTTTGGTAAGGCGTGCTTTTTTGTTTTCTTTTTGTGGGGACCAGGGGTCCAATTCAGCTGAAGAAAGAATCTTCAAGGAGTCTTCAGGAATTTTTCGGTGAAGATTTTGGCGCCAATAAGAAGACTATCATTTTCTCAAACGAGAGCATAGTCATTCATGTAATGATGGCCACCTCCGGCAATTCCAGAGGAAATCTTTTGTAAGGGGTCCTTTTTTTTTTTGTGGGACCCAGGGGTCCAATTCAGCTGAAGAAAGAATTTTCAAGAAGTCTTCATGGATTCTTCGGTGAAGATTTTGGCACCAATACGAAGACTATCATTTTCTCAAACTAGAGTATAGTCATTCATGTAATGATGGCCACCTCCGGCGATTCCGGAGGAAATCTTTGGTAAGGGGTCCTTTTTTTGGGTTTGTTTGTGGGGCCCAAAGGTCCAATTCAGCTGAAGAAAGAATCTTCAAGGAGTCTTCAGGGATTCTTCGATGAAGATTTTGGCGCCAATACGAAGAATATCATTTTCTCAAACGAGAGTATAGTTATTCATGTAATGATGGCCACCTCCGGCGATTCCGGAGGAAATCTTTGGTAAGGGGTCCTTTTTTGTTTTTTTTTTGTGGGGCCCAGGGGTCCAATTCAGCTGAAGAAAGAATCTTCAAAGAGTCTTCAGGGATTCTTCGGTGAAGATTTTGGAGCCAATACGAAGACTATCATTTTCTCAAACTAGAGCATAGTCATTCATGTAATGATGGCCATCTCCGGCGATTCCGGAGGAAATCTTTGGTAAGGGGTCCTTTTTTTTATTTTTTTTTTTTTGTGGGGCCCAGGGGTCCAATTCAGCCGAAGAAACAATCTTCAAGGAGTCTTCAGGGATTCTTCGGTGAAGATTTTGGCGCCAATATGAAGACTATCATTTTCTCAAACTAGAGCATAGTCATTCATGTAATGATGGACACCTCCGGCGATTCCAGAGGAAATCTTTGGTAAGGGGTCCTTTTTTGTTTTTTTTTTTGTGGGGCCCAGGGGTTCAATTCAGCTGAAGAAAGAATCTTCAAGGAGTCTTCAGGGATTCTTCGGTGAAGATTTTGGCGCCAATACGAAGACTATCATTTTCTCAAACTAGAGCATAGTCATTCATGTAATGATGGCCACCTCCGGCGATTGCAGAGGAAATCTTTGGTAAGGTGTTCTTTTTTGGGTTTGTTTGTGGGGCCCAGGGGTCCAATTTAGCTGAAGAAAGAATCTTCAATGAGTCTTCAGGGATTCTTCAGTGAAGATTATGGCGCCAATACGAAGACTATCATTTTCTCAAACTAGAGCATAGTCATTCAAGTAATGATGGCCACCTCCGGTGATTCCGGAGGAAATCTTTGGTAAGGGTCCTTTTTTTTTTTTTTTTTTTTGGGCCCAGGGGTCCAATTCAGCTGTAGAAAGAATCTTCAAGGAGTCTTCAGGGATTCTTCGGTGAAGATTTTTTTGCCAATACGAAGACTATCATTTTCTCAAACTAGAGCATAGTCATTCTTGTAATGATTGCCACCTCCGGCGATTCTGGAGGAAATCTTTGATAAGGGGTCCTTTTTTGTTTTTTTTTGTGGGGTCAAGGGGTCCAATTCAGCTGAAGAAAGAATCTTCAAGGAGTCTTCAGTGATTCTTCGGTGAAGATTTTGGCACTAATACGAAGACTATCATTTTCTCAAACTAGAGCATAATCATTCATGTAATGATTGCCACCTCCGGCGATTCCGGATTATATCTTTGCTAAGGGGTCCTTTTTTGGGTTTGTTTGTGGGGCCCAGGGGTCCAATTCAGCTGAAGAAAGAATCTTCAAGGAGTCTTCAGGGATTCTTCGGTGAAGATTTTGGCGCCAATACGAAGACTATCATTTTCTCAAACTAGACCATAGTCATTCATGTAATGATGGCCACCTCCGGCGATTCTGGAGGATATTTTTGGTAAGGGGTCCTTTTTTGTTTTTTTTTTTTTTATGGGGCCCAGGGGTCCAATTCAGCTGAAGAAAGAATCTTCAAAGAGGCTTCAGGGATTCTTCGGTGAAGATTTTGAAACCAATACGAAGACTGTCATTCTCTCAAACTAGAGCATAGTCATTCATGTAATGATGGCCACCTCCGGCAATTCCTGAGGAAATCTTTGGTAAGGGGTCCTTTTTTTTTTTTTTTGTGGGGCCCAGGGGTCCAATTCAGCTGAAGAAATAATCTTCAAGGAGTCTTCAGGGATTCTTCGGTGAAGATTTTGGCGCCAATACGAAGACTATCATTTTCTCAAACTAGAGCATAGTCATTCATGGAATGATGGACACCTCCGGCGATTCCGGAGGAAATCTTTGGTTAGGGGTCCTTTTTTGGGTTTGTTTGTGGGGCCCAGGGGTCCAATTCAGCTGAAGGAAGAATCTTCAAGGAGTCTTCAGGGATTCTTCGGTGAAGATTTTTTCGCCAATACGAAGACTATCATTTTCTGAAACTAGAGCATAGTCATTCATGGAATGATGGACACCTCCGGCGATTCCGGAGGAAATCTTTGGTAAGGGGTCCTTTTTTTTTGGGGGGGGGGACCAGGGGTCCAATTCAGCTGAAGAAAGAATCTTCAAGGAGTCTTCAGGGATTCTTCGGTGAAGATTTTGGCACCAATACGAAGACTATCATTTTCTCAAACTAGAGCATAGTCATTCATGTAATGATGGCTACCTCAGGCGATTTCGGAGGAAATCTTTGGTAAGGGGTCCTTTTTGTTTTTTTTTTTGTGGGGCCCAGGGGTCCAATTCAGCTGAAGAAAGAATCTTCAAGAAGTCTTCAGGGATTCTTCGGTGAAGATTTTTTCGCCAATACGAAGACTATCATTTTCTCAAACTAGAGCATAGTCATTCATGTAATGATGGCAACCTCCGGCGATTCCGGAGGAAATCTTTGGTAAGGGGTCCTTTTTTGTTTTTTTTTTGTGGGTTCTAGGGGTCCAATTCAGCTGAAGAAAGAATGTTCAAGAAGTCTTCAGGGATTCTTCGGTGAAGATTTTGGAGCCAATGCGAAGACTATCATTTTCTCTAACTAGAGCATAGTCATACATGTAATAATGGCCACCTCCAGCGATTCCGGAGGAAATCTTTGGTAAGGGGTCTTTTTTTTTTTTTTTTTTTGTGGGGCCCGGGGGTCCAATTCAGCTGAAGAAATAATCTTCAAGGAGTCTTCAGGGATTCTTCGGTGAAGATTTTGGCGCCAATACGAAGACTATCATTTTCTCAAACTAGAGCATAGTCATTCATGTAATGATGGACACCTCCGGCGATTCCTGAGGAAATCTTTGGTAAGGGGACCTTCTTTGTTTTTTTTTTATGGGAACCGGGGGTCCAATTCTCCTGAAGAAAGAATCTTCAAGGAGTCTTCAGGGATTTTTCGGTGAAGATTTTGGCGTCAATACGAAGAATATCATTTTCTCAAACTAGAGCATAGTCATTCATGTAATGATGGCCACCTCCGGCAATTCTGGAGAAAATCTTTGGTAAGGGATCCTTTTTTGTTTTTTTTTTGTGGGGCCCAGGGGTCCAATTCAACTGAAGAAAGAATCAAGGAGTCTTCAGGGATTCTTCGGTGAAGATTTTGGCGCCAATACGAAGACTATAATTTTCTCAAACTAGAGCATAGCCATTCATGTAATGATGGCCACCTCCGGCGATTCCGGAGGAAAACTTTGGTAAGGGGTTCTTTTGTTTTTTTTTTTTATGTTCCAGGGGTCCAATTCAGCTGAAGAAAGAATCTTCAAGGAGTCTTAAGGGATTCTTCGGTGAAGATTTTGACGCCAATATGAAGACTATCATTTTCTCAAACTAGAGCATAGTCGTTCATGTAATGATGGCCACCTCCGGCGATTCCAGAGGAAATCTTTGGTAAGGGTCCTTTTTTTTTTTTTTTTTTTGTGGGGCCCAGGAGTCCAATTCAACTGAAGAAAGAATCTTCAAGGAGTCTTCAGGGATTCTTCGGTGAAGATTTTGGCGCCAATACGAAGACTATCATTTTCTCAAACTAGAGCATAGTCATTCATGTAATGATGGACACCTCCAGCGATTCCGTAGGAAAACTTTGGTAAGGGGACCTTCTTTGTTTTTTTTTTTGTGGGGACCAGGGGTCCAATTCAGCTGAAGAAAGAATCAAGGAGTCTTCAGGGATTCTTCGGTGAAGATTTTGGCGCCAATATGAAGACTATAATTTTCTCAAACTAGAGCATAGCCATTCATGTAATGATGGACACCTCCGGCGATTCCAGAGGAAATCTTTGGTAAGGGGTTCTTTTGTTTTTTTTTTTTATGTTCCAGGGGTCCAATTCAGCTGAATAAAGAATCTTCAAGGAGTCTTAAGGGATTCTTCGGTGAAGATTTTGGCGTCCAATATGAAGACTATCATTTTCTCAATCTAGAGCATAGTGCCAGTTGCGTAGAACAAAGTTGTGCCAGTTGCATAGAACAAACTTGTGCCAGTTATGTAGAAGAAACTTGTGCCAGTTGCATCGAACAAACTTGTGCCAGTTGTGTCGAACAAACTTGTGCCAGTTACGGCGAACAAACTTGTGGCAGTTTCGTCGAGAAAACTTGTGCCAGTTGCGTCAAATAAACTTGTGCCAGTTGCATCAAACAAACTTGTGCCAGTTGCATCAAACAAACTTGTGCCAGTTGCGTCAATCAAACTTGTTCCAGTTGCGTCAAACAAACTTGTGCCATTTGAGTCGAAAAACTTGTAAAAGTTGCGTCGAACAAACTTGTGCCACTTGCGTCTAACAAACTTGTGCCAGTTGCGTCGAACAAACTTGTGCCAGTTGCGTCTAACAAACTTGTACCAGTTGCGTCAAAAAAACTTGGGCCAGTTTCGTCGAACAAACTTGTGCCAGTGGCATCCAACAAACTTGTGCCAGTTGCGTAGAACAAACTTGTGCCAGTTGCGTCAAACAAACTTGTGCCAGTTGCGTAGAACAAACTTGTGCCAGTTGCGTAGAACATCCTTGTGCCAGTTGCGTCGAACAAACTTGTGCTAGTTGGTAGAACAAACTTGTGCCAGTTGCATCAAACAAAGTTATTCCAGTTGCATAAAACAAACTAGTGCCAGTTGCATAGAACAAACTTGTGACAGTTGAGTAGAACAAACTTGTGCCAATTGCGTCAAACAAACTTGTGCCACTTCGTCGAACAAGCTTGTGCCAGTTGCGTCGAACAAACTTGTGCCAGTTGCGTCAAACAAACTTGTGCCTGTTGCGTCGAACAAACTTGTGCCAGTTGCGTCAAACAAACTTGTGCCAGTTACGGCGAACAAACTTGTGCCACTTGCGGCGAGAAAACTTGTGCCTGTTGCGTCAAATAAACTTGTGCTAGTTGCGTCAAACAAACTTGTGCCAGTTACGGCGAACAAACTTGTGCTAGTTGTGTCGAGAAAAGTTGTGCCAGTTGCGTCAAATAAACTTGCACCAGTTGCGTCAAACAAACTTGTGCCAGTTGCGTCAAAAAAACTTGTGCCAGTTGCGTCAAACAAACTTGTGCCAGTTGCGTCAAAGAAACCTGTGCCAATTGATTCGAAAAAACTTGTGCCAGTTGCGTTGAACAAACTTGTGCCAGTTACGGCGAACAAACTTGTGGCAGTTTCGTCGAGAAAACTTGTGCCAGTTGCGTCAAATAAACTTGTCCCAGTTGCATCAAACAAACTTGTGCCAGTTGCGTCAAACAAACTTGTTCCAGTTGCGTCAATCAAACTTGTTCCAGTTGCGTCAAACAAACTTGTGCCATTTGAGTCGAAAAACTTGTAAAAGTTGCGTCGAACAAACTTGTGCCAGTTGCGTCTAACAAACTTGTGCCAGTTGCGTCGAACAAACTTGTGCCAGTTGCGTCTAACAAACTTGTACCAGTTGCGTCAAAAAAACTTGGGCCAGTTTCGTCGAACAAACTTGTGCCAGTGGCATCCAACAAACTTGTGCCAGTTGCGTAGAACAAACTTGTGCCAGTTGCGTCAAACAAACTTGTGCCAGTTGCGTAGAACAAACTTGTGCCAGTTGCGTAGAACATCCTTGTGCCAGTTGCGTCGAACAAACTTGTGCTAGTTGGTAGAACAAACTTGTGCCAGTTGCATCAAACAAAGTTATGCCAGTTGCGTAAAACAAACTAGTGCCAGTTGCATAGAACAAACTTGTGACAGTTGAGTAGAACAAACTTGTGCCAATTGCGTCAAACAAACTTGTGCCACTTCGTCGAACAAGCTTGTGCCAGTTGCGTCGAACAAACTTGTGCCAGTTGCGTCAAACAAACTTGTGCCTGTTGCGTCGAACAAACTTGTGCCAGTTGCGTCAAACAAACTTGTGCCAGTTACGGCGAACAAACTTGTGCCACTTGCGGCGAGAAAACTTGTGCCTGTTGCGTCAAATAAACTTGTGCTAGTTGCGTCAAACAAACTTGTGCCAGTTACGGCGAACAAACTTGTGCTAGTTGCGTCGAGAAAAGTTGTGCCAGTTGCGTCAAATAAACTTGCACCAGTTGCGTCAAACAAACTTGTGCCAGTTGCGTCAAACAAACTTGTGCCAGTTGCGTCAAACAAACCTGTGCCAATTGATTCGAAAAAACTTGTGCCAGTTGCGTTGAACAAACTTGTGACAGTTGCGTCTAACAAACTTGTGCCAGTTGCGTCAAACAAACTTGTGCCAGTTGCATCAAAAAAACTTGTGCCAGTTGCGTCAAACAAACATGTGCCAGTGGCATCGAACAAACTAGTGCCAGTTGCGTAGAACAAACTTGTGCCAGTTGCGTCAAGCAAACTTGTGCCAGTTGCGTAGAACAAACTTGTGCCAGTTGCGTAGAACAACCTTGTGCCAGTTGCGTCGAACAAACTTAAGCCAGTTGCGTAGAACAAACTTGTGCCAGTTGCGCCAAACAAACTTATGCCAGTTGTGTAGAACAATCTAGTGCCAGTTGCATAGAACAAACTTGTGCCAGTTGCGTAGAACAAACTTGTGCCAATTGCGTCAAACAAACTTGTGCCAGTTGCGTAGAACAAACTTGTGCCAGTTGCGTCGAAGAAACTTGTGCCAGTTGCGTCAAACAAACTTGTGCCAGTTGCGTCAAACAAACTTGTGCCAGTTGCGTCGAACAAACTTGTGCCAGTTATGACGAACAAACTTGTGCCACTTGCGTCGAGAAAACTTGTGCCAGTTGCGTCAAATAAACTTGTGCCAGTTGTTATAAACTTTTGCCAGTTGCATCAAACAAACTTGTGCCAGTTGCGTCAAACAAACTTGTGCCAGTTGCGTCAAACAAACTTGTGCTATTTGCTTCAAACAAACTTGTGCCAATTGAGTCGAAAAAACTTGTGCCAGTTGCGTCGAACAAACCTGTGCCAGTTGCTTAGAACAAACTTGTGCCAGTTGCGTCAAACAAACTTGGGCCAGTTGCGTCGAATAAACTTGTGCCAGTTGCATCGAACAAACTAGTGCCAGTTGCATAGAACAAACTTGTGCCAGTTGTGTCAAACAAACTTGTGCCAGTTGCGTAGAACAAACTTGTGCATGTTGCACAGAACAACCTTCTGCCAGTTGCGTCAAACAAACTTTTGCCAGTTGCGTCAAACAAACTTGTGCCAGTTGCGTCGAACTAACTTGTGCCAGTTGTGTCAAACAAACTTGTGCCAGATGGGTCGAACAAACTTGAGCCAGTTGCGTCGAACAAATTTGTGCCAGTTGTGTCGAACAAACTTGTGCCAGTTGCGTCGAACAAAGTTGTGCCAGTTGCGTCGAACAAACTTGTGCCAGTTGCGTCGAACAAACTTGTGCCAGTTGTGTCGAACAAACTGGTATCAGTTGCGTCAAAGAAACTTGTGCCAGTTGCGTCAAACAAACTTGTGCCAATTGAGTCGAAAAAACTTGTTCCAGTTACGTCGAAGAAACTTGTGCCAGTTGCGTCTAACAAACTTGTGCCAGTTGCGTCGAACAAACTTGTGCTAGTTTGTAGAACAAACTTGTGCCAGTTGCGTAAAACAAACTAGTGCCAGTTGCATAGAACAAACTTGTTCCAGTTGAGTAGAACAAACTTGTGCCAATTGCGTCAAACAAACATGTGCCGGTTCGTCGAACAAACTTGTGCCAGTTGCGTCAAACAAACTTGTGCCAGTTGCGTCAAACAAACTTTTGCCAGTTGCGTCGAACAAACTTATGCCAGTTGCGTCAAACAAACTTGTGCCAGTTGCGTCAAACAAACTTGTGCCAGTTGCATAGAACAAACTTGTGCCAGTTGCTTCAAACAAACTTGTGCCATTTGCGTCAAACAAACTTGTGCCAGTTGCGTCAATGAAACTTATGCCAGTTGTGTCAAACAAACTTGTGCCAGTTGGGTCGAACAAACTTGTGCCAGTTATGTTAAAGAAACTTGTTCCAGTTGCGTCGAACAACCTTGTGCCAGTTGCGTCGAACAAACTTGTGCCAGTTGCGTCGAACAAACTTGCGCCAGTTCCGTCGAACAAACTTGTGCCAGTAGCTTAGAACAAACTTGTACCAGTTGTGTCAAACAAACTTGTGCGAGTTGCATCAAACAAACTTGTGCCAGTTGTGTCGAACAAACTTGTGCCAGTTGGGTAGAACAAACATGTGCCAGTTGTGTCAAACAAATTTTTGCCAGTTGCGTAGAACACACTAGTGCCAATTCCATAGAACAAACTTGTGCCAGATGCGTAGAACAAACATTTGCCATTTGCTTAGAACAAACTTGTGCCAGTTGTGTCAAACAAACCTGTGCCAGTTGTGTACAACAAACTAGTAAGAGTTGCGTAGAACAAACTTGTGCCAGTTGTGTCGAACAAACTTGTGCCAGTTGCGTAGAACAAACTTGTACCTGTTGCGTCAAACAAACTTATGCCTGTTGCATAGAACAAACTAGTGCCAGTTGCATAGAACAAACTTGTGCCAGTTGCGTAGAACAAACTTGTGCCAGTTGCGTCAAACAAACTTGTGCCAGTTGCATCGAACAAACTTGTGCCAGTTGCATCGAACAAACTTGTGCCAGTTGCGTCAAACAAACTTGTGCCATTTGCGTTGAACAAACTTGTGCCAGTTGCGTCGAACAAACTTGTGCCAGTTGCTTCGAGAAAACTTGTGCCAGTTGCGTAAAAAAAAAACTTATGCCAGTTGCGTCAAATAAACTTGTGCCAGTTGCGTCAAACAAACTTGTGCCTCTTGCGTGAAACAAACTTGTGCCAGTTGCGTCAAACAAACTTGTACCAATTGTGTCGAAAAAACTTGTGCCTGTTACGTCGAACAAGCTTGTGCCAGTTGTGTCTAACAAACTTGTGCCAGTTGCGTTAAACAAACTTGTGCCAGTTGCGTCAAACAAACTTGTGCCAGTTGCGTAGAACAAACTTGTGCCAGTTGCGTCAAACAAACTTGTGCCAGTTGCGTAGAAGAACCTTGTGCCAGTTGCGTCAAACGAACTTGTGCCAGTTGCGTCAAACAAACTTGTGCCAGTTGCGTCAAACGAACTAGTGCCAGTTGCATAGAACAAACTTGTGCCAGTTGGGTCGAACAAACTTGTGCTAGTTGCGTTAAACAAACTTGTGCCAGTTGCAACGAACAAACTTTTGCCAGTTGCGTCGAACAAACTTGTGCCAGTTGCGTCGAACAAACTTGCGCCAGTTACGTTAAACAAACTTGAGCCAGTTGCGTTGAACAAACTTCTGCCAGTTGTGTCAAACAAACTTGTGTCAGTTGCGTAGAAAAAACTTGTGCCAGTTGCGTCGAACAAACTTGTGTCAGTTGGGTAGAACAAACTTGTGCCAGTTGCGTCAAACAAACATGTGCCAGTTGCGTAGAACAAACTAGTGCCAGTTGCATAGAACAAACTTGTGCCAGATGTGTAGAACAAACTTGTGCCAGTTGCGTAGAACAAACTTGTGCCAGTTGCATAGAACAAACTTGTGCCAGTTATGTAGAACAAACTTGTGCCAGTTGCGTCGAACAAACTTGTGCCAGTTGCGTAGAACAAACTTGTGCCAGTTGCGTCAAACAAACTTGTGCCAGTTGCATAGAACAAACTAGTGCCAGTTGCATAGAACAAACTTGTGCCAGTTGCGTAGAACAAACTTGTGCCAGATGCGTCAAACAAACTTGTGTCAGTTGCGTCGAAGAAACTTGTGCGAGTTGCGTCGAAGAAACTTGTGCAGGTTGTGTCAAACAAACATGTGCCAGTTGCGTCGAACAAACTTGTGCCAGTTGCGTCAAACAAACTTGTGCCAGATATGGCGAACAAACTTGTGAAAGTTGCGTCGAGAAAACTTGTGCCAGTTGCGTCAAAAAAAACTTGTGGCAGTTGCGTCAAACAAACTTGTGCCAGTTGCGTCAAACAAACTTGTGCCTCTTGCGTCAAACAAACTTTTGCCAATTGAGTCGAAAAAACTTGTGCCGGTTACGTTGAACAAACTTGTGCCAGTTGCGTCTAACAAACTTGTGCCAGTTGCGTCGAACAAACTTGTTCCAGTTGCATCAAACAAACTTGTGCCAGTTGCGTAGAACAAACTTCTGCCAGTTGCATCAAACAAACTTGAGCCAGTTGCGTAGAACAAACTTGTGCCAGTTGCGTAGGAGAACCTTGTGCCAGTTGCGTCAAACAAACTTGTGCCAGTTGCGTCAAACAAACTTGTGCCAGTTGCGTTAAACAAACTTGTGCCAGTTGCATCGAACAAACTTTTGCCAGTTGCATCGAACAAACTTGTGCCAGTTGCATCGAACAAACTCGCGCCAGTTGCGTCGAACAAACTTGTGCCAGTTGCGTTGAACAAACTTATGCCAGTTGCATAGAACAAACTAGTGCCAGTTGCATAGAACAAACTTGTGCCAGTTGCGTAGAACAAACTTGTGCCAGTTGCGTCGAACAAACTTGTGCCAGTTGCGTTGAACAAACTTGTGCCAGTTGCGTCTAAGAAACTTGTGCCAGTTGCGTCAAACAAACTTGTGCCATTTGCGTCGAACAAACTTGTGCCAGTTGCGTCGAACAAACTTGTGCCAGATATGGCGAATTAACTTGTGCCAGTTGCTTCGAGAAAACTTGTGCCAGTTGCGTAAAAAAAAACTTGTGACAGTTGCGTCAAACAAACTTGTGCCAGTTGCGTCAAACAAACTTGTGCCTCTTGCGTCAAACAAACTTGTGCCAGTTGCGTCAAACGAACTTGTTCCAATTGAGTCGAAAAAACTTGTGCCTGTTACGTCGAACAAACTTGTGCCAGTTGTGTAGAACAAACTTGTGCCAGTTGCATAGAACAAACTTGTGCCAGTTATGTATGAACAAACTTGTGCCAGTTGCGTCAAACAAACTTGTGCCAGATGCGTAGAACAAACTTGTGCCAGTTACGGCGAACAAACTTTTGCCAGATGCGTCAAACAAACTTGTTCCAGTTGCGCCAAACAAACTTGTGCCAATTGAGTCGAAAAAACTTGTGCCAGTTGCGTCGAACAAACTTGTGACAGTTGCGCCAAACAAACTTGTGCCAGTTGCGTCAAACAAACTTGGGCCAGTTGCGTCAAACAAACTTGTGCCAGTTGCGTCGAACAAAGTTGTGCCAGTTGCGTCGAACAAACTTGTGCCAGTTGCGTCGAACAAACTTATGCCAGTTGCGTCGAACAAACTTGTGCCAGATGCGTCGAACAAACTTGTGTCAGTTGCGTCAAACAAACTTGTGCCAGTTGCGTCAAACAAACTTGTGCCAATTGAGTCGAAAAAACTTGTTCCAGTTACGTCGAACAAACTTGTGCCAGTTGTGTCTAACAAACTTGTGCCAGTTGCGTCGAACAAACTTGTGCTAGTTTGTAGAACAAACTTGTGCCAGTTGCATCAAACAAACTTATGCCAGTTGCGTAAAACAAACTAGTGCCAGTTGCATACAACAAACTTGTTCCAGTTGAGTAGAACAAACTTGTGCCAATTGCGTCAAACAAACTTGTGCCGGTTCGTCGAACAAACTTGTGCCAGTTGCGTCGAAAAAACTTGCGCCAGTTGCGTCAAACAAACTTTTGCCAGTTGCGTCGAACAAACTTGTGCCAGTTGCGTCGAACAAACTTGTGCCAGTTACGACGAACCAACTTGTGCCACTTGCGTCGAGAAATGTTGTGCCAGTTTAGTCAAAGAAACTTGTGCCAGTTGCGTCAAACAAACTTGTGCCAGTTGCGTCAAACAAACTTGTCCCAGTTGCATCAAACAAACTTGTGCCAGTTGCGGCAAACAAACTTGTGCCAATTGATTAAAAGAAACTTGTGCCAGTTGCGTTGAACAAACTTGTGCCAGTTGCGTCTAACAAACTTGTGCCAGCTGCGTCAAACAAACTTGTGCCAGTTTCGTCGAACAAACTTTTACCAGTTGCATCGAACACACTAGTGCCAGTTGCATAGAAGAAACTTGTGCCAGTTGCGTCAAACAAACTTGTGCCAGTTGCGTAGAACAAACTTGTACATGTTGCGTAGAACATTCTTGTGCCAGTTGCGTCAAACAAACTTGTGCCAGTTGTGTCAAACAAACTTGTGCCAGTTGGGTCGAACAAACTTGTGCCAGTTATGTTAAACAAACTTGTTCCAGTGGCGTCAAACAAACTTGTGCCAGTTGCGTCGAACAAACTTGTGCCAGTTGCGTCGAACAAACTTGCACCAGTTCCGCCGAACAAACTTGTGCCAGTTGCTTAGAACAAACTTGTGCCAGTTGTGTCAAACAAACTTGTGCCAGTTGCATCAAACAAACTTCTTCCAGTTGCGTCGAACAAACTTGTGCCAGTTGGGTAGAACAAACATGTGCCAGTTGTGTCAAACAAATTTGTGCCAGTTGCGTAGAACACACTAGTGCCAATTGCATAGAACAAACTTGTGCCAGATGCGTAGAACAAACATTTGCCATTTGCGTAGAACAAACTTGTGCCAGTTGTGTCAAACATACCTGTGCCAGTTGTGTACAACAAACTAGTAAGAGTTGCGTAGAACAAACTTGTGCCAGTTGTGTCGAACAAACTTGTGCCAGTTGCGTAGAACAAACGTGTACCAGTTGCGTTAAACAAACTTATACCAGTTGCATAGAACAAACTAGTGTCAGTTGCATAGAACAAACTTGTGCCAGTTGCGCAGAACAAACTTGTGCCAGTTGCGTCAAACAAACTTGTGCCAGTTGCGTCGAACAAACTTGTGCCAGTTGCGTCGAAGAAACTTGTGCCAGTTGCGTCAAACAAACTTGTGCCATTTGCGTTGAACACACTTGTGCCAGTTGCGTCGAACAAACTTGTGCCAGATATGGCGAACAAACTTGTGCTAGTTGCTTCGAGAAAACTTGTGCCAGTTGCGTAAAAAAAAACTTGTGCCAGTTACGTCAAACAATCTTGTACCAGTTGCGTCAAACAAACTTGTGCCTCTTGCATCAAACAAACTTGTGCCAGTTGCGTCAAACAAACTTTTACCAATTGAGTCGAAAAAACTTGTGCCTGTTACGTCGAACAAACTTGTGCCAGTTGCGTCTAACAAACTTGTGCCAGTTGCGTCAAACAAACTTGTGCCAGTTGCGTCAAACAAACTTGTGCCAGTTGCGTCAAACAAACTTGTGCCAGTTGCGTAGAACAAACTTGTGCCAGTTGCATCAAACAAACTTGTGCCAGTTGCGTAGAAGAACCTTGTGCCAGTTGCGTCAAACGAACGTGTGCCAGTTGCGTCAAACAAACTTGTGCCAGTTGCGTCAAACAAATTAGTGCCAGTTGCATAGAACAAACTTGTGCCAGTTGGGTCGAACAAACTTGTCCCAGTTGCGTTAAACAAACTTGTGCCAGTTGCATCGAAAAAACTTTTGCCAGTTGCGTCGAACAAACTTGTGCCAGTTGCGTCGAACAAACTTGCGCCAGTTACGTCAAACAAACTTGTGCCAGTTGCGTTGAACAAACTTCTGCCAGTTGTGTCAAACAAACTTGTGTCAGTTGTGTAGAAAAAACTTGTGCCAGTTGCGTCGAACAAACTTGTGTCAGTTGGGTAGAACAAACTTTTCCCAGTTGCATCAAACAAACATGTGCCAGTTGCATAGAACAAACTAGTGCCAGTTGCATAGAACAAACTTGTGCCAGATGTATAGAACAAACTTGTGCCAGATGCGTCGAACAAACTTGTGCCAGTTGCATAGAACAAACTTGTGCCAGTTATGTAGAACAAACTTGTGCCAGTTGCGTCGAACAAACTTGTGCCAGTTGCGTCGAACAAACTTGTGCCAGTTACGGCGAACAAACTTGTGCCAGTTTCGTTGAGAAAACTTGTGCCAGTTGCGTCAAATAAACTTGTGCCAGTTGCGTCAAACAAACTTTTGCCAGTTGCGTCAAACAAACTTGTGCCAGTTGCGTCAAACAAACTTGTTCCAGTTGTGTCAAACAAACTTGTGCCAATTGAGTTGAAAAAACTTGTGCCAGTTGCGTCGAACAAACTTGTGCTAGTTGCGTCTAACAAACTTGTGCCAATTGCGTCAAAAAACTTGGGCCAGTTTCGTCAAACAATCTTGTGCCAGTGGCATCCAACAAACTTGTGCCAGTTGCGTCGAAAAAACTTGTGCCAGTTGTGTCAAACAAACTTGTGCTAGTTAGTAAAACAAACTTGTGCCAGTTGCGTCAAACAAACTTATGCCAGTTGCGTAAAACAAACTAGTGCCAGTTGCACAGAACAAACTTGTGCCAGTTGAGTAGAACAAACTTGTGCCAATTGCATCAAACAAACTTGTGCCAGTTGCGTCGAACAAACTTGTGCCAGTAGCGTTGAAGAAACTTGTGCCAGTTGCGTCAAACAAACTTGTGCCAGTTGCGTCGAACAAACTTGTGCCAGTTGCGTCGAACAAACTTGTGCCAGTTACGGCGAACCAACTTGTGCCACTTGCGTCGAGAAAACTTGTGCCAGTTGCGTCAAATAAACTTGTGAAAGTTGCGTCAAACAAACTTGTGCCAGTTAAGGCGAACAAACTTGTGCCAGTTGCGTCGAGAAAAGTTGTGCCAGTTGCGTCAAATAAACTTATGCCAGTTGCGTCAAACAAACTTGTGCCAGTTGCGCCAAACAAACTTGTGCCAGTTGCGTCAAAAAAACTTGTGCCAGTTGCGTCAAACAAACTTGTGCCAATTGATTCGAAAAAGCATGTGCCAGTTGCGTTGAACAAACTTGAGCCAGTTGCGTCTAACAAACTTGTGCCAGATATGGCGAAAAACTTGTGCCAGTTGCTTCGAGAAAAATTTTCCCAGTTGCGTAAAAAAAAAACTTGTGCCAGTTGCGCCAAACAAACTTGTGCCAGTTGCGTCAAACAAACTTGTGCCTCTTGCGTCAAACAAACTTGTGCCAGTTGCGTCAAACAAACTTGTACCAATTGAGTCGAAAAAACTTGTGCCTGTTACGTCGAACAAACTTGTGCCAGTTGCGTCTAACAAACTTGTGCCAGTTGCGTCAAACAAACTTGTGCCAGTTGCGTCAAACAAACTTGTGCCAGTTGCGTCAAACAAACTTGTGGCAGTTGCGTAGAACAAACTTGAGCCAGTTGCGTCAAAGAAACTTGCGCCAGTTGCGTGGAAGAACCTTGTGCCAGTTGCGTCAAACGAACTTGTGCCAGTTGTGTCAAACAAACTTTTGCCAGTTGCGTCGAACAAACTTGTGCAGGTTGCGTCGAACAAACTTGCGACAGTTGCGTCAAACAAACTTGTTCCAGTTGAGTTGAACAAACTTCTGCCAGTTGTGTCACACTTGTGTCAGTTGCGTAGAACAAACTTGTGCCAGTTGCGTCGAACAAACTTTTGTCAGTTGGGTAGAACAAACTTGTGCCAGTTGCGTCAAACAAACTTGTGCCAGTTGCGTAGAACAAACTAGTGCCAGTTGCATAGAACAAAATTGTGCCAGATGCGTAGAACAAACTTGTGCCAGTTGCGTAGAACAAACTTGTGCCAGTTGCATAGAAGAAACTTGTGCCGGTTATGTAGAACAAACTTGTGCCAGTTGCGTCGAACAAACTTGTGCCAGTTGTGTCGAACAAACTTGTGCCAGTTGCGTCAAAAAAACTTGGGCCAGTTTCGTCGAACAAACTTGTGCCAGTGGCATCCAACAAACTTGTGCCAGTTGCGTCGAACAAACTTGTGACAGTTGGGTCGAAACAAACTTGTGCCAGTTGCATAAAACAAACTTGTGCCAGTTGCGTAGAACAACCTTGTGCCAGTTGCGTCGAACAAACTTGTGCTAGTTGGTAGAACAAACTTGTGCCAGTTGCGTCAAACTAACTTGTTCCAGTTGTGTCAAACAAACTTGTGCCAATTGAGTTGAAAAAACTTGTGCCAGTTGCGTCGAACAAACTTGTGCCAGTTGCGTCTAACAAACTTGTGCCAATTGCGTAAAAAAACTTGGGCCAGTTTCGTCAAACAAACTTGTGCCAGTGGCATCCAACAAACTTGTGCCAGTTGCGTCGAAAAAACTTGTGCCAGTTGTGTCAAACAAACTTGTGCTAGTTAGTAAAACAAACTTGTGCCAGTTGCGTCAAACAAACTTATGCCAGTTGCGTAAAACAAACTAGTGCCAGTTGCACAGAACAAACTTGTGCCAGTTGAGTAGAACAAACTTGTGCCAATTGCATCAAACAAACTTGTGCCAGTTGCGTCGAACAAACTTGTGCCAGTTACGGCGAACCAACTTGTGCCACTTGCGTCGAGAAAACTTGTGCCAGTTGCGTCAAATAAACTTGTGAAAGTTGCGTCAAACAAACTTGTGCCAGTTAAGGCGAACAAACTTGTGCCAGTTGCGTCGAGAAAAGTTGTGCCAGTTGCGTCGAGAAAAGTTGTGCCAGTTGCGTCAAACAAACTTGTGCCAGTTGCGTCAAACAAACTTGTGCCAGTTGCATCTAAAAAACTTGTGCCAGTTGCGTCAAACAAACTTGTGCCAATTGATTCGAAAAAGCATGTGCCAGTTGCGTTGAACAAACTTGTGCCAGTTGCGTCTAACAAACTTGTGCCAGATATGGCGAAAAACTTGTGCCAGTTGCTTCGAGAAAAATGGTGCCAGTTGCGTAAAAAAAAAAAACTTGTGCCAGTTGCGTTAAACAAACTTGTGCCAGTTGCGTCAAACAAACTTGTGCCTCTTGCGTCAAACAAACTTGTGCCTCTTGCGTCAAACAAACTTGTGCCAGTTGCGTCAAACAAACTTGTACCAATTGAGTCGAAAAAACTTGTGCCTGTTACGTCGAACAAACTTGTGCTAGTTGCGTCTAACAAACTTGTGCCAGTTGCGTCAAACAAACTTGTGCCAGTTGCGTCAAACAAACTTGTGCCAGTTGCGTCAAACAAACTTGTGCCAGTTGCGTAGAACAAACTTGAGCCAGTTGCGTCAAAGAAACTTGCGCCAGTTGCGTGGAAGAACCTTGTGCCAGTTGCGTCAAACGAACTTGTGCCAGTTGCGTCAAACGAACTTTTGCCAGTTGCGTCGAACAAACTTGTGCCAGTTGCGTCGAACAAACTTGCGACAGTTGCGTCAAACAAACTTGTGCCAGTTGCGTTGAACAAACTTCTGCCAGTTGTGTCAAACTTGTGTCAGTTGCGTAGAACAAACTTGTGCCAGTTGCGTCGAACAAACTTTTGTCAGTTGGGTAGAACAAACTTGTACCAGTTGCGTCGAACAAACTTGTGCCTGTTGGGTAGAACAAACATGTGCCAGTTGCGTCAAACAAATTTGTGCCAGTTGCGTCAAACAAACTAGTGCCAGTTGCCTAGAACAAACTTGTACCAGATGCGTAGAACAAACTTTTGCCATTTGCGCAGAACAAACTTGTGCCAGTTGTGTCAAACAAACTTGTGCCAGTTGCGTAGAACAAACTTGTGCCAGTTACGTCAAACAATCTTGTGCCAGTTGCGTCAAACAAACCTGTGCCAGTTGCGTAGAACAAACTTGTGCCAGTTACGTCAAACAAACTTGTGCCAGTGGCGTCAAAGAAACTTGTGCCAGTTGTGTCAAACAAACTTGTGCCAATTTAGTAAAAAAAACTTGTGCCAGTTGCGTCAAACAAATTGTGGCAGTTGCGTAGAACAAATTTGTCCCAGTTGTTTCAAACAAACTTGGGCCAGTTGCGTCAAACAAACTTGTGCCAGTTACATCAAACAAACTAGTGCCAGTTGCATAGAATAAACTTGTGCCAGTTGCGTCAAACAAACTTGTGCCAGTTGCGTAGAACAAACTTGTGCATGTTGCGTAGAACAAACTTGTGCCAGTTGCGTCAAACAAACTTGTGCCAGTTGCGACAAACAAACTTGTGCCAGTTGTGTCGAACAAACTTGTGCCAGTTTTGTCAAACAAACTTGTGCAAGTTGGGTCGAAGAAACTTGTGCCAGTTACGTTAAACAAACTTGTACCAGTTGCGTCGAACAAACTTGTGCCAGCTGGGTAGAACAAACATGTGCCAGTTGTGTCAAACAAATTTGTGCCAGCTGCGTAGAACACACTAGTGCCAGTTGCATAGAAGAAACTTGTGCCAGATGCGTAGAACAAACATTTGCCATTTGCGCAGAACAAACTTGTGCCAGTTGTGTCAAACAAACTTGTGCCAGTTGTGTACAACAAACTAGTAAGAGTTGCGTAGAACAAACTTGTGCCAGTTGCGTCGAACAAACTTGTGCCAGTTGCGTAGAACAAACTTGTACCAGTTGCGTCAAACAAACTTGTGCCAGTTGCGTAGAACAAACTTGTGGATGTTGCGCAGAACAAACTTGTGCCAGTTGCGTCAAACAAACTTTTGCCAGTTGCTTCAAACAAACTTGTGCCAGTTGCGTCGAACAAACTTGTGCCAGTTGTGTCAAACAAACTTGTGCCAGTTGGGTCAAAGAAACTTGTGCCAGTTGCATCAAACAAACTAGTGCCAGTTGCATAGAACAAACTTGTGCCACTTGCGTCAAACAAACTTTTGCCAATTGCGTAGAACAAACTTGTGCATGTTTCGTAGAACAAACTTGTGCCAGTTGCGTCAAACAAACTTTTGCCAGTTGCGTCAAACAAACTTGTGCCAGTTGCGTTGAACAAACTTGTGCCAGTTGCTTCAAACAAACTTTTGCCAGTTGCGTCAAACAAACCTGTGCCAGTTGCGTCGAACAAACTTGTGCCAGTTGCGTCGAACAAACTTGTGCCAGTTACGGCAAACCAACTTGTGCCACTTGCATCGAGAAAACTTGTGCCAGTTGCGTAGAACAAACATGTGCCAGTTGCATAGAACAAACTTGTGCCAGTTGCGTCAAACAAACTTGTGCCCGTTGCGTCAAACAAACTTGTGCCAGTTGCGTAGAACAAACTTGTGAAAATTACGTCAAACAAACTTGTGCCAGTGGCGTCAAACAAACTTGTGCCAGTTGTGTCAAACAAACTTGTGCCAATTTAGTCGAAAAAACTTGTGCCAGTTGCGTCGAATAAATTGTGGCAGTTGCGTCTAACAAACTTGTGACAGTTGCTTCAAACAAACTTGGGCCAGTTGCGTCGAACAAACTTGTGCCAGTTGCATCAAACAAACTAGTGCCAGTTGCATAGAACAAACTTGTGCCAGTTGCGTCAAACAAACTTGTGCCAGTTGCGTAGAACAAACTTTTGCATGTTGCTTAGAACAAACTTGTGCCAGTTGCGTCAAACAAACTTTTGCCAGTTGCGTCAAACAAACTTGTGCCAGTTGCATCGAACAAACTTGTGCCAGTTGTGTCAAACAAACTTGTGCCTGTTGGGTCAAAGAAACTTGTGCCAGTTACGTTAAAAAAACTTGTACCAGTTGCGTCGAACAAACTTGTGACAGTTGGGTAGAACAAAAATGTGCCAGTTGTGTCAAACAAATTTCTGCCAGTTGTGTAGAACACACTAGTGCCAGTTGCATAGAACAAACTTGTGCCAGATGCGTAGAACAAACATTTGCCATTTGCGTAGAACAAACTTGTGCCAGTTGTGTCAAACAAACTTGTGCCAGTTGTGTACAACAAACTAGTAGAGTTGCGTCGAACAAACTTGTGCCAGTTGCGTAGAACAAACTTGTACCAGTTGAGTCAAACAAACTTATGCCAGTTGCATAGAACAAATTAGTGCCAGTTGCATAGAACAAACTTGTGCCAGTTGCGTAGAACAAACTTGTGCCAGTTGCGTCAAACAAACTTGTGCCAGTTGCGTCGAACAAACTTGTGCCAGTTGCGTCGAACAAACTTGTGCCAGTTGCGTCAAACAAACTTGTGCCATTTGCGTCTAACAAACTTTTGCCAGTTGCGTCGAACAAACTTGTGCCACATATGGCGAACAAACTTGTGCCAGTTGCTTCGAGAAAACTTGTGCCAGTTGCTTAAAAAAAAACATGTGCCATTTGCGTCAAAAAAACTTGTGCCAGTTGCGCCAAACAAACTTGTGCCTCTTGCGTCAAACAAACTTGTGCCAGTTGCGTCAAACAAACTTGTACCAATTGAGTCGAAAAAACTTGTGCCTGTTACGTCGAACAAACTTGTGCCGGTTGCATCTAACAAACTTGTGCCAGTTGCGTCAAACAAACTTGTGCCAGTTGCATCAAACAAACTTGTGCCAGTTGCGTCAAACAAACTTGTGCCAGTTGCGTCAAACAAATTTGTGCCAGTTGCGTCAAACAAAGTTGTGCTAGTTGCGTCAAACAAACTTGTGCCAATTGATTCGAAAAAACTTGTACCAGTTGCGTTGAACAAACTTGTGCAAGTTGCGTCTAACAAACTTGTGCCAGTTGCGTCAAACAAACTTGTGCCAGTTGCGTCAAAAAAACTTGGGCCAGTTTTGTCGAACAAACTTGTGTCAGTGGCATCCAACAAACTTGTGCCAGTTGCGTAGAACAACCTTGTGCCAGTTGCGTCACACAAACTTGTGCCAGTTGCGTAGAACAAACTTGTGCCAGTTGTGTAGAACAACTTTGTGCCAGTTGCGTCGAACAAACTTGTGCTAGTTTGTAGAACAAACTTGTGCCAGTTGCGTCAAACAAACTTATGCCAGTTGCGTAAAACAAACTAGTGCCAGTTGCATAGAACAAACTTGTGCCAGTTGAGTAGAACAAACTCTTGTCAATTGCGTCAAACAAACTTGTGCCAGTTCGTCGAACAAACTTGTGCCATTTGCATCGAAGAAACTTGTGCCAGTTGCGTCAAACAAACTTGTGCCAGTTGCGTCGAACAAACTTGTGCCAGTTGCGTCGAACAAACTTGTGCCAGTTACGGCGAACCAACTTGTGCCACTTGCATCGAGAAAACTTGTGCCAGTTGCGTAGAACAAACTTGTGCCAGTTGCATAGAACAAACTTGTGCCAGTTGCATAGAACAAACTTGTGCCAGTTGCGTCAAACAAACTTGTGCCAGTTGTGTAGAACAAACTTGTGCCAGTTACGTCAAACAAACTTGTGCCAGTGGCGTCAAACAAACTTGTGCCAGTTTTGTCAAACAAACTTGTGCCAATTTAGTCGAAAAAACTTGTGCTAGTTGCGTCGAACAAATTGTGGCAGTTGCGTCTAACAAACTTTTGCCAGTTGCTTCAAACAAACTTGGGCCAGTTGCGTCGAACAAACTTGTGCCAGTTGCATCAAACAAACTAGTGCCAGTTGCATAGAACAAACTTTTGCCAGTTGCGTCAAACAAACTTGTGCCAGTTGCGTAGAACAAACTTGTGCATGTTGCGAAGAACAAACTTGTGCCAGTTGCGTCAAACAAACTTTTGCCAGTTGCGTCAAACAAACTTGTGCCAGTTGCGTCGAACAAACTTGTGCCAGTTGTGTCAAACAAACTTGTGCCAGTTGTGTCAAAGAAACTTGTGCCAGTTACGTTAAACAAACTTGTACCAGTTGCGTCGAACAAACTTGTGCCAGTTGCGTCAAACAAACTTGTGCCAGTTGCGTCAAAAAAACTTGGGCCAGTTTTGTCGAACAAACTTATGTCAGTGGCATCCAACAAACTTGTGCCAGTTGCATAGAACAACCTTGTGCCAGTTGCGTCACACAAACTTGTGCCAGTTGCGTAGAACAAACTTGTGCCAGTTGTGTAGAACAACTTTGTGCCAGTTGTGTCGAACAAACTTGTGCTAGTTTGTAGAACAAACTTGTGCCAGTTGCGTCAAACAAACTTATGCCAGTTGCGTAAAACAAACTAGTGCCAGTTGCATAGAACAAACTTGTGCCAGTTGAGTAGAACAAACTCTTGTCAATTGCGTCAAACAAACTTGTGCCAGTTCGTCGAACAAACTTGTGCCAATTGCGTCGAAGAAACTTGTGCCAGTTGCGTAGAACAAACTTGTGCCAGTTGCATAGAACAAACTTGTGCCAGTTATGTAGAAAAAACTTGTGCCAGTTGCGTCGAACAAAATTGTGCCAGTTGCGTCGATCAAACTTGTGCCAGTTGCGTCGAACAAACTTGTGCCAGTTGCGTTGAACAAACTTGTGCCAGTTGCGTCAAACAAACTTGTGCCAGTTGCATCGAACAAACTTGTGCCAGTTGTGTCGAACAAGCTTGTGCCAGTTGCGTCAAACAAACTTGTGCCAGTTGCATCGAACAAACTTGTGCCAGTTGCGTAGAACAAACTGTGCCAGTTGTGTCAAACAAACTTGTGCCAGTTGCGTCGAACAAACTTGTGCCACTTGCGTCGAACAAACTTTTGCCAGTTGCATCGAACAAACTTGTGCCAGTTGCATAGAACATTCTTGTGCCAGTTACGTAGAACAAACTTGTGCCAGTTGTGTCAGACAAACTTGTGCCAGTTGTGTAGAACAAACTTGTGCCAGTTCCTTAGAACAAACTTGTGCCAGTTGCGTAGAACAAACTTGTGCCAGTTGCGTAGAACAAACTTGTGCCAGTTGCGTCGAACAAACTTGTGCCAGTTGCGTTGAACAAACTTGTGCCAGTTTCGTCGAACAAACTTGTGCCAGTTGCGTAGAACAAACTTGTGCCAGTTGTGTCAAACAAACTTGTGCCACTTGGGTCAAACAAACTTGGGCCAGTTGCGTCGAACAAACTTGTGCCAGTTGCGTAGAACAAACTTGTGCCAGTTGCGTAGAACAAACTTGTGCGAGTTGCGTAGAACAAACTTGTGCCAGTTGCATAGAACAAACTTGTGCCAGTTTTGTAGAACAACCTTGTGCCAGTTGCGTCAAACAACCTTGTGCCAGTTGCGTCAAACAAACTTGTGCACGTTGCGTCAAAAAAACTTGTGCCAGTTGTGTCAAACAAACTTGTGCCTGTTGGGTCGAATAAACTTGTGCCAGTTGCGTTAAACAAACTTGTGCCAGTTGCGTCGAACAAACTTGTGACAGTTGCGTCGAACAAACTTGTGCCAGTTGCATCAAACAAACTTGTGCCAGTTGCATCGAACAAACTTGTGCCACTTGCGTGGAACAAACTTGTGCCACCTGCACAGAACAAACTAGTGCCAGTTGCGTAGAACAAACTTGTGTCAGTTGTGTCAAACAAACTTGGGCCAGTTGCGTAGAACAAACTTGTGCCCGTTACGTGGAACAAACTTGTGCCAGTTGCGTAGAACAAACTTCTGCCAGTTGCGTCAAACAAACTTGGGCCAGTTGCGTAGAACAAACTTGTGACAGTTGTGTCAAACAAACTTGTTCCAGTTGCGTCAAACAAACTTGTGTCAGTTGCGTAGAACAAACTTGAGCCAGTTGCGTAGAACAAACTTGTGCCAGTTGTGTAGAGCAAACTTGTGCCAGTTGTGTCAAACAAACTTGTGCCAGTTGCGTAGAACAAACTTATGCCAGTTGCATAGAACAAACTTGTGCCAGTTGTGTCAAACAAACTTGGGCCAGTTGCGTAGAACAAACTTGTGCCAGATGCGTAGGACAAACATGTGCCAGTTGTGTCAAACAAACTTGTGCCAGTTATGTAGAACAAACTTGTGCCAGTTGTGTCAGACAAACTTGTGCCAGTTGCGTAGAACAAACTTGTGCCAGTTGCGTAGAACAAACTTGTGCCAGTTGCGTAGAACAAACTTGTACCAGTTGCGTCGAACAAACTAGTGCCAGTTGCGTTGAACAAACTTGTGCCAGTTTCGTCGAACAAACTTGTGCCAGTTGCGTAGAACAAGCTTGTGCTAGTTGTGTCAAACAAACTTGTGCCAGTTGCGTCAAACAAAATTGGGCCAGTTGCGTCGAACAAACTTGTGCCAGTTGCGTCAAAGAAACTTGTGCCAGTTGCATAGAACAAACTTATGCCAGTTGCGTCTAACAAACTTGTGCCAGTTGCGTAGAACAAACTTGTGCCAGTTGCATAGAACAAACTTGTGCCAGTTTTGTAGAACAACCTTGTGCCAGTTGCGTCAAACAACATTGTGCCAGTTGCGTGAAACAAACTTGTGCACGTTGTGTTAAAAAAACTTGTGCCAGTTGTGTCAAACAAACTTGTGCCAGTTGGGTCGAATAAACTTGTCCCAGTTGCGTTAAACAAACTTGTGCCAGTTGCGTCGAACAAACTTGTGCCAGTTGCGTTGAACAAACTTGTGCCAGTTGCGTCAAACAAACTTGTGCCAGTTGCGTCAAACAAACTTGTGCCAGTTGCGTCAAACAAACTTGTGCCAATTGATTAAAAAAAACTTGTGCCAGTTGCGTTGAACAAACTTGTGCCAGTTGCGTCTAACAAACTTGTGCCAGTTGCGTCAAACAAACTTGTGCCTGTTGCGTCGAAGAAACTTGTGCCACTGGCATCGAACATACTAGTGCCAGTTGCATAGAACAAACTTGTGCCAGTTGCATCAAAAAAACTTGTGCCAGTTGCATAGAACAAACTTGTACATGTTGCGTAGAACAACCTTGTGCCAGTTGCGTCAAACAAACTTGTGCCAGTTGTGTCAAACAAACTTGTGCCAGTTGTGTCGAACAAACTTGTGCCAGTTACGTTAAACAAACTTGTTCTAGTTGCGTCGAACAAACTTGCGCCAGTTGCGTCGAATAAACGTGTGCCAGTTGCGTCGAACAAACTTGCGTCAGTTCCGTCGAACAAACTTGTGCCAGTTGCTTAGAACAAACTTGTGCCAGTTGTGTCAAACAAACTTGTGCCAGTTGCGTAGAACAAACTTGTGCCAGTTGCATCAAAAAAACTTGTGCCAGTTGAGTAGAACAAACTTGTACATGATGCGTAGAACAACCTTGTGCCAGTTGCGTCAAACAAACTTGTGCCAGTTGTGTCAAACAAACTTGTGCTAGTTGTGTCAAACAAACTTGTGGTAGTTACGTTAAACAAACTTGTTCTAGTTGCGTCGAACAAACTTGCGCCAGTTGCGTCGAATAAACGTGTGCCAGTTGCGTCGAACAAACTTGCGTCAGTTCCGTCGAACAAACTTGTGCCAGTTGCTTAGAACAAACTTGTGCCACTTGTGTCAAACAAACTTGTGCCAGTTGCCTAGAGCAAACTTGTGCCAGTTGCGTCGAACAAACTTGTGCCAGTTGGGTAGAACAAACATGTGCCAGTTGTGTCAAACAAATTTGTGCCAGTTGCGTAGAACACACTAGTGCCAGTTGCATAGAACAAACTTGTGCCAGATGCGTAGAACAAACATTTGCCATTTGCGTAGAACAAACTTGTGCCAGTTTTGTCAAAAAAACTTGTGCCAGTTGTGTACAACAAACTAGTAAGAGTTGCGTAGAACAAACTTGTGCCACTTGCGTCGAACAAACTTGTGCCAGTTGCATAGAACAAACTTGTACCAGTTGCGTCAAACAAACTTGTGCCAGTTGCATAGAACAAACTAGTGCCAGTTGCATAGAACAAATTTGTGCCAGTTGCGTAGAACAAACTTGTGCCAGTTGCATCAAACAAACTTGTGCCAGTTGCGTCAAACAAACTTGTGCCAGTTGCGTCAAACAAACTTGTGCCAGTTGCGTCAAACAAACTTGTGCCATATGCGTCGAACAAACTTGTGCCAGTTGCGTCGAACAAACTTGTGCCAGTTGCGTCAAACAAACTTCTGCCAGTTGCGCTGAACAAACTTGTGCCAGTTGCTTCGAGAAAACTTGTGCCATTTGCATAGAACAAACTTGTGCCAGTTATGTAGAACAAACTTGTGCCAGTGGCATCCAACAAACTTGTGCCAGTTGCGTCGAACAAACTTGTGCCAGTTGCGTCGAAACAAACTTGTGCGAGTTGCGTAGAACAAACTTGTGCCAGTTGCGTAGAACAACCTTGTGCCAGTTGCATCGAACAAACTTGTGCTAGTTGGTAGAACAAACTTGTGCCAGTTGCGTCAAACAAACTTATGCCAGTTGCGTAAAACAAACCAGTGCCAGTTGCATAGAACAAACTTGTGCCAGTTGAGTAGAACAAACTTGTGCCAATTGCATCAAACAAACTTGTGCCAGTTGCGTCGAACAATTCTGTGCCAGTTGCGTCGAAGAAACTTGTGCCAGTTGCGTCAAACAAACTTGTGCCAGTTGCGCCGAACAAACTTGTGCCAGTTGCGTCAGACAAACTTGTGCCAGTTAAGGCGAACAAACTTGTGCTAGTTGCGTCAGACAAACTTGTGCCAGTTGCGTCAAACAAACTTGTGCCAGTTGCATCAAACAAACTTGTGCCAGTTGCGTCAAACAAAACTTGTGCCAGTTGCGTCAAACAAGGTTGTGCTAGTTGCGTCAAACAAACTTGTGCCAATTGATTCGAAAAAACTTGTGCCAGTTGCGTTGAACAAACTTGTGCAACTTGCGTCTAACAAACTTGTGCCAGTTGCGTAAAACAAACTTGTGCCAGTTGCGTCGAACAAACTTGTGCCAGTTGCATCGAACAAACTAATGCCAGTTGCATAGAACAAACTTGTGCCAGTTGCGTCAAACAAACTTGTGCCAGTTGCGTAGAACAAACTTGTACATGTTGCGTAGAACAACCTTGTGCCAGTTGCGTTAAACAAACTTGTGCCAGTTGCGTCAAACAAACTTGTACTAGTTGCGTTGAACAAACTTGTGCCAGTTGTGTCAAACAAACTTGTGCCAGTTGGGTCGAACAAACTTGTGCCAGTTACGTTAAACAAACTTGTACCAGTTGCGTCGTACAAATTTGTGCCAGTTGTGTCGAACAAACTTGTGCCAGTTGCGTCGAACAAACTTGCACCAGTTCCGTCGAACAAACTTGTGCCAGGTGCTTAGAACAAACTTGTGCCACTTGTGTCAAACAAACTTGTGCCAGTTGTGTAGAACAAACTTGTGTCAGTTGCGTCGAACAAACTTGTGCCTGTTGGGTAAAACAAACATGTGCTAGTTGCGTCAAACAAATTTGTGCCAGTTGCGTCAAACAAACTAGTGCTAGTTACATCGAACAAACTTGTGCCAGATGCGTAGAACAAACTTTTGCCATTTGCGTAGAACAAACTTGTGCCAGTTGTGTCAAACAAACTTGTGCCAGTTGTGTACAACAAACTTGTGCCAGTTGCATAGAACAAACTTGTGCCAGTTGCATAGAACAACCTTGTGCCAGTTGCGTCAAACAAACTTGTGCCAGTTGCGTCAAACAAACTTGTGCCAGTTGCATCAAACAAACTTGTGCCAGTTGCGTCGAACAAACTTGTGCCAGTTGCGTAGAACAAACTTGTGCTTGTTGCATAGAACAAACTTGTGCCAGTTATGTAGAACAAACTTGTGCCAGTTGTGTCATACAAACTAGTGCCAGTTGCGTCGAACAAACTTGTGCCAGTTATGGCGAACAAACTTGTGCCAGTTTCGTCTAGAAAACTTGTGCCAGTTGCGTCAAATAAACTTGTGCCAGTTGCATCAAACAAACTTGTGCCAGTTGCGTCAAACAAACTTGTGTCAGTTGCGTCAAACAAACTTGTTCCAGTTGCGCAAAACGAACTTGTGCCAATTGAGTCGAAAAAAATTGTGCCAGTTTCGTCGAACTAACTTGTGCCAGTTGCGTCTAACAAACTTGTGCCAGTTGCGTCAAAAAAACTTGTGCCAGTTGCGTAGAACAAACTTGTGCCAGTTGCGTCGAACAAACTTGTGCCAGTTGCATCGAACAAACTTGTGCCAGTTTCGTCGAACAAACTTGTGCCAGTTGCGTAGAACAAACTTGTGCCAGTTGTGTCAAACAAACTTGTGCCAGTTGGGTCAAACAAACTTGGGCCAGTTGCGTTGAACAAACTTGTGCCAGTTGCATAGAACAAACTTGTGCCAGTTGCGTAGAACAAACTTGTGCCAGTTGCGTAGAGCAAACTTGTGCGAGTTGCGTAGAACAAACTTGTGCCAGTTGCATAGAACAAACTTGTGCCAATTTTGTAGAACAACCTAGTGCCAGTTGCGTCAAACAACCTTGTGCCAGTTGCGTCAAACAAACTTGTGCACGTTGCGTCAAAAAAACTTGTGCCAGTTGTGTCAAACAAACTTGTGCCTGTTGGGTCGAATAAACTTGTGCCAGTTGCATTAAACAAACTTGTGCCAGTTGCGTCGAACAAACTTGTGACAGTTGCGTCGAACAAACTTGTGCCAGTTGCATCAAACAAACTTGTGCCAGTTGCATCGAACAAACTTGTGCCACTTGCGTGGAACAAACTTGTGCCACCTGCACAGAACAAACTAGTGCCAGTTGCGTAGAACAAACTTGTGTCAGTTGTGTCAAACAAACTTGTGCCAGTTGCGTAGAACAAACTTGTGCCCGTTACGTGGAACAAACTTGTGCCAGTTGCGTAGAACAAACTTCTGCCAGTTGCGTCAAACAAACTTGGGCCAGTTGCGTAGAACAAACTTGTGACAGTTGTGTCAAACAAACTTGTTCCAGTTGCGTCAAACAAACTTGTGTCAGTTGCGTAGAACAAACTTGAGCCAGTTGCGTAGAACAAACTTGTGCCAGTTGTGTAGAGCAAACTTGTGCCAGTTGTGTCAAACAAACTTGTGCCAGTTGCGTAGAACAAACTTATGCCAGTTGCATAGAACAAACTTGTGCCAGTTGTGTCAAACAAACTTGGGCCAGTTGCGTAGAACAAACTTGTGCCAGATGCGTAGGACAAACATGTGCCAGTTGTGTCAAACAAACTTGTGCCAGTTATGTAGAACAAACTTGTGCCAGTTGTGTCAGACAAACTTGTGCCAGTTGCGTAGAACAAACTTGTGCCAGTTGCGTAGAACAAACTTGTGCCAGTTGCGTAGAACAAACTTGTACCAGTTGCGTCGAACAAACTAGTGCCAGTTGCGTTGAACAAACTTGTGCCAGTTTCGTTGAACAAACTTGTGCCAGTTGCGTAGAACAAGCTTGTGCTAGTTGTGTCAAACAAACTTGTGCCAGTTGCGTCAAACAAAATTGGGCCAGTTGCGTCGAACAAACTTGTGCCAGTTGCGTCAAAGAAACTTGTGCCAGTTGCGTAGAACAAACTTATGCCAGTTGCGTCTAACAAACTTGTGCCAGTTGCGTAGAACAAACTTGTGCCAGTTGCATAGAACAAACTTGTGCCAGTTTTGTAGAACAACCTTGTGCCAGTTGCGTCAAACAACATTGTGCCAGTTGCGTGAAACAAACTTGTGCACGTTGTGTTAAAAAAACTTGTGCCAGTTGTGTCAAACAAACTTGTGCCAGTTGGGTCGAATAAACTTGTGCCAGTTGCGTTAAACAAACTTGTGCCAGTTGCGTCGAACAAACTTGTGCCAGTTGCGTTGAACAAACTTGTGCCAGTTGCGTCAAACAAACTTGTGCCAGTTGCATAGAACAAACTTGTGCCAGTTGCGTCAAACAAACTTGTGCCAATTGATTAAAAAAAACTTGTGCCAGTTGCGTTGAACAAACTTGTGCCAGTTGCGTCTAACAAACTTGTGCCAGTTGCGTCAAACAAACTTGTGCCTGTTGCGTCGAAGAAACTTGTGCCACTGGCATCGAACATACTAGTGCCAGTTGCATAGAACAAACTTGTGCCAGTTGCATCAAAAAAACTTGTGCCAGTTGCATAGAACAAACTTGTACATGTTGCGTAGAACAACCTTGTGCCAGTTGCGTCAAACAAACTTGTGCCAGTTGTGTCAAACAAACTTGTGCCAGTTGTGTCGAACAAACTTGTGCCAGTTACGTTAAACAAACTTGTTCTAGTTGCGTCGAACAAACTTGCGCCAGTTGCGTCGAATAAACGTGTGCCAGTTGCGTCGAACAAACTTGCGTCAGTTCCGTCGAACAAACTTGTGCCAGTTGCGTCAAACAACCTTGTGCCAGTTGTGTCAAACAAACTTGTGCCAGTTGCGTAGAACAAACTTGTGCCAGTTGCATCAAAAAAACTTGTGCCAGTTGAGTAGAACAAACTTGTACATGATGCGTAGAACAACCTTGTGCCAGTTGCGTCAAACAAACTTGTGCCAGTTGTGTCAAACAAACTTGTGCCAGTTGTGTCAAACAAACTTGTGGTAGTTACGTTAAACAAACTTGTTCTAGTTGCGTCGAACAAACTTGCGCCAGTTGCGTCGAATAAACGTGTGCCAGTTGCGTCGAACAAACTTGCGTCAGTTCCGTCGAACAAACTTGTGCCAGTTGCTTAGAACAAACTTGTGCCACTTGTGTCAAACAAACTTGTGCCAGTTGCGTAGAACAAACTTGTGCCAGTTGCGTCGAACAAACTTGTGCCAGTTGGGTAGAACAAACATGTGCCAGTTGTGTCAAACAAATTTGTGCCAGTTGCGTAGAACACACTAGTGCCAGTTGCATAGAACAAACTTGTGCCAGATGCGTAGAACAAACATTTGCCATTTGCGTAGAACAAACTTGTGCCAGTTTTGTCAAAAAAACTTGTGCCAGTTGTGTACAACAAACTAGTAAGAGTTGCGTAGAACAAACTTGTGCCAGTTGCGTCGTACAAACTTGTGCCAGTTGCATAGAACAAACTTGTACCAGTTGCGTCAAACAAACTTGTGCCAGTTGCATAGAACAAACTAGTGCCAGTTGCATAGAACAAATTTGTGCCAGTTGCGTAGAACAAACTTGTGCCAGTTGCATCAAACAAACTTGTGCCAGTTGCGTCAAACAAACTTGTGCCAGTTGCGTCAAACAAACTTGTGCCAGTTGCGTCAAACAAACTTGTGCCATATGCGTCGAACAAACTTGTGCCAGTTGCGTCGAACAAACTTGTGCCAGTTGCGTCAAACAAACTTCTGCCAGTTGCGCCGAACAAACTTGTGCCAGTTGCTTCGAGAAAACTTGTGCCATTTGCATAGAACAAACTTGTGCCAGTTATGTAGAACAAACTTGTGCCAGTGGCATCCAACAAACTTGTGCCAGTTGCGTCGAACAAACTTGTGCCATTTGCGTCGAAACAAACTTGTGCGAGTTGCGTAGAACAAACTTGTGCCAGTTGCGTAGAACAACCTTGTGCCAGTTGCATCGAACAAACTTGTGCTAGTTGGTAGAACAAACTTGTGCCAGTTGCGTCAAACAAACTTATGCCAGTTGCGTAAAACAAACCAGTGCCAGTTGCATAGAACAAACTTGTGCCAGTTGAGTAGAACAAACTTGTGCCAATTGCATCAAACAAACTTGTGCCAGTTGCGTCGAACAATTTTGTGCCAGTTGCGTCGAAGAAACTTGTGCCAGTTGCGTCAAACAAACTTGTGCCAGTTGCGCCGAACAAACTTGTGCCAGTTGCGTCAGACAAACTTGTGCCAGTTAAGGCGAACAAACTTGTGCCAGTTGCGTCAGACAAACTTGTGCCAGTTGCGTCAAACAAACTTGTGCCAGTTGCATCAAACAAACTTGTGCCAGTTGCGTCAAACAAAACTTGTGCCAGTTGCGTCAAACAAGGTTGTGCTAGTTGCGTCAAACAAACTTGTGCCAATTGATTCGAAAAAACTTGTGCCAGTTGCGTTGAACAAACTTGTGCAACTTGCGTCTAACAAACTTGTGCCAGTTGCGTAAAACAAACTTGTGCCAGTTGCGTCGAACAAACTTGTGCCAGTTGCATCGAACAAACTAATGCCAGTTGCATAGAACAAACTTGTGCCAGTTGCGTCAAACAAACTTGTGCCAGTTGCGTAGAACAAACTTGTACATGTTGCGTAGAACAACCTTGTGCCAGTTGCGTTAAACAAACTTGTGCCAGTTGCGTCAAACAAACTTGTACTAGTTGCGTTGAACAAACTTGTGCCAGTTGTGTCAAACAAACTTGTGCCAGTTGGGTCGAACAAACTTGTGCCAGTTACGTTAAACAAACTTGTACCAGTTGCGTCGTACAAATTTGTGCCAGTTGTGTCGAACAAACTTGTGCCAGTTGCGTCGAACAAACTTGCACCAGTTCCGTCGAACAAACTTGTGCCAGGTACTTAGAACAAACTTGTGCCACTTGTGTCAAACAAACTTGTGCCAGTTGTGTAGAACAAACTTGTGTCAGTTGCGTCGAACAAACTTGTGCCTGTTGGGTAAAACAAACATGTGCTAGTTGCGTCAAACAAATTTGTGCCAGTTGCGTCAAACAAACTAGTGCTAGTTACATCGAACAAACTTGTGCCAGATGCGTAGAACAAACTTTTGCCATTTGCGTAGAACAAACTTGTGCCAGTTGTGTCAAACAAACTTGTGCCAGTTGTGTACAACAAACTTGTGCCAGTTGCATAGAACAAACTTGTGCCAGTTGCATAGAACAACCTTGTGCCAGTTGCGTCAAACAAACTTGTGCCAGTTGCGTCAAACAAACTTGTGCCAGTTGCGTCAAACAAACTTGTGCCAGTTGCGTCGAACAAACTTGTGCCAGTTGCGTAGAACAAACTTGTGCTTGTTGCATAGAACAAACTTGTGCCAGTTATGTAGAACAAACTTGTGCCAGTTGTGTCATACAAACTAGTGCCAGTTGCGTCGAACAAACTTGTGCCAGTTATGGCGAACAAACTTGTGCCAGTTTCGTCTAGAAAACTTGTGCCAGTTGCGTCAAATAAACTTGTGCCAGTTGCATCAAACAAACTTGTGCCAGTTGCGTCAAACAAACTTGTGTCAGTTGCGTCAAACAAACTTGTTCCAGTTGCGCAAAACGAACTTGTGCCAATTGAGTCGAAAAAAATTGTGCCAGTTTCGTCGAACTAACTTGTGCCAGTTGCGTCTAACAAACTTGTGCCAGTTGCGTCAAAAAAACTTGTGCCAGTTGCGTAGAACAAACTTGTGCCAGTTGCGTCGAACAAACTTGTGCCAGTTGCGTCGAACAAACTTGTGCCAGTTTCGTCGAACAAACTTGTGCCAGTTGCGTAGAACAAACTTGTGCCAGTTGTGTCAAACAAACTTGTGCCAGTTGGGCCAAACAAACTTGGGCCAGTTGCGTTGAACAAACTTGTGCCAGTTGCGTAGAACAAACTTGTGCCAGTTGCGTAGAACAAACTTGTGCCAGTTGCGTAGAGCAAACTTGTGCGAGTTGCGTAGAACAAACTTGTGCCAGTTGCATAGAACAAACTTGTGCCAATTTTGTAGAACAACCTTGTGCCAGTTGCGTCAAACAACCTTGTGCCAGTTGCGTCAAACAAACTTGTGCACGTTGCGTCAAAAAAACTTGTGCCAGTTGTGTCAAACAAACTTGTGCCTGTTGGGTCGAATAAACTTGTGCCAGTTTCGTTAAACAAACTTGTGCCAGTTGCGTCGAACAAACTTGTGACAGTTGCGTCGAACAAACTTGTGCCAGTTGCATCAAACAAACTTGTGCCAGTTGCATCGAACAAACTTGTGCCACTTGCGTCGAACAAACTTGTGCCACCTGCGCAGAACAAACTTGTGCCAGTTGCGTAGAACAAACTTGTGTCAGTTGTGTCAAACAAACTTGTGCCAGTTGCGTAGAACAAACTTGTGCCCGTTACGTGGAACAAACTTGTGCCAGTTGCGTAGAACAAACTTCTGCCAGTTAAGTCAAACAAACTTGGGCCAGTTGAGTAGAACAAACTTGTGCCAGTTGTGTCAAACAAACTTGTGCCAGTTGCGTCAAACAAACTTGTGTCAGTTGCGTAGAACAAACTTGAGCCAGTTGCGTAGAACAAACTTGTGCCAGTTGTGTAGAGCAAACTTGTGCCAGTTGTGTCAAACAAACTTGTGCCAGTTGTGTAGAACAAACTTATGCCAGTTGCATAGAACAAACTTGTGCCAGTTGTGTCAAACAAACTTGGGCCAGTTGCGTAGAACAAACTTGTGCCAGATGCGTAGGACAAACATGTGCCAGTTGTGTCAAACAAACTTGTGCCAGTTATGTAGAACAAATTTGTGCCAGTTGTGTCAGACAAACTTGTGCCAGTTGCGTAGAACAAACTTGTGCCAGTTGCGTAGAACAAACTTGTGCCAGTTGCGTAGAACAAACTTGTACCAGTTGCGTCGAACAAACTAGTGCCAGTTGCGTTGAACAAACTTGTGCCAGTTTCGTTGAACAAACTTGTGCCGGTTGCGTAGAACAAACTTGTGCTAGTTGTGTCAAACAAACTTGTGCCAGTTGCGTCAAACAAACTTGGGCCAGTTGCGTCGAACAAACTTGTGCCAGTTGCGTCAAATAAACTTGTGCCAGTTGAGTAGAACAAACTTATGCCAGTTGCGTCTAACAAACTTGTGCCAGTTGCGTAGAACAAACTTGTGCCAGTTGTATAGAACAAACTTGTGCCAGTTTTGTAGAACAACCCTGTGCCAGTTGCGTCAAACAACCTTGTGCCAGTTGCGTGAAACAAACTTGTGCACGTTGCGTCAAAAAAACTTGTGCCAGTTGTGTCAAACAAACTTGTGCCAGTTGGGTCGAATAAACTTGTGCCAGTTGCGTTAAACAAACTTGTGCCAGTTGCGTCGAACAAACTTGTGCCAGTTGCGTTGAACAAACTTGTGCCAGTTGTGTCAAACAAACTTGTGCCAGTTGCATCGAACAAACTTGTGCCAGTTGCATAGAACATTCTTGTGCCAGTTACGTAGAACAAACTTGTGCCAGTTGTGTCAGACAAACTTGTGCCAGTTGTGTAGAACAAACTTGTGCCAGTTCCTTAGAACAAACTTGTGCCAGTTGCGTCGAACAAACTTGTGCCAGTTGCGTCGAACAAACTTGTGCCAGTTGCATAGAACATTCTTGTGCCAGTTACGTAGAACAAACTTGTGCCAGTTGTGTCAGACAAACTTGTGCCAGTTGTGTAGAACAAACTTGTGCCAGTTCCTTAGAACAAACTTGTGCCAGTTGCGTAGAACAAACTTGTGCCAGTTGCGTAGAACAAACTTGTGCCAGTTGCGTCGAACAAACTTGTGCCAGTTGCGTTGAACAAACTTGTGCCAGTTTCGTCGAACAAACTTGTGCCAGTTGCGTAGAACAAACTTGTGCCAGTTGTGTCAAACAAACTTGTGCCAGTTGGGTCAAACAAACTTGGGCCAGTTGCGTCGAACAAACTTGTGCCAGTTGCGTAGAACAAACTTGTGCCAGTTGCGTAGAACAAACTTGTGCGAGTTGCGTAGAACAAACTTGTGCCAGTTGCATAGAACAAACTTGTGCCAGTTTTGTAGAACAACCTTGTGCCAGTTGCGTCAAACAACCTTGTGCCAGTTGCGTCAAACAAACTTGTGCACGTTGCGTCAAAAAAACTTGTGCCAGTTGTGTCAAACAAACTTGTGCCTGTTGGGTCGAATAAACTTGTGCCAGTTGCGTTAAACAAACTTGTGCCAGTTGCGTCGAACAAACTTGTGACAGTTGCGTCGAACAAACTTGTGCCAGTTGCATCAAACAAACTTGTGCCAGTTGCATCGAACAAACTTGTGCCACTTGCGTGGAACAAACTTGTGCCACCTGCACAGAACAAACTAGTGCCAGTTGCGTAGAACAAACTTGTGTCAGTTGTGTCAAACAAACTTGTGCCAGTTGCGTAGAACAAACTTGTGCCCGTTACGTGGAACAAACTTGTGCCAGTTGCGTAGAACAAACTTCTGCCAGTTGCGTCAAACAAACTTGGGCCAGTTGCGTAGAACAAACTTGTGACAGTTGTGTCAAACAAACTTGTTCCAGTTGCGTCAAACAAACTTGTGTCAGTTGCGTAGAACAAACTTGAGCCAGTTGCGTAGAACAAACTTGTGCCAGTTGTGTAGAGCAAACTTGTGCCAGTTGTGTCAAACAAACTTGTGCCAGTTGCGTAGAACAAACTTATGCCAGTTGCATAGAACAAACTTGTGCCAGTTGTGTCAAACAAACTTGGGCCAGTTGCGTAGAACAAACTTGTGCCAGATGCGTAGGACAAACATGTGCCAGTTGTGTCAAACAAACTTGTGCCAGTTATGTAGAACAAACTTGTGCCAGTTGTGTCAGACAAACTTGTGCCAGTTGCGTAGAACAAACTTGTGCCAGTTGCGTAGAACAAACTTGTACCAGTTGCGTCGAACAAACTAGTGCCAGTTGCGTTGAACAAACTTGTGCCAGTTTCGTTGAACAAACTTGTGCCAGTTGCGTAGAACAAGCTTGTGCTAGTTGTGTCAAACAAACTTGTGCCAGTTGCGTCAAACAAAATTGGGCCAGTTGCGTCGAACAAACTTGTGCCAGTTGCGTCAAAGAAACTTGTGCCAGTTGCGTAGAACAAACTTATGCCAGTTGCGTCTAACAAACTTGTGCCAGTTGCGTAGAACAAACTTGTGCCAGTTGCATAGAACAAACTTGTGCCAGTTTTGTAGAACAACCTTGTGCCAGTTGCGTCAAACAACATTGTGCCAGTTGCGTGAAACAAACTTGTGCACGTTGTGTTAAAAAAACTTGTGCCAGTTGTGTCAAACAAACTTGTGCCAGTTGGGTCGAATAAACTTGTGCCAGTTGCGTTAAACAAACTTGTGCCAGTTGCGTCGAACAAACTTGTGCCAGTTGCGTTGAACAAACTTGTGCCAGTTGCGTCAAACAAACTTGTGCCAGTTGCGTCAAACAAACTTGTGCCAGTTGCGTCAAACAAACTTGTGCCAATTGATTAAAAAAAACTTGTGCCAGTTGCGTTGAACAAACTTGTGCCAGTTGCGTCTAACAAACTTGTGCCAGTTGCGTCAAACAAACTTGTGCCTGTTGCGTCGAAGAAACTTGTGCCACTGGCATCGAACATACTAGTGCCAGTTGCATAGAACAAACTTGTGCCAGTTGCATCAAAAAAACTTGTGCCAGTTGCATAGAACAAACTTGTACATGTTGCGTAGAACAACCTTGTGCCAGTTGCGTCAAACAAACTTGTGCCAGTTGTGTCAAACAAACTTGTGCCAGTTGTGTCAAACAAACTTGTGCCAGTTACGTTAAACAAACTTGTTCTAGTTGCGTCGAACAAACTTGCGCCAGTTGCGTCGAATAAACGTGTGCCAGTTGCGTCGAACAAACTTGAGTCAGTTCCGTCGAACAAACTTGTGCCAGTTGCTTAGAACAAACTTGTGCCAGTTGTGTCAAACAAACTTGTGCCAGTTGCGTAGAACAAACTTGTGCCAGTTGCATCAAAAAAACTTGTGCCAGTTGAGTAGAACAAACTTGTACATGATGCGTAGAACAACCTTGTGCCAGTTGCGTCAAACAAACTTGTGCCAGTTGTGTCAAACAAACTTGTGCCAGTTGTGTCAAACAAACTTGTGGTAGTTACGTTAAACAAACTTGTTCTAGTTGCGTCGAACAAACTTGCGCCAGTTGCGTCGAATAAACGTGTGCCAGTTGCGTCGAACAAACTTGCGTCAGTTCCGTCGAACAAACTTGTGCCAGTTGCTTAGAACAAACTTGTGCCACTTGTGTCAAACAAACTTGTGCCAGTTGCGTAGAACAAACTTGTGCCAGTTGCGTCGAACAAACTTGTGCCAGTTGGGTAGAACAAACATGTGCCAGTTGTGTCAAACAAATTTGTGCCAGTTGCGTAGAACACACTAGTGCCAGTTGCATAGAACAAACTTGTGCCAGATGCGTAGAACAAACATTTGCCATTTGCGTAGAACAAACTTGTGCCAGTTTTGTCAAAAAAACTTGTGCCAGTTGTGTACAACAAACTAGTAAGAGTTGCGTAGAAGAAACTTGTGCCAGTTGCGTCGAACAAACTTGTGCCAGTTGCATAGAACAAACTTGTACCAGTTGCGTCAAACAAACTTGTGCCAGTTGCATAGAACAAACTAGTGCCAGTTGCATAGAACAAATTTGTGCCAGTTGCGTAGAACAAACTTGTGCCAGTTGCATCAAACAAACTTGTGCCAGTTGCGTCAAACAAACTTGTGCCAGTTGCGTCAAACAAACTTGTGCCAGTTGCGTCAAACAAACTTGTGCCATATGCGTCGAACAAACTTGTGCCAGTTGCGTCGAACAAACTTGTGCCAGTTGCGTCAAACAAACTTCTGCCAGTTGCGCCGAACAAACTTGTGCCAGTTGCTTCGAGAAAACTTGTGCCAGTTGCGTAAAAAAAACTGGTGCCAGTTGCGTCAAACAAACTTGTGCCAGTTGCGTCAAACAAACTTGTGCCTCTTGCATCAAACAAACTTGTGCCAGTTGCGTCAAACAAACTTGTACCAGTTGAGTCGAAAAAACTTGTGCCTGTTACGTCGAACAAACTTGTGCCAGTTGCGTCTAACAAACTTGTGCCAGTTGCGTCAAACAAACTTTTGCCAGTTGCGTCAAACAAACTTGTGCCAGTTGCGTCAAACAAACTTTTGCCAGTTTTGTCAAACAAACTACTGCCAGTTGCGCCGAACAAACTTGTGCCAGTTGCTTCAAACAAACTTGTGCCAGTTGCGTCAAACAAACATGTGCCAGTTGCGTCAAACAAACTTGTGCCAGTTGCGTCAAACAAACTTGTGCCAGTTGCGTAGAACAAACTTGTGCCAGTTGCGTCAAAGAAACTTGTGCCAGTTGCGTAGAAGAAACTTGTGCCAGTTGCGTCAAACGAACTTGTGCCAGTTGCTTCAAACAAACTTTTGCCAGTTGCGTCGAAAAAACTTGTGCCAGTTGCGTCGAACAAACTTGCGACAGTTGCGTCAAACAAACTTATGCCAACTGCGTTGAACAAACTTCTGCCAGTTGTGTCAAACAAACCTTTGTCAGTTGCGTAGAACAAACTTGTGCCACTTGCGTCGAACAAACTTGTGTCAGTTGGGTAGAACAAACTTGTGCCAGTTGCGTCAAACAATCTTGTGCCAGTTGCGTAGAACAAACTAGTGCCAGTTGCATAGAACAAAATTGTGCCAGATGCGTAGAACAAACTTGTGCCACTTGCATAGAACAAACTTGTGCCAGTGGCATCCAACAAACTTGTGCCAGTGGCATCCAACAAACTTGTGCCAGTTGCGTCGAACAAACTTGTGCCAGTTGCGTCGAAACAAACTTGTGCGAGTTGCGTAGAACAAACTTGTGCCAGTTGCGTAGAACAACCTTGTGCCAGTTGCATCGAACAAACTTGTGCTAGTTGGTAGAACAAACTTGTGCCAGTTGCGTCAAACAAACTTATGCCAGTTGCATAAAACAAACCAGTGCCAGTTGCATAGAACAAACTTGTGCCAGTTGAGTAGAACAAACTTGTGCCAATTGCATCAAACAAACTTGTGCCAGTTGCGTCGAACAATTTTGTGCCAGTTGCGTCGAAGAAACTTGTGCCAGTTGCGTCAAACAAACTTGTGCCAGTTGCGCCGAACAAACTTGTGCCAGTTCCGTCAGACAAACTTGTGCCAGTTAAGGCGAACAAACTTGTGCCAGTTGCGTCAGACAAACTTGTGCCAGTTGCGTCAAACAAACTTGTGCCAGTTGCATCAAACAAACTTGTGCCAGTTGCGTCAAACAAAACTTGTGCCAGTTGCGTCAAACAAGGTTGTGCTAGTTGCGTCAAACAAACTTGTGCCAATTGATTCGAAAAAACTTGTGCCAGTTGCGTTGAACAAACTTGTGCAACTTGCGTCTAACAAACTTGTGCCAGTTGCGTCGAACAAACTTGTGCCAGTTGCGTCGAACAAACTTGTGCCAGTTGCATCGAACAAACTAATGCCAGTTGCATAGAACAAACTTGTGCCAGTTGCGTCAAACAAACTTGTGCCAGTTGCGTAGAACAAACTTGTACATGTTGCGTAGAACAACCTTGTGCCAGTTGCGTTAAACAAACTTGTGCCAGTTGCGTCAAACAAACTTGTACTAGTTGCGTTGAACAAACTTGTGCCAGTTGTGTCAAACAAACTTGTGCCAGTTGGGTCGAACAAACTTGTGCCAGTTACGTTAAACAAACTTGTACCAGTTGCGTCGTACAAATTTGTGCCAGTTGTGTCGAACAAACTTGTGCCAGTTGCGTCGAACAAACTTGCACCAGTTCCGTCGAACAAACTTGTGCCAGGTGCTTAGAACAAACTTGTGCCACTTGTGTCAAACAAACTTGTGCCAGTTGTGTAGAACAAACTTGTGTCAGTTGCGTCGAACAAACTTGTGCCTGTTGGGTAAAACAAACATGTGCTAGTTGCGTCAAACAAATTTGTGCCAGTTGCGTCAAACAAACTAGTGCTAGTTACATCGAACAAACTTGTGCCAGATGCGTAGAACAAACTTTTGCCATTTGCGTAGAACAAACTTGTGCCAGTTGTGTCAAACAAACTTGTGCCAGTTGTGTACAACAAACTTGTGCCAGTTGCATAGAACAAACTTGTGCCAGTTGCATAGAACAACCTTGTGCCAGTTGCGTCAAACAAACTTGTGCCAGTTGCGTCAAACAAACTTGTGCCAGTTGCGTCAAACAAACTTGTGCCAGTTGCGTCGAACAAACTTGTGCCAGTTGCGTAGAACAAACTTGTGCTTGTTGCATAGAACAAACTTGTGCCAGTTATGTAGAACAAACTTGTGCCAGTTGTGTCATACAAACTAGTGCCAGTTGCGTCGAACAAACTTGTGCCAGTTATGGCGAACAAACTTGTGCCAGTTTCGTCTAGAAAACTTGTGCCAGTTGCGTCAAATAAACTTGTGCCAGTTGCATCAAACAAACTTGTGCCAGTTGCGTCAAACAAACTTGTGGCAGTTGCGTCAAACAAACTTGTTCCAGTTGCGCGAAACGAACTTGTGCCAATTGAGTCGAAAAAAATTGTGCCAGTTTCGTCGAACTAACTTGTGCCAGTTGCGTCTAACAAACTTGTGCCAGTTGCGTCAAAAAAACTTGTGCCAGTTGCGTAGAACAAACTTGTGCCAGTTGCGTCGAACAAACTTGTGCCAGTTGCGTCGAACAAACTTGTGCCAGTTTCGTCGAACAAACTTGTGCCAGTTGCGTAGAACAAACTTGTGCCAGTTGTGTCAAACAAACTTGTGCCAGTTGGGTCAAACAAACTTGGGCCAGTTGCGTTGAACAAACTTGTGCCAGTTGCGTAGAACAAACTTGTGCCAGTTGCGTAGAACAAACTTGTGCCAGTTGCGTAGAACAAACTTGTGCGAGTTGCGTAGAACAAACTTGTGCCAGTTGCATAGAACAAACTTGTGCCAATTTTGTAGAACAACCTTGTGCCAGTTGCGTCAAACAACCTTGTGCCAGTTGCGTCAAACAAACTTGTGCACGTTGCGTCAAAAAAACTTGTGCCAGTTGTGTCAAACAAACTTGTGCCTGTTGGGTCGAATAAACTTGTGCCAGTTTCGTTAAACAAACTTGTGCCAGTTGCGTCGAACAAACTTGTGACAGTTGCGTCGAACAAACTTGTGCCAGTTGCATCAAACAAACTTGTGCCAGTTGCATCGAACAAACTTGTGCCACTTGCGTCGAACAAACTTGTGCCACCTGCGCAGAACAAACTTGTGCCAGTTGCGTAGAACAAACTTGTGTCAGTTGTGTCAAACAAACTTGTGCCAGTTGCGTAGAACAAACTTGTGCCCGTTACGTGGAACAAACTTGTGCCAGTTGCGTAGAACAAACTTCTGCCAGTTAAGTCAAACAAACTTGGGCCAGTTGAGTAGAACAAACTTGTGCCAGTTGTGTCAAACAAACTTGTGCCAGTTGCGTCAAACAAACTTGTGTCAGTTGCGTAGAACAAACTTGAGCCAGTTGCGTAGAACAAACTTGTGCCAGTTGTGTAGAGCAAACTTGTGCCAGTTGTGTCAAACAAACTTGTGCCAGTTGTGTAGAACAAACTTATGCCAGTTGCATAGAACAAACTTGTGCCAGTTGTGTCAAACAAACTTGGGCCAGTTGCGTAGAACAAACTTGTGCCAGATGCGTAGGACAAACATGTGCCAGTTGTGTCAAACAAACTTGTGCCAGTTATGTAGAACAAACTTGTGCCAGTTGTGTCAGACAAACTTGTGCCAGTTGCGTAGAACAAACTTGTGCCAGTTGCGTAGAACAAACTTGTGCCAGTTGCGTAGAACAAACTTGTACCAGTTGCGTCGAACAAACTAGTGCCAGTTGCGTTGAACAAACTTGTGCCAGTTTCGTTGAACAAACTTGTGCCGGTTGCGTAGAACAAACTTGTGCTAGTTGTGTCAAACAAACTTGTGCCAGTTGCGTCAAACAAACTTGGGCCAGTTGCGTCGAACAAACTTGTGCCAGTTGCGTCAAATAAACTTGTGCCAGTTGAGTAGAACAAACTTATGCCAGTTGCGTCTAACAAACTTGTGCCAGTTGCGTAGAACAAACTTGTGCCAGTTGCATAGAACAAACTTGTGCCAGTTTTGTAGAACAACCCTGTGCCAGTTGCGTCAAACAACCTTGTGCCAGTTGCGTGAAACAAACTTGTGCACGTTGCGTCAAAAAAACTTGTGCCAGTTGTGTCAAACAAACTTGTGCCAGTTGGGTCGAATAAACTTGTGCCAGTTGCGTTAAACAAACTTGTGCCAGTTGCGTCGAACAAACTTGTGCCAGTTGCGTTGAACAAACTTGTGCCAGTTGTGTCAAACAAACTTGTGCCAGTTGCATCGAACAAACTTGTGCCAGTTGCGTAGAACAAACTTGTGCCAGTTCCATAGAATAAACTTGTGCCACTTACGTCGAACAAACTTGTGCCACTTACGTCGAACAAACTTGTGCCACCTGCGCAGAACAAACTTTTGCCAGTTGCGTAGAACAAACTTGTGCCAGTTGCGTCGAACAAACTTGTGCCAGTTGCATAGAACAAACTTGTGCCAGTTGCGTAGAACAAACGTATGCCACTGGCGTTAAACAAACTTGTGCCAGTTGCGTAGAACAAACTTCTGCCAGTTGCGTGAAACAAACTTGGGCCAGTTGCGTAGAACAAACTTGTGACAGTTGCGTCAAACAAACTTGTGCCAGTTGCGTCAAACAAACTTGTGCCAGTTTCGTAGAACGAACTTGAGCCAGTTGCGTAGAACAAACTTGTGCCAGTTGTGTAGAGCAAACTTGTACCAGTTGTGTCAAACAAACTTGTGCCAGTTGCGTAGAACAAACTTGTGCCAGTTGCGTAGAACAAACTTGTGCCAGTTGCGTAGAACAAACTTGTACCAGTTGCGTCGAACAAACTAGTGCCAGTTGCGTCGAACAAACTTGTGCCAGTTGCGTTGAACAAACTTGTGCCAGTTGCGTCAAACAAACTTGTGCCAGTTGCATCGAACAAACTTGTGCCAGTTGCGTCGAACAAACTTGTGCCAGTTGCGTCGAAGAAACTTGTGCCAGTTGCGTCAAACAAACTTGTGCCATTTGCGTCAAAAAAACTTGTGCCAGTTGCGTCGAACAAACTTGTGCCAGATATGGCGAACAAACTTGTGCCAGTTGCTTCGAGAAAACTTGTGCCAGTTGCATAAAAAAAACTTGTGCCAGTTGCGGCAAACAAACTTGTGCCAGTTGCGTCAAACAAACTTGTGCCTCTTGCATCAAACAAACTTGTGCCAGTTGCGTCAAACAAACTTGTACCAGTTGAGTCGAAAAAACTTGTGCCTGTTACGTCGAACAAACTTGTGCCAGTTGCGTCTAACAAACTTGTGCCAGTTGCGTCAAACAAACTTGTGCCAGTTGCATCAAACAAACTTGTGCCAGTTGCGTAGAACAAACTTGTGCCACTTGCGTCAAACAAACTTGTGCCAGTTGCGTAGAAGAACCTTGTGCCAGTTGCGTCAAACGAACTTGTGCCACTTGCGTCAAACAAACTTTTGCCGGTTGCGTCGAACAAACTTGTGCCAGTTGCGTCGAACAAACTTGCGACAGTTGCGTTAAACAAACTTGTGCCAGTTGAGTTGAACAAACTTCTGCCAGTTGTGTCAAACAAACTTGTGTCAGTTGCGTAGAACAAACTTGTGCCATTTGCGTCGAACAAACTTGTGTCAGTTAGGTAGAACAAACTTGTGCCAGTTGCATCCAACAAACTTGTACCTGTTGCGTAGAACAAACTAGTGCCAGTTGCATAGAACAAACTTGTGCCAGATGCGTAGAACAAACTTGTGCCAGTTGCGTAGAACAAACTTGTGCTAGTTGCATAGAACAAACTTGTGCCAGTTATGTAGAACAAACTTGCGCCAGTTGCGTCGAACAAACTTGTGCCAGTTGTGTCGAACAAACTTGTGCCAGTTGCGTCAAAAAAACTTGGGCCAGTTTCGTCGAACAAACTTGTGCCAGTGGCATCCAACAAACTTGTGCCAGTTGCATCGAACAAACTTGTGCCAGTTGCGTCAAACAAGCTTGTGCCAGTTGCGTAGAACAAACTTGTGCCAGTTGCATAGAACAAACTTGTGCCAGTTTTGTAGAACAACCTTGTGCCAGTTGCGTCAAACAACCTTCTGCCAGTTGCGTCAAACAAACTTGTGCACGTTGCGTCAAAAAAACTTGTGCCAGTTGTGTCAAACAAACTTGTGCCAGTTGGGTCGAATAAACTTGTGCCAGTTGCGTTAAACAAACTTGTGCCAGTTGCGTCGAACAAACTTGTGACAGTTGCGTCGAATAAACTTGTGCCAGTTGCGTCAAACAAATTTGTGCCAGTTGCATCGAACAAACTTGTGCCACTTGCGTCGAACAAACTTGTGCCACCTGCGCAGAACAAACTTGTGCCAGTTCCGTAGAACAAACTTGTGTCAGTTGTGTCAAACAAACTTGTGCCAGTTGCGTAGAACAAACTTGTGCCCGTTACGTGGAACAAACTTTAGCCAGTTGCGTAGAACAAACTTCTGCCAGTTGCGTCAAACAAACTTGGGCCAGTTGCGTAGAACAAACTTGTGCCAGTTGCGTCAAACAAACTTGTGTCAGTTGCGTAGAACAAACTTGAGCCAGTTGCGTAGAACAAACTTGTGCCAGTTGTGTAGAGCAAACTTGTGCCAGTTGTGTCAAACAAACTTGTGCCAGTTGCGCAGAACAAACTTATGCCAGTTGCATAGAACAAACTTGTGCCAGTTGTGTCAAACAAACTTGGGCCAGTTGCGTAGAACAAACTTGTGCCAGATGCGTAGGACAAACATGTGCCAGTTGTGTCAAACAAACTTGTGCCAGTTATGTAGAACAAACTTGTGCCAGTTGTGTCAGACAAACTTGTGCCAGTTGCGCAGAACAAACTTGTGCCAGTTCCATAGAACAAACTTGTACCAGTTGCCTCGAACAAACTTGTGCCAGTTGCGTCAAACAAACTTGTGCCAGTTGCGTCAAACAAACTTGTGCCAGTTGCGTAGAACAAACTTGAGCCAGTTGCGTAGAACAAACTTGTGCCAGTTGTGTAGAGCAAACTTGTGCCAGTTGTGTCAAACAAACTTTTGCCAGTTGCATAGAACAAACTTATGCCAGTTGCGTAGAACAGACTTGTGTGAGTTGTGTCAAACAATCTTGGGCCAGTTGCGTAGAACAAACTTGTGCCAGATGCGTAGGACAAACATGTGCGAGTTGTGCCAAACAAACTTGTGCTAGTTGCGTAAAACAAACTTGTGGCAGTTGCGTAGAACAAACTTGTGCCAGTTGCATAGAACAAACTTGTGCCAATTGCGTGGACCAAACTTGTGCCAGTTGCGTAGAACAAATTTGTACAAGTTGCATAGAACAAACTTGTGCCAGTTGCGTCGAACAAACTTGTGCTAGTTGCGTCGTACAAACTTGTGCCAGTTGCGTCAAACAAACTTGTGCCAGTTGTGTAGAACAAACTTGTGCCAGTTTTGTCAAACAAACTTGTGCCAGTTGCGTCAAACAAACTTGGGCCAGTTGGGTCGAATAAACTTGTGCCAGTTGCGTTAAACAAACTTGTGCCAGTTGCGTCGAACAAACTTGTGCCATTTGCATCGAACAAACTTGTGCCAGTTGTGTCGAACAAGCTTGTGCCAGTTGCGTCAAACAAACTTGTGCCAGTTGCATCGAACAAACTTGTGCCAGTTGCGTAGAACAAACTTGTGCCAGTTTCGTCAAAGAAACTTGTGCCAGTTACGTAGAACAAACTTGTGCCAGTTGCGTCAAACAAACTTGTGTCAGTTGCATAGAACAAACTTGTGCCATTTGTGTAGAACAACCTTGTGCCAGTTGCGTCAAACAACCTTGTGCCAGTTGCGTCAAACAAACTTGTGCCAGATGCGTCAAAAAAACTTGTGCCAGTTGCGTCAAACAAACTTTTGCCAGTTGGGTCGAATAAACTTGTGCCAGTTGCGTTAAACAAACTTGTGCCAGTTGCGTCGAACAAACTTGTGCCATTTGCATCGAACAAACTTGTGCCAGTTGTGTCGAACAAGCTTGTGCCAGTTGCGTCAAACAAACTTGTGCCAGTTGCATCGAACAAACTTGTTCCAGTTGCGTAGAACAAACTGTGCCAGTTGTGTCAAACAAACTTGTGCCAGTTGCGTCGAACAAACTTGTGCCACTTGCGTCGAACAAACTTGTGCCAGTTGCGTAGAACAAATTTTTGCCAGTTGCGTAGAACAAACTTGTGCCACTTGTGTCAAACAAACTTGTGCCGGTTGCGTAGAACAAACTTGTGTCAGTTGCGTAGAACAAACTTGTGCCAGTTACGTAGAACAAACTTGTGCCAGTTGCGTAGAACAAACTTGTGCTAGTTGCTTCAAACAAACTTGGGCCAGTTGCATAGAACAAAATTGTGCCAGTTGCATCAAACAAACTTGTTCCAGTTGCGTCAAACAAACTTGTGCCAGTTGCGTAGAACAAACTTGAGCCAGTTGCGTAGAACAAACTTGTGCCAGTTGCGTCGAACAGACTTGTGACAGTTGCGTTGAACAAACTTGTGCCAGTTGCGTAGAACAAACTTGTGCCAGTTGCATAGAACAAACTTGTGCGAGTTGCGTCAAACAAACTTCTGCCAGTTGTATAGAACAAACTTGTGCCAGTTGCGTAGAACAAACATGGGCCAGTTGCATAGAACAAACTTGTGCCAGTTGCGAAGAACAAACTTGTGCCAATTGCGTCAAACAAACCTGTGCCAGTTGCGTAGAACAAACTTGTGCCAGTTGCGTAGAACAAACTTGTGCCAGTTGCGTCGAACAAACTTGTGCCAGTTCCATCGAACAAACTTGTGCCAGTTGCGTCAAACAAACTTGTGCCAGTTACGTAGAATAAACTTTTGCCATTTGTGTCAAACAAACTTGTGCCAGTTGTGTAGAACAAACTTGTGCCAGTTGCGTAGAACAAACTTGTGCCAGTTACATAGAACAAACTTGTGCCAGTTGCGTAGAACAACCTTGTGCTAGTTGCGTCAAACAAACTAGTGCCAGTTGCATAGAACAAACTTGTGCCAGTTGCATCAAACAAACTTGTGCCAGTTGCGTCAAAAAAACTTGTTCCAGTTGCGTCAAAGAAACTTGTGCCAGTTGCATAGAACAAACTTGAGACAGTTGCGTAGAACAAACTTGTGGCAGTTGCGTAGAACAAACTTGTGCCAGTTGCGTAGAACAAACATTTTCCAGTTGAGTAGAACAAACTTGTGCCAGTTGCGTCGAACAAACTTGTGCCAGTTGCATCGAACAAACTTGTGCCAGGTGCGTTGGACAAACTTGTGACAGTTGCGTAGAACAAACTTGCGCCATTTGCATCGAACAAACTTTTGCCAGTTGCGTCAAACAAACTTGGGCCAGTTGCGTCAAACAAACTTGTGCCAGTTGCGTAGAACAAACTTGTGCCAGTTGCGTAGAACAAACTTGTGCCAGTTGCGTAGAACAAACTTGTGCCAGTTGCGTAGACAAATTTGTGCTAGTTGCGTAGAACAAACTTGTGCCAGTTACGTCGAACAAACTTGTGCCAGTTGCATCGAACAAACTCGTGCCAGTTGCGAAGAACAAACATGGGCCAGTTGCGTAGAACAAACTTTTGCCAGTTCCATAGAACAAACTTGTGCCAGTTTCGTAGAACAAACTCATGCCAGTTGCGTAGAACAAACTTGGGCCAGTTGCATAGAACAAACTTGTCCCAGTTGCGATGAACAAACTTGTGCCTCTTGCGTCAAACAAACTTGTGCCAGTTGCGTAGAACAAACTTGTGCCAGTTGCGTAGAACAAACTTGTGCCAGTTGCGTCGAACAAACTTGTGCCAGTTGCGTCGAACAAACTTGTACCAGTTGTGTAGAACAAACTTGAGCCAGTTGCGTCAAACAAACTTGTGCCAGTTGCATAGAACAAACTTGTGCCAGTTGTGTAGAGCAACCTTGTGCCAGTTGCGTGAAACAACCTTGTGCCAGTTGCGTCAAACAAACTTGTGCCAGTTGCGTCAAACAAATTTATGCCAGTTGCATAGAACAAACTTGTGCCAGTTCCATAGAACAAACTTGTGCCAGTTGCATTTAACAAACTTGTGCCAGTTGCGTCGAACACACTTGTGCCAGTTGCGTCGGACAAACTTGTGCCAATTGCGTCGAACAAACTAGTGCCAGTTGCGTAGAACAAACTTGTTCCAGTTGTGTCAAACAAACTTGTGCCAGTTGCATAAAACAAACTTTTGCCAGTTGCATCGAACAAACTTGTGCCAGTTGCATAGAACATTCTTGTGCCAGTTACGTAGAACAAACTTGTGCCAGTTGTGTCAGACAAACTTGTGCCAGTTGTGTAGAACAAACTTGTGCCAGTTCCTTAGAACAAATTTGTGCCAGTTGCGTAGAACAAACTTGTGCCAGTTGCGTAGAACAAACTTGTGCCAGTTGCGTCGAACAAACTTGTGCCAGTTGCGTCGAACAAACTTGTGCCAGTTTCGTCGAAGAAACTTGTGCCAGTTGCGTAGAACAAACTTGTGCCAGTTGTGTCAAACAAACTTGTGCCAGTTGGGTCAAACAAACTTGGGCCAGTTGCGTCGAACAAACTTGTGCCAGTTGCGTAGAACAAACTTGTGCCAGTTGCGTAGAACAAACTTGTGCCAGTTGCGTAGAACAAACTTGTGCCAGTTGCATAGAACAAACTTGTGCCAGTTTTGTAGAACAACCTTGTGCCAGTTGCGTCAAACAACCTTGTGCCAGTTGCGTCAAACAAACTTGTGCCACCTGCGCAGAACAAACTTGTGCCAGTTGCGTAGAACAACCTTGTGCCAGTTGCGTCAAACAAACTTGTGCCACTTGCGTCGAACAAACTTGTGCCACCTGCGCAGAACAAACTTGTGCCAGTTGCGTAGAACAAACTTGTGTCAGTTATGTCAAACAAACTTGTGCCAGTTGCGTAGAACAAACTTGTGCCCGTTACGTGGAACAAACTTGTGCCAGTTGCGTAGAACAAACTTCTGCCAGTTGCGTCAAACAAACTTGGGCCAGTTGCGTAGAACAAACTTGTGCCAGTTGTGTCAAACAAACTTGTGCCAGTTGCGTCAAACAAACTTGTGTCAGTTGCGTAGAACAAACTTGAGCCAGTTGCGTAGAACAAACTTGTGCCAGTTGTGTAGAGCAAACTTGTGCCAGTTGTGTCAAACAAACTTGTGCCAGTTGCGTAGAACAAACTTATGCCAGTTGCATAGAACAAACTTGTGACAGTTGTGTCAAACAAACTTGGGCCAGTTGTGTAGAACAAACTTGTGCCAGATGCGTAGGACAAACATGTGCCAGTTGTGTCAAACAAACTTGTGCCAGTTATGTAGAACAAACTTGTGCCAGTTGTGTCAGACAAACTTGTGCCAGTTGCTTAGAACAAACTTGTGCCAGTTGCGTAGAACAAACTTGTGCCAGTTGCGTAGAACAAATTTGTACCAGTTGCGTCGAACAAACTAGTGCCAGTTTCGTTGAACAAACTTGTGCCAGTTGCGTAGAACAAACTTGTGCTAGTTGTGTCAAACAAACTTGTGCCAGTTGCGTCAAACAAACTTGGGCCAGTTGCGTCGAACAAACTTGTGCCGGTTGCGTCAAAGAAACTTGTGCCAGTTGCGTAGAACAAACTTATGCCAGTTGCGTCTAACAAACTTGTGCCAGTTGCGTAGAACAAACTTGTGCCAGTTGCATAGAACAAACTTGTGCCAGTTTTGTAGAACAACCTTGTGCCAGTTGCGTCAAACAACCTTGTGCCAGTTGCGTGAAACAAACTTGTGCACGTTGCGTCAAAAAACTTGTGGCAGTTGTGTCAAACAAACTTGTGCCAGTTGGGTCGAATAAACTTGTGCCAGTTGCGTTAAACAAACTTGTGCCAGTTGCGTCAAACAAACTTGTGCCAGTTGCGTTGAACAAACTTGTGCCAGTTGCGTCAAACAAACTTGTGCCAGTTGCGTCGAACAAACTTGTGCCAGTTTCGTCGAACAAACTTGTGCCAGTTGCGTAGAACAAACTTGTGCCAGTTGTGTCAAACAAACTTGTGCCAGTTGGGTCAAACAAACTTGGGCCAGTTGCGTCGAACAAACTTGTGCCAGTTGCGTAGAACAAACTTGTGCCAGTTGCGTAGAACAAACTTGTGCCAGTTGCGTCAAACAAACTTGTGCCAGTTGCGTAGAACAAACTTGTGCCAGTTGCATAGAACAAACTTGTGCCAGTTTTGTAGAACAACCTTGTGCCAGTTGCGTCAAACAACCTTTTGCCAGTTGCGTCAAACAAAGTTGTGCACGTTGCGTCAAAAAAACTTGTGCCAGTTGTGTCAAACAAACTTGCTCCTGTTGGGTCGAATAAACTTGTGCCAGTTGCGTTAAACAAACTTGTGCCAGTTGCGTCGAACAAACTTGTGACAGTTGCGTCGAACAAACTTGTGCCAGTTACGTCAAACAAACTTGTGCCAGTTGCATCGAACAAACTTGTGCCACTTGCGTCGAACAAACTTGTGCCACCTGCGCAGAACAATCTTGTGCCAGTTGCGTAGAACAAACTTGTGTCAGTTGTGTCAAACAAACTTGTGCCAGTTGCGTAGAACAAACTTGTGCCCGTTACGTGGAACAAACTTGTGCCAGTTGCGTAGAACAAACTTCTGCCAGTTGCGTCAAACAAACTTGGGCCAGTTGCGTAGAACAAACTTGTGCCAGTTGTGTCAAACAAACTTGTGCCAGTTGCGTCAAACAAACTTGTGTCAGTTGCGTAGAACAAACTTGAGCCAGTTGCGTAGAACAAATTTGTGCCAGTTGTGTAGAGCAAACTTGTGCCAGTTGTGTCAAACAAACTTGTGCCAGTTGCATAGAACAAACTTATGCCAGTTGCATAGAACAAACTTGTGACAGTTGTGTCAAACAAACTTGGGCCAGTTGCGTAGAACAAACTTGTGCCAGATGCGTAGGACAAACATGTGCCAGTTGTGTCAAACAAACTTGTGCCAGTTATGTGGAACAAACTTGTGCCAGTTGTGTCAGACAAACTTGTGCCAGTTGCGTAGAACAAACTTGTGCCAGTTGCGTAGAACAAACTTGTGCCAGTTGCGTAGAACAAACTTGTTCCAGTTGCGTCGAACAAACTAGTGCCAGTTGCTTCGAACAAACTTGTGCCAGTTTCGTTGAACAAACTTGTGCCAGTTGCGTAGAACAAACTTGTGCTAGTTGTGTCAAACAAACTTGTGCCAGTTGCGTCAAACAAACTTGGGCCAGTTGCGTCGAACAAACTTGTGCCAGTTGCGTCAAAGAAACTTGTGCCAGTTGCGTAGAAGAAACTTGTGCCAGTTGCATAGAACAAACTTGTGCCAGTTTTTTAGAACAACCTTGTGCCAGTTGCGTCAAACAACCTTGTGCCAGTTGCGTGAAACAAACTTGTGCACGTTGCGTCAAAAAAACTTGTGCCAGTTGTGTCAAACAAACTTGTGCCAGTTGGGTCGAATAAACTTGTGCCAGTTGCGTTAAACAAACTTGTGCCAGTTGCGTCGAACAAACTTGTGCCAGTTGCATCAAATAAACTTGTGCCAGTTGCGTCGAACAAACTTGTTCCAGTTCCGTGGAACAAACAATTGCCAGTTGCGTAGAACAAACTTGTGCCAGTTGTGTAGAACAATCTTGTGCCAGTTGCGTAGAACAAACTTGTGCCACTTGCATCAAACAAACTTGGGCCAGTTGCGTAGAACAAACTTGTGCCAGTTGCGTAGAACGAACTTGTGCCAGTTGCGTCAAACAATCTTGTGCCATTTTGCGAAGAACAAACTTGTGCCTGTTGCATAGAACAAAATTGTGCCAGTTGCGTAGAACAAACTTGTGCTAGTTGCGTAGAACAAACTTGTTCCAGTTGCGTAGAACAAACTTGTGTCAGTTGCGTAGAACAAACTTGTGCCAGTTGCGTCAAACAAACTTGGGCCAGTTGCGTAGAACAAACTTGTGCCAGTTGCGAACTACAAACTTGTCCCAGTTTCGTAGGACAAACTTGTGCCAGTTGCGTCAAACAAACTTGTGCCAGTTGCGTAGAACAAACTTGCGCTAGTTGCGAACTACAAACTTGTGCCACTTGCGTAGGACAAACTTGTGCCTGTTGCATAGAACAAAATTGTGCCAGTTGCGTAGAACAAAATTGTGCCAGTTGCGTAGAACAAACTTGCGCTAGTTGCGAACTACAAACTTGTGCCACTTGCGTAGGACAAACTTGTGCCAGTTGTGTCAAAGAAAATTGTGACAGTTGCGTCAAATAAACTTGTTCCAGTTGCGTCAAATAAACTTGTGCCAGTTACGTAGAACAACTTTGTGCCAGTTGCATAGAACAAAATTGTGCCAGTTGCATAGAACAACTTTGTGCCAGTTGAGTAGAATAAACTTGTGCCAATTGCGTAGAACAAACTTGTGCTAGTTGCGTAGAACAAACTTGTGCCAGTTGCGTAGAACAAACTTGTGTCAGTTGCGTAGAACAAACTTGTGCCAGTTGCGTCAAACAAACTTGGGCCAGTTGCGTAGAACAAACTTGTGCCAGTTGCAAACTACAAACTTGTGCCAGTTTCGTAGGACAAACTTTTGCCAGTTGGGTCAAACAAACTTGTGCCAGTTGCGTAGAACAAACTTGTGCCAGTTGAGAACTACAAACTTGTGCCACTTGCGTAGGACAAACTTGTGCCAGTTGCGTCAAAGAAACTTGTGCCAGTTGCATCAAATAAACTTTTGCCAGTTGCGCAGAACAAACTTGTGAAAGTTGCGTAGAACAAACTTGTGCCAGTTGCGTTGAACAAACTTGTGCCAGTTGCGTCGAACAAACTTGTGCCAGTTGCATGAAACAAAGTTGTGCCAGTTGCGTAGAACAAACTTGTGCCAGTTGCGTCGAACAAACTTGTGCCAGTTGCATGAAACAAAGTTGTGCCAGTTGCGTTTAACAAAGTTGTGCCAGTTGCGTAGAACAAACTTGTGCCAGTTGTGTCAAACAAACGTGTGCCAGTTGCATCGAACAAACTTGTGCCAGTTGCGTAGAACAAACTTGTGCCAGTTACGTAGAACAAACTTGTGCTAGTTGTGTCAAACAAACTTGTGCCAGTTGCGTAGAACAAACTTGTGCCAGTTGCGTAGAACAAACTTATGCCAGTTGCGTAGAACAAACTTGTGCCAGTTACGTAGCACAAACTTGTGCCAGTTATGTCAAACAAACTTGTGCCAGTTGCGTAGAACAAACTTGTGCCAGTTGCATAGAACAAACTTGTGCCAGTTGCGTAGAACAAACTTGTGCCAGTTGCGTCAAACAAACTTGTGCCAGTTGCATAGAACAAACTTGTGCCAGCTGCGTCAAACAAACTTGTGCCAGTTGCGTAGAACAAACTTGAGGCAGTTGCGTAGAACAAACGTGTGCCAGTTGCGTAGAACAAAATTGTGCCAGTTGCGCTGAACAAACTTGTGCCAGTTGTTTCAAACAAACTTTTGTCAGTTGCGTCAAACAAACTTGGTTCAGTTGCGTCGAACAAACTTGTGCCAGTTGCGTAGAACAAACTTTGTGCCAGTTGTGTCAAACAAACTTTTCCCAGTTGCGTCAAACAAACTTGGGCCAGTTGCGTCAAACAAATTTATGCCAGTTGCATAGAACAAACTTGTGCCAGTTGCGTAGAACAAACTTGTGCCAGTTGCATCGAACAAACTTGTGCCAGTTGCGTCGAAAACACTTGTGACAGTTGCGTCGGACATACTTGTGCCAATTGCGTCGAACAAACTTGTGCCAGTTGCGTAGAACAAACTTATGCCAGTTGCGTCTGACAAACTTGTGCCAGTTGCGTCGAACAAACTTGCGCCAGTTGCGTAGAACAAACTTGTGCCAGCTGTGTCAAACAAACTTTTGCCAGTTGCGTCAAACAAACTTGGGCCAGTTGCGTTGAACAAAATTGTGCCAGTTGAGTCGGACAAACTTGTGCCAGTTACGTAGAACATACTTGTGCCAGTTGCGAACTACAAACTTGTGCCAGTTGCGTTGAACAAACTTGGGCCAGTTGCGTCAAACAAACTTGTGCTAGTTGCGTTAAACAAACTTTTGCCAGTTGTGTCAAACAAACTTGTACCAGTTGCGTTGAACAAACTTGTGCCAGTTGCTTTGAACAAACTTGTGCCAGTTGCGTAGAACAAACTTGAGCCAGTTGCGTAGAACAAACTTGTGCCAGTTGCGTAGAACAAACATTTTCCAGTTGCGTAGAACAAACTTGTGCCAGTTGCGTAGAACAAACTTGTCCCAGTTGCGTAGAACAAACATTTTCCAGTTGCGTAGAACAAACTTGTGCCAGTTGCGTCGAAAAAACTTGTGCCAGTTGATCGAACAAAGTTGTGCCAGTTGCGTTTGACAAACTTGTGCCAGTTGCGTTGAACAAACTTGTGACAGTTGCGTAGAACAAACTTGTGCCAGTTGTTTCAAACAAACTTTTGCCAGTTGCGTCAAACAAACTTGGGCCAGTTGCATCAAACAAACTTGTGCCAGTTGCGTAGAACAAACTTGTGCCAGTTGCATAGAACAAACTTGTGCCAGTCGCGTAGAACAAACTTGTGCCAGTTGCGTCGAACAAACTTGTGCCAGTTGCGTACAACAAACTTGTGCCAGTTGCGTACAACAAACTTGTGCCATTTGCGTCAAAAAACTTGTGCCAGTTGCGTAGAACAAATTTGTGCTAGTTGCGTAGAACAAACTTGTGCCAGTTGCGTCGAACAAACTTGTGCCAGTTGCATAGAACAAACTCGTGCCAGTTGGGAAGAACAAACTTGGGCCAGTTGCATAGAACAAACTTGTGTCAGTAGCGATGAACAAACTTGTGCCAGTTGCATCAAACAAACTTGTGCCAGTTGCGTAGAACAAACTTGTGCCAGTTGCTTAGAACAAACTTGTGCCTGTTGCAATGAACAAACTTGTGCCAGTTGCTTCGAACACACTTGTGCCAGTTGCGTAGAACAAACTTGTGCCAGTTGTGTCAATCAAACTTCTGCCAGTTGTGTCAAACAAGTTTGGGCCAGTTGCGTCGAACAAACTTGTGCCAGTTGCGTAGAAAAAACTTGTGCCAGTTGTGTCAAAGAAACTTGTGCCAGTTGCATAGAACAAACTTGTGCCAGTTGTGTAGAGCAACCTTGTGCCAGTTGCGTCAAACAACCTTGTGCCAGTTGCATCAAACAAACTTGTGCCAGTTGCGTCAAACAAATTTATGCCAGTTGCATAGAACAAACTTGTGCCAGTTGCGTAGAACAAACTTGTGCCAGTTGCATCGAACAAACTTGTGCCAGTTGCGTCGAACACACTTGTGGCAGTTGCGTCGGACAAACTTGTGCCAATTGCGTCGAACAAACTTGTGCCAGTTGCGTAGAACAAACTTGTGCCAGTTGTGTCAAACAAACTTGTGCCAGTTGCATAAAACAAACTTTTGCCAGTTGCGTCGAACAAACTTGTGCCAGTTGCATAGAACAAACTTGTGCCAGTTACGTAGAACAAACTTGTGCCAGTTGTGTAAGACAAACTTGTGCCAGTTGTGTAGAACAAACTTGTGCCAGTTCCATAGAACAAACTTGTGCTAGTTGCGTAGAACAAACTTGTGCCAGTTGCGTAGAACAAACTTGTGCCAGTTGCGTCGAACAAACTTGTGCCAGTTACGTCAAACAAACTTGTGCCAGTTTCGTCGAACAAACTTGTGCCAGTTGCGTAGAACAAACTTGTGCCAGTTGTGTCAAACAAACTTGTGCCAGTTGCGTCAAACAAACTTGGGCCAGTTGCGTCGAACAAACTTGTGCCAGTTGCGTAGAACAAACTTGTGCCAGTTGCGTCGAACAAACTTGTGCCAGTTGCGTAGAAAAAACTTGTGCCAGTTGCGTAGGACAAACTTGTCCCAGTTGCATAGAACAAACTTGTGCCAGTTATGTAGAACAACCTTGTGCCAGTTGCGTCAAACAACCTTGTGCCAGTTGCATCAAACAAACTTGTGCCAGTTGCGTAGAACAAACTTGTGCCAGTTGCGTAGAACAAACTTGTGCCAGTTGCATAGAACAAACTTGTGCCAGTTTTATAGAACAACCTTTTGCCAGTAGCGTCAAACAGACTTGTGCCAATTGCGTGAAACAACCTTGTGCCAGTTGCGTCAAAAAACTTGTGCCAGTTGTGTCAAACAAACTTGTGCCAGTTGGGTCGAATAAACTTGTGCCAGTTGCGTTAAACAAACTTGTGCCAGTTGCGTCGAACAAACTTGTGCCAGTTGCGTCAAACAAACTTGTGCCAGTTGCATCGAACAAACTTGTGCCAGTTGCGTAGAACAAACTTATGCCAGTTGCATAGAACAAACTTTTGCCACTTGCGTCGAACAAACTTGTGCCAGTTGCGCAGAACAAACTTTTGCCAGTTGCGTAGAACAAACTTTGTGCCAGTTTTGTCAAACAAACTTGTGCCAGTTGCGTAGAACAAACTTGTGCCCGTTACGTGGAACAAACTTGTGCCAGTTGCAAAGAACAAACTTTTGCCAGTTGCGTCAAACAAACTTGGGCCAGTTGCGTAGAACAAACTTGTGCCAGTTACGTCAAACAAACTTGTGCCAGTTGCATCAAACAAACTTGTGCCAGTTGCGTAGAAGAAACTTGTGCCAGTTGCGTCGAACAAACTTGTGCCAGTTCCATGGAACAAACTTGTGCCAGTTGCGTAGAACAAACTTGTGCCAGTTGTGTAGAACAATCTTGTGCCAGTTGCGTAGAACAAACTTGTGCCAGTTGCGTCAAACAAACTTGGGCCAGTTGCGTAGAACAAAATTGTGCCAGTTGCGTAGAACAAACTTGTGCCAGCTGCGTCAAACAATCTTGTGCCAGTTGCGAAGAACAAACTTGTGCCTGTTGCATAGAACAAAATTGTGCCAGTTGCGTAGAACAACTTTGTGCCATTTGCGTAGAACAAACTTGTGCCAGTTGCGTAGAACAAACTTGTTCTAGTTGCGTAGAACAAACTTGTGCCAGTTGCGTAGAACAAACTTGTGTCAGTTGCGTAGAACAAACTTGTGCCAGTTGCGTCAAACAAACTTGGGCCAGTTGCGTAGAAAAAACTTGTGCCAGTTGCGAACTACAAACTTGTGCCAGTTTCGTAGGTCAAACTTGTGCCAGTTGCGTCAAACAAACTTGTGCCAGTTGCGTAGAACAAACTTACGCCAGTTGCGAACTACAATCTTGTGCCAGTTGCGTAGAACAAACTTGTGCCAGCTGCGTCAAACAATCTTGTGCCAGTTGCGAAGAACAAACTTGTGCCTGTTGCATAGAACAAAATTGTGCCAGTTGCGTAGAACAACTTTGTGCCAGATGCGTAGAACAAACTTGTGCCAGTTGCGTAGAACAAACTTGTGCTAGTTGCGTAGAACAAACTTGTGCCTGTTGCGTAGAACAAACTTGTGTCAGTTGCGTAGAACAAACTTGTGCCAGTTGCGTCAAACAAACTTGGGACAGTTGCGTAGAACAAACTTATGCCAGTGACGAACTACAAACTTGTGCCAGTTTCGTAGGACAAACTTGTGCCAGTTGTGTCAAACAAACTTGTGCCAGTTGCGTAGAACAAACTTGTGCCAGTTGAGAACTACAAACTTGTGCCACTTGCGTAGGACAAACTTGTGCCAGTTGTGTCAAAGAAACTTGTGCCAGTTGCATCAAATAAACTTGTGCCAGTTGCGCAGAACAAACTTGTGAAAGTTGCGTAGAACAAACTTGTGCCAGTTGCGTCGAACAAACTTGTGACAGTTGCGTTGAACAAACTTGTGCCAGTTGCGTCGAACAAACTTGTGCCAGTTGCATCAAACAAACTTGTGCCAGTTGCGTAGAAAAAACTTGTGCCAGTTGCGTCAAACAAACTAGTGCCAGTTACGTTTAACAAACTTGTGCCAGTTGCGTATAACAAACTTGTGCCAGTTGTGTCGAACAAACGTGTGCCAGTTGCGTCGAACAAACTTGTGCCAGTTGCGTTGAACAAACTTGTGCCAGTTACGTAGAACAAACTTGTGCCAGTTACATAGAACAAATTTATGCCAGTTGCATAGAACAAACTTGTGCCAGTTGCGTAGAACAAACTTGTGCCAGTTGCGTAGAACAAACTTGTGCCAGTTGTGTCAAACATACGTGTGCCAGTTGCGTCGAACAAACTTGTGCCAGTTGCGTTGAACAAACTTGTGCCAGTTACGTAGAACAAACTTGTGCCAGTTGCGTCAAACAAATTTATGCCAGTTGCATAGAACAAACTTGTGCCAGTTGCGTAGAACAAACTTGTGCCAGTTGCATCGAACAAACTTGTGCCAGTTGCGTCGAACACAATTGCGCCAGTTGCGTCGGACAAACTTGTGCCAATTGCGTCGAACAAACTTGTGCCAGTTGCGTAGAACAAACTTGTGCCAGTTGTGTCAAACAAACTTGTGCCAGTTGCATAAAACAAACTTTTGCCAGTTGCGTCGAACAAACTTGTGCCAGTTGCATAGAACAAACTTGTGCCAGTTACGTAGAACAAACTTGTGCCAGTTGTGTCAGACAAACTTGTGCCAGTTGCATAGAACAAACTTGTGCCAGTTCCATAGAACAAACTTGTGCTAGTTGCGTAGAACAAACTTGTGCCTGTTGCGTAGAACAAACTTGTGCCAGTTGCATAGAACAAACTTGTGCCAGTTGCGTCAAACAAACTTGTGCCAGTTTCGTCGAACAAACTTGTGCCAGTTGCGTAGAACAAACTTGTGCCAGTTGTGTCAAACAAACTTGTGCCAGTTGCGTCAAACAAACTTGGGCCAGTTGCGTCGAACAAACTTGTGCCAGTTGCGTAGAACAAACTTGTGCCAGTTGCGTAGAACAAACTTGTGCCAGTTGCGTAGAACAAACTTGTGCCAGTTGCGTAGAACAAACTTATGCCAGTTGCATAGAACAAACTTGTGCCAGTTTTGTAGAACAACCTTGTGCCAGTTGCGTCAAACAACCTTGTGCCAGTTGCGTAGAACAAACTTGTGCCAGTTGCATAGAACAAACTTGTGCCAGTTTTGTAGAACAACCTTTTGCCAGTAGCGTCAAACAGACTTGTGCGAATTGCGTCAAACAACCTTGTGCCAGTTGCGTCAAAAAAACTTGTGCCAGTTGTGTCAAACAAACTTGTGCCAGTTGGGTCGAATAAACTTGTGCCAGTTGCGTTAAACAAACTTGTGCCAGTTGCGTCGAACAAACTTGTGCCAGTTGCGTCGAACAAACTTGTGCCAGTTACGTCAAACAAACTTGTGCCAGTTGCATCGAACAAACTTGTGCCAGTTGCGTAGAACAAACTTTTGCCAGTTGCATAGAACAAACTTTTGCCACTTGCGTCGAACAAACTTGTGCCAGTTGCGCAGAACAAACTTTTGCCAGTTGCATAGAACAAACTTGAGCCAGTTTTGTCAAACAAACTTGTGCCAGTTGCGTAGAACAAACTTGTGCCCGTTACGTGGAACAAACTTGTGCCAGTTGCAAAGAACAAACTTTTGCCAGTTGCGTCAAACAAACTTGGGCCAGTTGCGTAGAACAAACTTGTGCCAGTTACGTCAAACAAACTTGTGCCAGTTGCGTCAAACAAACTTGTGCCAGTTGCGTAGAAGAAACTTGTGCCAGTTGCGTCGAACAAACTTGTGCCAGTTCCGTGGAAAAAACTTGTGCCAGTTGCGTAGAACAAACTAGTGCCAGTTGTGTAGAACAATCTTGTGCCAGTTGCGTAGAACAAACTTGTGCCAGTTGCGTCAAACAAACTTGGGCCAGTTGCGTAGAACAAAATTGTGCCAGTTGCGTAGAACAAACTTGTGCCAGCTGCGTCAAACAATCTTGTGCCAGTTGCGAAGAACAAACTTGTGCCAGTTGCGTAGAACAAACTTGTGCCAGTTGCATAGAACAAAATTGTGCCAGTTGCGTAGAACAACTTTGTGCCAATTGCATAGAAGAAACTTGTGCCAGTTGCGTAGAACAAACTTGTGCTAGTTGCGTAGAACAAACTTGTGCCAGTTGCGTAGAACAAACTTGTGTCAGTTGCGTAGAACAAACTTGTGCCAGTTGCGTCAAACAAACTTGGGCCAGTTGCGTAGAACAAACTTGTGCCAGTTGCGAACTACAAACTTGTGCCAGTTTCGTAGGACAAACTTGTGCCAGTTGCGTCAAACAAACTTGTGCCAGTTGCGTAGAACAAACTTGTGCCACTTGCGTAGGACAAACTTGTGCCAGTTGCGTCAAAGAAACTTGTGACAGTTGCGTCAAATAAACTTGTTCCAGTTGCGTCAAATAAACTTGTGCCAGTTACGTAGAACAACTTTGTGCCAGTTGCATAGAACAAAATTGTGCCAGTTGCGTAGAACAACATTGTGCCAGTTGCGTAGAACAAAATTGTGCCAGTTGCGTAGAACAAACTTGTGCTAGTTGCGTAGAACAAACTTGTGCCAGTTGCGTAGAACAAACTTGTGTCAGTTGCGTAGAACAAACTTGTGCCAGTTGGGTCAAACAAACTTGGGCCAGTTGCGTAGAACAAACTTATGCCAGTTGCGAACTACAAACTTTTGCCAGTTTCGTAGGACAAACTTGTGCCAGTTGCGTCAAACAAACTTGTGCCAGTTGCGTAGAACAAACTTGTGCCAGATGAGAACTACAAACTTGTGCCACTTGCGTCAAACAAACTTGTGCCAGTTGCGTCAAAGAAACTTGTGCCAGTTGCATCAAATAAATTTGTGCCAGTTGCGCAGAACAAACTTGTGAAAGTTGCGTAGAACAAACTTGTGCCAGTTGCGTTGAACAAACTTGTGCCAGTTGCGTCGAACAAACTTGTGCCAGTTGCATCAAACATACTTGTGCCAGTTGCGTCGAACAAACTTGTGCCAGTTGCGTAGAACAAACTTGTGCCAGTTGCGTCAAACAAACTAGTGCCAGTTGCGTTTAACAAACTTGTGCCAGTTGCATAGAACAAACTTGTGCCAGTTGTGTCAAACAAACGTGTGCCAGTTGCGTCGAACAAACTTGTGCCAGTTGCGTTGAACAAACTTGTGCCAGTTACGTAGAACAAACTTGTGCTAGTTGTGTCAAACAAACTTGTGCCAGTTGCGTAGAAAAAAACTTGTGCCAGTTGCGCAGAACAAACTTGTGCCAGTTACGTAGAACAAACTTGTGCCAGGTGTGTCAAACAAACTTGTGCCAGTTGCGTAGAACAAACTTGTGCCAGTTGCGTAGAACAAACTTGTGCCAGTTGCGTAGAACAAACTTGTGCCAGTTGCGTCAAACAAACTTGTGCCAGTTGCATAAAACAAACTTGTGCCAGTTTCGTCAAACAAACTTGTGCCAGTTGCGTAGAACAAACTTGAGGCAGTTGCGTAGAACAAACGTGTGCCAGTTGCGTAGAACAAAATTGTGCCAGTTGCGCTGAACAAACTTGTGCCAGTTGTTTCAAACAAACTTTTGCCAGTTGCGTCAAACAAACTTGGGCCAGTTGCGTCGAACAAACTTGTGCCAGTTGCGTAGAACAAACTTTGTGCCAGTTGTGTCAAACAAACTTTTCCCAGTTGCGTCAAACAAACTTGGGCCAGTTGCGTCAAACAAATTTATGCCAGTTGCATAGAACAAACTTGTGCCAGTTGCGTAGAACAAACTTGTGCCAGTTGCATCGAACAAACTTGTGCCAGTTGCGTCGAACACACTTGTGACAGTTGCGTCGGACAAACTTGTGCCAGTTGCGTCGAACAAACTTGTGCCAGTTGCGTAGAACAAACTTATGCCAGTTGCGTCGGACAAACTTGTGCCAGTTGCGTCGAACAAACTTGTGCCAGTTGCGTAGAACAAACTTGTGCCAGTTCTGTCAAAAGAACTTTTCCCAGTTGCGTCAAACAAACTTGGGCCAGTTGCGTCGAACAAAATTGTGCCAGTTACGTTTAACAAACTTGTGCCAGTTACGTAGAACATACTTGTGCCAGTTGCAAACTACAAACTTGTGCCAGTTGCGTTGAACAAACTTGGGCCAGTTGCGTCAAACAAACTTGGGCTAGTTTCGTTAAACAAACTTTTGCCTGTTGCGTCAAACAAACTTGTGCCAGTTGCGTTGAACAAACTTGTGCTAGTTGCGTAGAACAAACTTGAGCCAGTTGTGTAGAACAAACTTGTGCCAGTTGCGTAGAACAAACATTTTCCAGTTGCGTAGAACAAACTTGTGCCAGTTGCGTCGAACAAACTTGTGCCAGTTGCGTAGAACAAACTTGTGCCAGTTGCATAGAACAAACTTGTGCCACTTGCGTCGAACAAACTTGTGCCAGTTGTGCAGAACAAACTTTTGCCAGTTACGTAAAACAAACTTGTGCCAGTTTTGTCAAACAAACTTGTGCCAGTTGCGTAGAACAAACTTGTGCCCGTTACGTGGAACAAACTTTTGCCAGTTGCATAGAACAAACTTCTGCCAGTTGCGTCAAACAAACTTGTGCCAGTTGCGTCAAACAAACTTGTGCCAGTTTCGTAGGACAAACTTGTGCCAGTTGCGTAGAACAAACTTGAGCCAGTTGCGTAGAACAACCTTGTGCCAGTTACGTTGAACAAACTTGTGCCAGTTGTGTCAAATAAACTTGTGCCAGTAGAGTAGAACAAACTTATGCCAGTTGCGTAGAACAAACTTGTACGAGTTGTGTCAAACAAACTTTGGCCAGTTGCGTAGAAGTTGCGTAAAACAAACTTGTGCTAGTTGCGTAAAACAAACTTGAGCCAGTTGCGTAGAACAAACTTGTGCCAGTTGCATCGAACAAACTTGTGCCAGTTGCGTGGAACAAACTTGTGCCAGTTGCGCAGAACAAACTTGTGCCTGTTAAGTCAAACAGACTTGTGCCAGTTGCGTCAAACAAATTTATGCCAGTTGCATAGAACAAACTTGTGCCAGTTGCGTAGACCAAACTTGTGCCAGTTGCATCGAACAAACTTGTGCCAGTTGCATAGAACACACTTGTGCCAGTTGTGATGGACAAACTTGTGCCAATTGCGTCGAACAAACTTGTGCCAGTTGCGTCAAACAAACTTGTGCCAGTTTCGTCGAACAAACTTTTGCCAGTTGCGTAGAACAAACTTGTGCCAGTTGTGTCAAACAAACTTGTGCCAGTTGCATCAAACAAACTTGGGCCAGTTGCGTCGAACAAACTTTTGCCAGTTGTGTAGAACAAACTTGTGCCAGTTGCGTAGAACAAACTTGTGCCAGTTGCGTAGAACAAACTTGTGCCAGTTGCGTAGAACAAACTTGTGCAAGTTGCATAGAACAAACTTGTGCCAGTTTTGTAGGACAACCTTGTGCCAGTTGCGTCAAACAACCTTGTGCCAGTTGCATCAAACAAACTTGTGCCAGTTGCGTAGAACAAACTTGTGCCAGTTGCGTAGAACAAACTTGTGCCAGTTGCATAGAACAAACTTGTGCCAGTTTTGTAGAACAACCTTGTGCCAGTAGCGTCAAACAGACTTGTGCCAATTGCGTCAAACAACCTTGTGCCAGTTGCGTTAAAAAAAACTTGTGCCAGTTGTGTCAAACAAACTTGTGCCAGTTGGGTCGAATAAACTTGTGCCAGTTGCGTTAAACAAACTTGTGCCAGTCGCGTCGAACACACTTGTGCCAGTTGCGTCGAACAAACTTGTGCCAGTTGCGTCAAACAAACTTGTGCCAGTTGCATCGAACAAACTTGTGCCAGTTGCGTAGAATAAACTTATGCCAGTTGCGTCAAACAAACTTGTGCCAGTTGCGTCAAACAAACTTGTGCCAGTTGCGTAGAATAAACTTATGCCAGTTGCGTCAAACAAACTTGTGCCAGTTGCATCGAACAAACTTGTGCCAGTTGCGTAGAATAAACTTATGCCAGTTGCGTCGAACAAACTTGTGCCAGTTGCGTCAAACAAACTTGTGCCAGTTGCATCGAACAAACTTGTGCCAGTTGCGTCGAACAAACTTGTGCCAGTTGCGTCAAACAAACTTGTGCCAGTTGCATCGAACAAACTTGTGCCAGTTGCGTAGAACAAACTTTTGCCACTTGCGTCGAACAAACTTGTGCATGTTGCGCAGAACAAACTTTTGCCAGTTGCGTAGAACAAACTTGTGCCAGTTTTGTCAAACAAACTTGTGAAAGTTGCGTAGAACAAACTTGTGCCCGTTACGTGGAACAAACTTGTGCCAGTTGCATAGAACAAACTTCTGCCAGTTGCGTCAAACAAACTTGGGCCAGTTGCGTAGAACAAACTTGTGCCAGTTACGTCAAACAAACTTGTACCAGTTGCGTCAAACAAAGTTGAGCCAGTTGCGTAGAAGAAACTTGTGCCAGTTGCGTCGAACAAACTTGTGCCAGTTCCGTGGAACAAACTTGTGCCAGTTGCGTAGAACAAACTTGTGCCAGTTGTGTAGAACAATATTGTGCCAGTTGCGTAGAACAAACTTGTGCCAGTTGCGTCAAACAAACTTGGGCCAGTTGCGTAGAACAAACTTGTGCCAGTTGCGTACAACAAACTTGTGCCAGTTGCATCAAACAATCTTGTGCCAGTTGTGAAGAACAAACTTGTGCCTGTTGCATAGAACAAAATTATGCCAGTTGCATAGAACAACTTTGTGCCAGTTGCGTAGAACAAACTTGTGCCAGTTGCGTAGAACAAACTTGTGCTAGTTGCGTAGAACAAACTTGTGCCAGTTGCGTAGAACAAACTTGTGTCAGTTGCGTAGAACAAACTTGTGCCAGTTGCGTCAAACAAACTTAGGCCAGTTGCGTAGAACAAACTTGTGCCAGTTGCGAACTACAAACTTGTGCCAGTTTCGTAGGACAAACTTGTGCCAGTTGCGTCAAACAAACTTGTGCCAGTTGCGTAGAACAAACTTGCGCCAGTTACGAACTACAATCTTGTGCCACTTGCGTAGGACAAACTTGTGCCAGTTGCGTCCAAGAAACTTGTGACAGTTGCGTCAAATAAACTTGTTCCAGTTGCGTCAAATAAACTTGCGCCAGTTACGTAGAACATCTTTGTGCCAGTTGCATAGAACAAAATTGTGCCAGTTGCGTAGAACAACTTTGTGCCAGTTGCATATAACAAACTTGTGCCAGTTGCGTAGAACAAACTTGTGCTAGTTGCGTAGAACAAACTTGTGCCTGTTGCGTAGAACAAACTTTTGCCAGTTGCGTAGAACAAACTTGTGCCAGTTGCGTCAAACAAACTTGGGCCAGTTGCGTAGAACAAACTTATGCCAGTTACGAACTACAAACTTGTGCCAGTTTCGTAGGACAAACTTGTGCCAGTTGTGTCAAACAAACTTGTGCCAGTTGCGTAGAACAAACTTGTGCCAGTTGAGAACTACAAACTTGTGCCACTTGCGTAGGACAAACTTGTGCCAGTTGCGTCAAAGAAACTTGTGCCAGTTGCATCAAATAAACTTGTGCCAGTTGCGCAGAACAAACTTGTGAAAGTTGCGTAGAACAAACTTGTGCCAGTTGCGTCGAACAAACTTGTGACAGTTGCGTTGAACAAACTTGTGCCAGTTGCGTCGAACAAACTTGTGCCAGTTGCATGAAACAAACTTGTGCCAGTTGCGTAGAACAAACTTGTGCCAGTTGCGTCAAACAAACTAGTGCCAGTTACGTTTAACAAACTTGTGCCAGTTGCGTAGAACAAACTTGTGCCAGTTGTGTCAAACAAACGTGTGCCAGTTGCGTAGAACAAACTTGTGCCAGTTGCGTTGAACAAACTTGTGCCAGTTACGTAGAACAAACTTGTGCCAGTTGCGTAGAACAAATTTATGCCAGTTGCATAGAACAAACTTGTGCCAGTTGCGTAGAACAAACTTGTGCCAGTTGCGTAGAACAAACTTGTGCCAGTTGTGTCAAACAAACGTGTGCCAGTTGCGTCGAACAAACTTGTGCCAGTTGCGTTGAACAAAGTTGTGCCAGTTACGTAGAACAAACTTGTGCTAGTTGCGTCAAACAAATTTACGCCAGTTGCATAGAACAAACTTGTGCCAGTTGCGTCAAACAAACTTGTGCCAGTTGCGTAGAACAAACTTGAGGCAGTTGCGTAGAACAAACGTGTGGCAGTTGCGTAGAACAAAATTGTGCCAGTTGCGCTGAACAAACTTGTGCGAGTTGTTTCAAACAACTTTTGTCAGTTGCGTCAAACAAACTTTTGCCAGTTGCGTCGAACAAACTTTTGTCAGTTGCGTAGAACAAACTTTGTGCCAGTTGTGTCAAACAAACTTTTCCCAGTTGCGTCAAACAAACTTGGGCCAGTTGCGTCAAACAAATTTATGCCAGTTGCATAGAACAAACTTGTGCCAGTTGCGTAGAACAAACTTGTGCCAGTTGCATCGAACAAACTTGTGCCAGTTGCGTCAAAAACACTTGTGACAGTTGCGTCGGACATACTTGTGCCAATTGCGTCGAACAAACTTGTGCCAGTTGCGTAGAACAAACTTATGCCAGTTGCGTCTGACAAACTTGTGCCAGTTGCGTCGAACAAACTTGCGCCAGTTGCGCAGAACAAACTTGTGCCAGTTGTGTCAAACAAACTTTTGCCAGTTGCGTCAAACAAACTTGGGCCAGTTGCGTTGAACAAAATAGTGCCAGTTGAGTCGGACAAACTTGTGCCAGTTACGTAGAACATACTTGTGCCAGTTGCGAACTACAAACTTGTGCCAGTTGCGTTGAACAAACTTGGGCCAGTTGCGTCAAACAAACTTGTGCTAGTTGCGTTAAACAAACTTTTGCCAGTTGTGTCAAACAAACTTGTACCAGTTGCGTTGAACAAACTTGTGCCAGTTGCGTTGAACAAACTTGTGCCAGTTGCGTAGAACAAACTTGAGCCAGTTGCATAGAACAAACTTGTGCCAGTTGCGTAGAACAAACATTTTCCAGATGCGTAGAACAAACTTGTTCCAGTTGCGTAGAACAAACTTGTGCCAGTTGCGTAGAACAAACATTTTCCGGTTGCGTAGAACAAACTTGTGCCAGTTGCGTCGAAAAAACTTGTGCCAGTTGATCGAACAAAGTTGTGCCAGTTGCGTTTGACAAACTTGTGCCAGTTGCGTTGAACAAACTTGTGACAGTTGCGTAGAACAAACTTGTGCCAGTTGTTTCAAACAAACTTTTGCCAGTTGTGTCAAACAAACTTGGGCCAGTTGCATCAAACAAACTTGTGCCAGTTGCGTAGAACAAACTTGTGCCAGTTGCGTAGAACAAACTTGTGCCAGTTGCGTAGAACAAACTTGTGCAAGTTGCGTCGAACAAACTTGTGCCAGTTGCGTACAACAAACTTGTGCCAGTTGCGTACAAGAAACTTGTGCCATTTGCGTCAAAAAACTTGTGCCAGTTGCGTAGAAAAAATTTGTGCTAGTTGCGTAGAACAAACTTGTGCCAGTTGCGTCGAACAAACTTGTGCCAGTTGCATAGAACAAACTCGTGCCAGTTGGGAAGAACAAACTTGTGCCAGTTGCGTAGAACAAACTTGTGTCAGTTGCGATGAACAAACTTGTGCCAGTTGCATCAAACAAACTTGTGCCAGTTGCGTAGAACAAACTTGTGCCAGTTGCTTAGAACAAACTTGTGCCTGTTGCAACGAACAAACTTGTGCCAGTTGCGTCGAACACACTTGTGCCAGTTGCGTAGAACAAACTTGTGCCAGTTATGTCAATCAAACTTCTGCCAGTTGCGTCAAACAAGTTTGGGCCAGTTGCGTCGAACAAACTTGTGCCAGTTGCGTCGAAGAAACTTGTGCCAGTTGCGTAGAAAAAACTTGTGCCAGTTGCGTAGAAAAAACTTGTGCCAGTTGTGTCAAACAAACTTGTGCCAGTTGGGTCGAATAAACTTGTGCCAGTTGCGTTAAACAAACTTGTGCCAGTTGCGTCGAACAAACTTGTGCCAGTTGCGTCGAACAAACTTGTGCCAGTTGCGTCAAACAAACTTGTGCCAGTTGCATCGAACAAACTTGTGCCAGTTGTGTAGAACAAACTTATGCCAGTTGCAAAGAACAAACTTTTGCCACTTGCGTCGAACAAACTTGTGCCAGTTGCGCAGAACAAACTTTTGCCAGTTGCGTAGAACAAACTTGTGCCAGTTTTGTCAAACAAACTTGTGCCAGTTGCGTAGAACAAACTTGTGCCCGTTACGTGGAACAAACTTGTGCCAGTTGCAAAGAACAAACTTTTGCCAATTGCGCCAAACAAACTTGGGCCAGTTGCGTAGAACAAACTTGTGCCAGTTACGTCAAACAAACTTGTGCCAGTTGCGTCAAACAAACTTGTGCCAGTTGCGTAGAAGAAACTTGTGCCAGTTGCGTCGAACAAACTTGTGCCATTTCCGTGGAACAAACTTGTGCCAGTTGCGTAGAACAAATTTGTGCCAGTTGTGTACAACAATCTTGTGCCAGTTGCATAGAACAAACTTGTGCCAGTTGCGTCAAACAAACTTGGGCCAGTTACGTAGAACAAAATTGTGCCAGTTGCGTAGAACAAACTTGTGCCAGTTGCGTAGAACAACTTTGTGCCAGTTGCGTAGAACACACTTGCGCCAGTTGCGTCGAACAAACTTGTGCCAATTGCGTCGAACAAACTTGTGCCAGTTGCGTAGAACAAACTTGTGCCAGTTGCGTAGAACAAACTTGTGCTAGTTGCGTAGAACAAACTTGTGCCAGTTGCGTAGAACAAACTTGTGTCAGTTGCGTAGAACAAACTTGTGCCAGTTGCGTCAAACAAACTTGGGCCAGTTGCGTAAAACAAACTTGTGCCAGTTGCGAACTACAAACTTGTGCCAGTTTCGTAGGACAAACTTGTGCCAGTTGCGTCAAACAAACTTGTGCCAGTTGCGTAGAACAAACTTGCGCCAGTTGCGAACTACAATCTTGTGCCACTTGCGTAGGACAAACTTGTGCCAGTTGCGTCAAAGAAACTTGTGACAGTTGCGTCAAATAAACTTGTTCCAGTTGCGTCAAATAAACTTGTGCCAGTTACGTAGAACAACTTTGTGCCAGTTGCATAGAACAAAATTGTGCCAGTTGCGTAGAACAACATTGTGCCAGTTGCGTAGAACAAACTTGTGCCAGTTGCGTAGAACAAACTTGTGCTAGTTGCGTAGAACAGACTTGTGCCAGTTGTGTAGAACAAACTTGTGTCAGTTGCGTAGAACAAACTTGTGCCAGTTGGGTCAAACAAACTTGGGCCAGTTGCGTAGAACAAACTTATGCCAGTTGCGAACTACAAACTTTTGCCAGTTTCGTAGGACAAACTTGTGCCAGATGAGAACTACATACTTGTGCCAGTTGCGTAGAACAAACTTGTGCCAGATGAGAACTACATACTTGTGCCACTTGCGTCAAAGAAACTTGTGCCAGTTGCATCAAATAAATTTGTGCCAGTTGCGCAGAACAAACTTGTGAAAGTTGCGTAGAACAAACTTGTGCCAGTTGCGTTGAACAAACTTGTGCCAGTTGCGTCGAACAAACTTGTGCCAGTTGCATCAAACATACTTGTGCCAGTTGCGACGAACAAACTTGTGCCAGTTGCGTAGAACAAACTTGTGCCAGTTGCGTCAAACAAACTAGTGCCAGTTGCGTTTAACAAACTTGTGCCAGTTGCATAGAACAAACTTGTGCCAGTTGTGTCAAACAAACGTGTGCCAGTTGCGTCGAACAAACTTGTGCCAGTTGCGTTGAACAAACTTGTGCCAGTTACGTAGAACAAACTTGTGCTAGTTGTGTCAAACAAACTTGTGCCAGTTGCATAGAAAAAACTTGTGCCAGTTGCGTAGAACGAACTTGTGCCATTTGCGTAGAACAAACTTGTGCCAGTTACGTAGAACAAACTTGTGCCAGTTGTGTCAAACAAACTTGTGCCAGTTGCGTAGAACAAACTTGTGCCAGTTGCGTAGAACAAACTTGTGCCAGTTGCGTAGAACAAACTTGTGCCAGTTGCGTCAAACAAACTTGTGCCAGTTGCATAGAACAAACTTGTGCCAGTTTCGTCAAACAAACTTGTGCCAGTTGCGTAGAACAAACTTGAGGCAGTTGCGTAGAACAAACGTGTGCCAGTTGCGCTGAACAAACTTGTGCCAGTTGTTTCAAACAAACTTTTGCCAGTTGTGTCAAACAAACTTGGGCCAGTTGCGTCGAACAAACTTGTGCCAGTTGTGTAGAACAAACTTTGTGCCAGTTGTGTCAAACAAACTTTTCCCAGTTGCGTCAAACAAACTTGGGCCAGTTGCGTCAAACAAATTTATGCCAGTTGCATAGAACAAACTTGTGCCAGTTGCGTAGAACAAACTTGTGCCAGTTGCATCGAACAAACTTGTGCCAGTTGCGTCGAACACACTTGAGACAGTTGCGTCGGACAAACTTGTGCCAATTGCGTCGAACAAACTTGTGCCAGTTGCGTAGAACAAACTTATGCCAGTTGCGTCGGACAAACTTGTGCCAGTTGCGTCGAACAAACTTGTGCCAGTTGCGTAGAACAAACTTGTGCCAGTTGTGTCAAACAAACTTTTGCCAGTTGCGTCAAACAAACTTGGGCCAGTTGCGTCGAACAAAATTGTGCCAGTTACGTTTAACAAACTTGTGCCAGTTACGTAGAACATACTTGTGCCAGTTGCGAACTACAAACTTGTGCCAGTTGCGTTGAACAAACTTGGGCCAGTTGCGTCAAACAAACTTGGGCTAGTTTCGTTAAACAAACTTTTTCCTGTTGCGTCTAACAAACTTGTGCCAGTTGCGTTGAACAAACTTGTGCCAGTTGCGTAGAACAAACTTGAGCCAGTTGTGTAGAACAAACTTGTGCCAGTTGCGTAGAACAAACATTTTCCAGTTGCGTAGAACAAACTTGTGCCAGTTGCGTCGAACAAACTTGTGCCAGTTGCGTAGAACAAACTTGTGCCAGTTGCATAGAACAAACTTGTGCCACTTGCGTGGAACAAACTTGTGCCAGTTGTGCAGAACAAACTTTTGCCAGTTACGTAAATCAAACTTGTGCCAGTTTTGTCAAACAAACTTGTGCCAGTTGCGTAGAACAAACTTGTGCCCGTTACGTGGAACAAACTTTTGCCAGTTGCATAGAACAAACTTCTGCCAGTTGCGTCAAACAAACTTGTGCCAGTTGCGTCAAACAAACTTGTGCCAGTTTCGTAGGACAAACTTGTGCCAGTTGCGTAGAACAAACTTGAGCCAGTTGCGTAGAACAACCTTGTGCCAGTTACGTAGAACAAACTTGTGCCAGTTGTGTCAAACAAACTTGTGCCAGTAGAGTAGAACAAACTTATGCCAGTTGCGTAGAACAAACTTGTACGAGTTGTGTCAAACAAACTTTGGCCAGTTGCGTAGAAGTTGCGTAAAACAAACTTGTGCTAGTTGCGTAAAACAAACTTGAGCCAGTTGCGTAGAACAAACTTGTGCCAGTTGCATCGAACAAACTTGTGCCAGTTGCGTGGAACAAACTTGTGCCAGTTGCGCAGAACAAACTTGTGCCTGTTAAGTCAAACAGACTTGTGCCAGTTGCGTCGAACAAATTTATGCCAGTTGCATAGAACAAACTTGTGCCAGTTGCGTAGACCAAACTTGTGCCAGTTGCATCGAACAAACTTGTGCCAGTTGCATAGAACACACTTGTGCCAGTTGTGTTGGACAAACTTGTGCCAGTTGCGTCAAACAAACTTGTGCCAGTTTCGTCGAACAAACTTGTGCCAGTTGTGTAGAACAAACTTGTGCCAGTTGTGTCAAACAAACTTGTGCCAGTTGCATCAAACAAACTTGGGCCAGTTGCGTCGAACAAACTTTTGCCAGTTGTGTAGAACAAACTTGTGCCAGTTGCGTAGAACAAACTTGTGCCAGTTGCGTAGAACAAACTTGTGCCAGTTGCGTAGAATAAACTTGTGCAAGTTGCATAGAACAAACTTGTGCCAGTTTTGTAGAACAACCTTGTGCCAGTTGCGTTAAACAACCTTGTGCCAGTTGCATCAAACAAACTTGTGCCAGTTGCGTAGAACAAACTTGTGCCAGTTGCGTAGAACAAACTTGTGCCAGTTGCATAGAACAAACTTGTGCCAGTTGCGTCAAACAAACTAGTGCCAGTTGCGTTTAACAAACTTGTGCCAGTTGCATAGAACAAACTTGTGCCAGTTGTGTCAAACAAACGTGTGCCAGTTGCGTCGAACAAACTTGTGCCAGTTGCGTTAAACAAACTTGTGCCAGTTACGTAGAACATACTTGTGCTAGTTGTGTCAAACAAACTTGTGCCAGTTGCATAGAAAAAACTTGTGCCAGTTGCGTAGAACGAACTTGTGCCATTTGCGTAGAACAAACTTGTGCCAGTTACGTAGAACAAACTTGTGCCAGTTGCATCAAACAAACTTGGGCCAGTTGCGTAGAACAAACTTTTGCCAGTTGTGTAGAACAAACTTGTGCCAGTTGCGTAGAACAAACTTGTGCCAGTTGTGTAGAACAAACTTGTGCCAGTTGCGTAGAACAAACTTGTGCAAGTTGCATAGAACAAACTTGTGCCAGTTTTGTAGAACAACCTTGTGCCAGTTGCGTTAAACAACCTTGTGCCAGTTGCATCAAACAAACTTGTGCCAGTTGCGTAGAACAAACTTGTGCCAGTTGCGTAGAACGAACTTGTGCCATTTGCGTAGAACAAACTTGTGCCAGTTACGTAGAACAAACTTGTGCCAGTTGTGTCAAACAAACTTGTGCCAGTTGCGTAGAACAAACTTGTGCCAGTTGCGTAGAACAAACTTGTGCCAGTTGCGTAGAACAAACTTGTGCCAGTTGCGTCAAACAAACTTGTGCCAGTTGCATAGAACAAACTTGTGCCAGTTTCGTCAAACAAACTTGTGCCAGTTGCGTAGAACAAACTTGAGGCAGTTGCGTAGAACAAACGTGTGCCAGTTGCGCTGAACAAACTTGTGCCAGTTGTTTCAAACAAACTTTTGCCAGTTGTGTCAAACAAACTTGGGCCAGTTGCGTCGAACAAACTTGTGCCAGTTGTGTAGAACAAACTTTGTGCCAGTTGTGTCAAACAAACTTTTCCCAGTTGCGTCAAACAAACTTGGGCCAGTTGCGTCAAACAAATTTATGCCAGTTGCATAGAACAAACTTGTGCCAGTTGCGTAGAACAAACTTGTGCCAGTTGCATCGAACAAACTTGTGCCAGTTGCGTCGAACACACTTGAGACAGTTGCGTCGGACAAACTTGTGCCAATTGCGTCGAACAAACTTGTGCCAGTTGCGTAGAACAAACTTATGCCAGTTGCGTCGGACAAACTTGTGCCAGTTGCGTCGAACAAACTTGTGCCAGTTGCGTAGAACAAACTTGTGCCAGTTGTGTCAAACAAACTTTTGCCAGTTGCGTCAAACAAACTTGTGCCAGTTACGTTTAACAAACTTGTGCCAGTTACGTAGAACATACTTGTGCCAGTTGCGAACTACAAACTTGTGCCAGTTGCGTTGAACAAACTTGGGCCAGTTGCGTCAAACAAACTTGGGCTAGTTTCGTTAAACAAACTTTTTCCTGTTGCGTCTAACAAACTTGTGCCAGTTGCGTTGAACAAACTTGTGCCAGTTGCGTAGAACAAACTTGAGCCAGTTGTGTAGAACAAACTTGTGCCAGTTGCGTAGAACAAACATTTTCCAGTTGCGTAGAACAAACTTGTGCCAGTTGCGTCGAACAAACTTGTGCCAGTTGCGTAGAACAAACTTGTGCCAGTTGCATAGAACAAACTTGTGCCACTTGCGTGGAACAAACTTGTGCCAGTTGTGCAGAACAAACTTTTGCCAGTTACGTAAATCAAACTTGTGCCAGTTTTGTCAAACAAACTTGTGCCAGTTGCGTAGAACAAACTTGTGCCCGTTACGTGGAACAAACTTTTGCCAGTTGCATAGAACAAACTTCTGCCAGTTGCGTCAAACAAACTTGTGCCAGTTGCGTCAAACAAACTTGTGCCAGTTTCGTAGGACAAACTTGTGCCAGTTGCGTAGAACAAACTTGAGCCAGTTGCGTAGAACAACCTTGTGCCAGTTACGTAGAACAAACTTGTGCCAGTTGTGTCAAACAAACTTGTGCCAGTAGAGTAGAACAAACTTATGCCAGTTGCGTAGAACAAACTTGTACGAGTTGTGTCAAACAAACTTTGGCCAGTTGCGTAGAAGTTGCGTAAAACAAACTTGTGCTAGTTGCGTAAAACAAACTTGAGCCAGTTGCGTAGAACAAACTTGTGCCAGTTGCATCGAACAAACTTGTGCCAGTTGCGTGGAACAAACTTGTGCCAGTTGCGCAGAACAAACTTGTGCCTGTTAAGTCAAACAGACTTGTGCCAGTTGCGTCGAACAAATTTATGCCAGTTGCATAGAACAAACTTGTGCCAGTTGCGTAGACCAAACTTGTGCCAGTTGCATCGAACAAACTTGTGCCAGTTGCATAGAACACACTTGTGCCAGTTGTGTTGGACAAACTTGTGCCAGTTGCGTCAAACAAACTTGTGCCAGTTTCGTCGAACAAACTTGTGCCAGTTGTGTAGAACAAACTTGTGCCAGTTGTGTCAAACAAACTTGTGCCAGTTGCATCAAACAAACTTGGGCCAGTTGCGTCGAACAAACTTTTGCCAGTTGTGTAGAACAAACTTGTGCCAGTTGCGTAGAACAAACTTGTGCCAGTTGCGTAGAACAAACTTGTGCCAGTTGCGTAGAATAAACTTGTGCAAGTTGCATAGAACAAACTTGTGCCAGTTTTGTAGAACAACCTTGTGCCAGTTGCGTTAAACAACCTTGTGCCAGTTGCATCAAACAAACTTGTGCCAGTTGCGTAGAACAAACTTGTGCCAGTTGCGTAGAACAAACTTGTGCCAGTTGCATAGAACAAACTTGTGCCAGTTGCGTCAAACAAACTAGTGCCAGTTGCGTTTAACAAACTTGTGCCAGTTGCATAGAACAAACTTGTGCCAGTTGTGTCAAACAAACGTGTGCCAGTTGCGTCGAACAAACTTGTGCCAGTTGCGTTAAACAAACTTGTGCCAGTTACGTAGAACATACTTGTGCTAGTTGTGTCAAACAAACTTGTGCCAGTTGCATAGAAAAAACTTGTGCCAGTTGCGTAGAACGAACTTGTGCCATTTGCGTAGAACAAACTTGTGCCAGTTACGTAGAACAAACTTGTGCCAGTTGCATCAAACAAACTTGGGCCAGTTGCGTAGAACAAACTTTTGCCAGTTGTGTAGAACAAACTTGTGCCAGTTGCGTAGAACAAACTTGTGCCAGTTGTGTAGAACAAACTTGTGCCAGTTGCGTAGAACAAACTTGTGCAAGTTGCATAGAACAAACTTGTGCCAGTTTTGTAGAACAACCTTGTGCCAGTTGCGTTAAACAACCTTGTGCCAGTTGCATCAAACAAACTTGTGCCAGTTGCGTAGAACAAACTTGTGCCAGTTGCGTAGAACAAACTTGTGCCAGTTGCATAGAACAAACTTGTGCCAGTTGCGTCAAACAAACTAGTGCCAGTTGCGTTTAACAAACTTGTGCCAGTTGCATAGAACAAACTTGTGCCAGTTGTGTCAAACAAACGTGTGCCAGTTGCGTCGAACAAACTTGTGCCAGTTGCGTTGAACAAACTTGTGCCAGTTACGTAGAACAAACTTGTGCTAGTTGTGTCAAACAAACTTGTGCCAGTTGCATAGAAAAAACTTGTGCCAGTTGCGTAGAACGAACTTGTGCCATTTGCGTAGAACAAACTTGTGCCCGTTACGTAGAACAAACTTGTGCCAGTTGTGTCAAACAAACTTGTGCCAGTTGCGTAGAACAAACTTGTGCCAGTTGCGTAGAACAAACTTGTGCCAGTTGCGTAGAACAAACTTGTGCCAGTTGCGTCAAACAAACTTGTGCCAGTTGCATAGAACAAACTTGTGCCAGTTTCGTCAAACAAACTTGTGCCAGTTGCGTAGAACAAACTTGAGGCAGTTGCGTAGAACAAACGTGTGCCAGTTGCGCTGAACAAACTTGTGCCAGTTGTTTCAAACAAACTTTTGCCAGTTGCGTCAAACAAACTTGGGCCAGTTGCGTCGAACAAACTTTTGCCAGTTGTGTAGAACAAACTTTGTGCCAGTTGTGTCAAACAAACTTTTCCCAGTTGCGTCAAACAAACTTGGGCCAGTTGCGTCAAACAAATTTATGCCAGTTGCATAGAACAAACTTGTGCCAGTTGCGTAGAACAAACTTGTGCCAGTTGCATCGAACAAACTTGTGCCAGTTGCGTCGAACACACTTGTGACAGTTGCGTCGGACATACTTGTGCCAATTGCGTCGAACAAACTTGTGCCAGTTGCGTAGAACAAACTTATGCCAGTTGCGTCGGACAAACTTGTGCCAGTTGCGTCGAACAAACTTGTGCCAGTTGCGTAGAACAAACTTGTGCCAGTTGTGTCAAACAAACTTTTGCCAGTTGCGTCAAACAAACTTGGGCCAGTTGCGTCGAACAAAATTGTGCCAGTTACGTTTAACAAACTTGTGCCAGTTACGTAGAACATACTTGTGCCAGTTGCGAACTACAAACTTGTGCCAGTTGCGTTGAACAAACTTGGGCCAGTTGCGTCAAACAAACTTGGGCTAGTTTCGTTAAACAAACTTTTTCCTGTTGCGTAAAACAAACTTGTGCCAGTTGCGTTGAACAAACTTGTGCCAGTTGCGTAGAACAAACTTGAGCCAGTTGTGTAGAACAAACTTGTGCCAGTTGCGTAGAACAAACATTCTCCAGTTGCGTAGAACAAACTTGTGCCAGTTGCGTCGAACAAACTTGTGCCAGTTGCGTAGAACAAACTTGTGCCAGTTGCATAGAACAAACTTGTGCCACTTGCGTGGAACAAACTTGTGCCAGTTGTGCAGAACAAACTTTTGCCAGTTACGTAAATCAAACTTGTGCCAGTTTTGTCAAACAAACTTGTGCCAGTTGCGTAGAACAAACTTGTGCCCGTTACGTGGAACAAACTTTTGCCAGTTGCATAGAACAAACTTCTGCCAGTTGCGTCAAACAAACTTGTGCCAGTTGCGTCAAACAAACTTGTGCCAGTTTCGTAGGACAAACTTGTGCCAGTTGCGTAGAACAAACTTGAGCCAGTTGCGTAGAACAACCTTGTGCCAGTTACGTAGAACAAACTTGAGCCAGTTGTGTCAAACAAACTTGTGCCAGTAGAGTAGAACAAACTTATGCCAGTTGCGTAGAACAAACTTGTACGAGTTGTGTCAAACAAACTTTGGCCAGTTGCGTAGAAGTTGCGTAAAACAAACTTGTGCTAGTTGCGTAAAACAAACTTGAGCCAGTTGCGTAGAACAAACTTGTGCCAGTTGCATCGAACAAACTTGTGCCAGTTGCGTGGAACAAACTTGTGCCAGTTGCGCAGAACAAACTTGTGCCTGTTAAGTCAAACAGACTTGTGCCAGTTGCGTCGAACAAATTTATGCCAGTTGCATAGAACAAACTTGTGCCAGTTGCGTAGACCAAACTTGTGCCAGTTGCATCGAACAAACTTGTGCCAGTTGCATAGAACACACTTGTGCCAGTTGTGTTGGACAAACTTGTGCCAGTTGTGTCAAACAAACTTGTGCCAGTTTCGTCGAACAAACTTGTGCTAGTTGTGTAGAACAAACTTGTGCCAGTTGCATCAAACAAACTTGGGCCAGTTGCGTCGAACAAACTTTTGCCAGTTGTGTAGAACAAACTTGTGCCAGTTGCGTAGAACAAACTTGTGCCAGTTGCGTAGAACAAACTTGTGCCAGTTGCGTAGAACAAACTTGTGCAAGTTGCATAGAACAAACTTGTGCCAGTTTTGTAGAACAACCTTGTGCCAGTTGCGTTAAACAACCTTGTGCCAGTTGCATCAAACAAACTTGTGCCAGTTGCGTAGAACAAACTTGTGCCAGTTGCGTAGAACAAACTTGTGCCAGTTGCATAGAACAAACTTGTGCCAGTTTTGTAGAACAACCTTGTGCCAGTAGCGTCAAACAGACTTGTGCCAATTGCGTCAAACAACCTTGTGCCAGTTGCGTCAAAAAAACTTGTGCCAGTTGTGTCAAACAAACTTGTGCCAGTTGGGTCGAATAAACTTGTGCCAGTTGCGTTAAACAAACATGTGCTAGTTGCGTCGAACAAACTTGTGCCAGTTGCGTCGAACAAACTTGTGCCAGTTGCGTCAAACAAACTTGTGCCAGTTGCATCGAACAAACTTGTGCCAGTTGCGTAGAATAAACTTATGCCAGTTGCAGAGAACAAACTTTTGCCACTTGCGTCGAACAAACTTGTGCATGTTGCGCAGAACAAACTTTTGCCAGTTGCGTAGAACAAACTTGTGCCAGTTTTGTCAAACAAACTTGTGAAAGTTGCGTAGAACAAACATGTGCCCGTTACGTGGAACAAACTTGTGCCAGTTGCATAGAACAAACTTCTGCCAGTTGCGTCAAACAAACTTGGGCCAGTTGCGTAGAACAAACTTGTGCCAGTTACGTCAAACAAACTTGTACCAGTTGCGTCAAACAAAGTTGAGCCAGTTGCGTAGAAGAAACTTGTGCCAGTTGCGTCGAACAAACTTGTGCCAGTTCCGTGGAACAAACTTGTGCCAGTTGCGTAGAACAAACTTGTGCCCGTTGTGTAGAACAATATTGCGCCAGTTGCGTAGAACAAACTTGTGCCAGTTGCGTCAAACAAACTTGGGCCAGTTGCGTAGAACAAACTTGTGCCAGTTGCGTAGAACAAACTTGTGCCAGTTGCGTCAAACAATCTTGTGCCAGTTGTGAAGAACAAACTTGTGCCTGTTGCATAGAACAAAATTGTGCCAGTTGCATAGAACAACTTTGTGCCAGTTGCGTAGAACAAACTTGTGCCAGTTGCGTAGAACAAACTTGTGCTAGTTGCGTAGAACAAACTTGTGCCAGTTGCGTAGAACAAACTTGTGTCAGTTGCGTAGAACAAACTTGTGCCAGTTGCGTCAAACAAACTTAGGCCAGTTGCGTAGAACAAACTTGTGCCAGTTGCGAACTACAAACTTGTGCCAGTTTCGTAGGACAAACTTGTGCCAGTTGCGTCAAACAAACTTGTGCCAGTTGCGTAGAACAAACTTGCGCCAGTTACGAACTACAATCTTGTGCCACTTGCGTAGGACAAACTTGTGCCAGTTGCGTCCAAGAAACTTGTGACAGTTGCGTCAAATAAACTTGTTCCAGTTGCGTCAAATAAACTTGCGCCAGTTACGTAGAACATCTTTGTGCCAGTTGCATAGAACAAAATTGTGCCAGTTGCGTAGAACAACTTTGTGCCAGTTGCGTATAACAAACTTGTGCCAGTTGCGTAGAACAAACTTGTGCTAGTTGCGTAGAACAAACTTGTGCCTGTTGCGTAGAACAAACTTTTGCCAGTTGCGTAGAACAAACTTGTGCCAGTTGCGTCAAACAAACTTGAGCCAGTTGCGTAGAACAAACTTATGCCAGTTACGAACTACAAACTTGTGCCAGTTTCGTAGGACAAACTTGTGCCAGTTGTGTCAAACAAACTTGTGCCAGTTGCGTAGAACAAACTTGTGCCAGTTGAGAACTACAAACTTGTGCCACTTGCATAGGACAAACTTGTGCCAGTTGCGTCAAAGAAACTTGTGCCAGTTGCATCAAATAAACTTGTGCCAGTTGCGCAGAACAAACTTGTGAAAGTTGCGTAGAACAAACTTGTGCCAGTTGCGTCGAACAAACTTGTGACAGTTGCGTTGAACAAACTTGTGCCAGTTGCGTCGAACAAACTTGTGCCAGTTGCATCAAACAAACTTGTGCCAGTTGCGTAAAACAAACTTGTGCCAGTTGCATCAAACAAACTAGTGCCAGTTACGTTTAACAAACTTGTGCCAGTTGCGTAGAACAAACTTGTGCCAGTTGTGTCAAACAAACGTGTGCCAGTTGCGTCGAACAAACTTGTGCCAGTTGCGTTGAACAAACTTGTGCCAGTTACGTAGAACAAACTTGTGCCAGTTGCGTAGAACAAATTTATGCCAGTTGCATAGAACAAACTTGTGCCAGTTGCGTAGAACAAACTTGTGCCAGTTGCGTACAACAAACTTGTGCCAGTTGTGTCAAACAAACGTGTGCCAGTTGCGTCGAACAAACTTGTGCCAGTTGCGTTGAACAAACTTGTGCCAGTTACGTAGAACAAACTTGTGCTAGTTGCGTCAAACAAATTTATGCCAGTTGCATAGAACAAACTTGTGCCAGTTGCGTCAAACAAACTTGTGCCAGTTGCGTAGAACAAACTTGAGGCAGTTGCGTAGAACAAACGTGTGCCAGTTGCGTAGAACAAAATTGTGCCAGTTGCGCTGAACAAACTTGTGCCAGTTGTTTCAAACAAACTTTTGTCAGTTGCGTCAAACAAACTTTTGCCAGTTGCATCGAACAAACTTGTGCCAGTTGCGTAGAACAAACTTTGTGCCAGTTGTGTCAAACAAACTTTTCCCAGTTGCGTCAAACAAACTTGGGCCAGTTGCGTCAAACAAATTTATGCCAGTTGCATAGAACAAACTTGTGCCAGTTGCGTAGAACAAACTTGTGCCAGTTGCATCGAACAAACTTGTGCCAGTTGCGTCAAAAACACTTGTGACAGTTGCGTCGGACATACTTGTGCCAATTGCGTCGAACAAACTTGTGCCAGTTGCGTAGAACAAACTTATGCCAGTTGCGTCTGACAAACTTGTGCCAGTTGCGTCGAACAAACTTGTGCCAGTTGCGTAGAACAAACTTGTGCCAGTTGTGTCAAACAAACTTTTGCCAGTTGCGTCAAACAAACTTGGGCCAGTTGCGTTGAACAAAATTGTGCCAGTTGAGTCGGACAAACTTGTGCCAGTTACGTAGAACATACTTGTGCCAGTTGCGAACTACAAACTTGTGCCAGTTGCGTTGAACAAACTTGGGCCAGTTGCGTCAAACAAACTTGTGCTAGTTGCGTTAAACAAACTTTTGCCAGTTGTGTCAAACAAACTTGTACCAGTTGCGTTGAACAAACTTGTGCCAGTTGCGTTGAACAAACTTGTGCCAGTTGCGTAGAACAAACTTGAGCCAGTTGCGTAGAACAAACTTGTGCCAGTTGCGTAGAACAAACATTTTCCAGATGCGTAGAACAAACTTGTTCCAGTTGCGTAGAACAAACTTGTGCCAGTTGCGTAGAACAAACATTTTCCAGTTGCGTAGAACAAACTTGTGCCAGTTGTGTCGAAAAAACTTGTGCCAGTTGATCGAACAAAGTTGTGCCAGTTGCGTTTGACAAACTTGTGCCAGTTGCGTTGAACAAACTTGTGACAGTTGCGTAGAACAAACTTGTGCCAGTTGTTTCAAACAAACTTTTGCCAGTTGCGTCAAACAAACTTGGGCCAGTTGCATCAAACAAACTTGTGCCAGTTGCGTAGAACAAACTTGTGCCAGTTGCGTAGAACAAACTTGTGCCAGTTGCGTAGAACAAACTTGTGCCAGTTGCGTAGAACAAACTTGTGCCAGTTGCGTCGAACAAACTTGTGCCAGTTGCGTACAAGAAACTTGTGCCATTTGCGTAAAAAAACTTGTGCCAGTTGCGTAGAACAAACTTGTGCCAGTTGCGTACAACAAACTTGTGCCAGTTGCGTACAAGAAACTTGTGCCATTTGCGTCAAAAAACTTGTGCCAGTTGCGTAGAACAAATTTGTGCTAGTTGCGTAGAACAAACTTGTGCCAGTTGCGTCGAACAAACTTGTGCCAGTTGCATAGAACAAACTCGTGCCAGTTGGGAAGAAGAAACTTGGGCCAGTTGCGTAGAACAAACTTGTGTCAGTTGCGATGAACAAACTTGTGCCAGTTGCATCAAACAAACTTGTGCCAGTTGCGTAGAACAAACTTGTGCCAGTTGCTTAGAACAAACTTGTGCCTGTTGCAACGAACAAACTTGTGCCAGTTGCGTCGAACACACTTGTGCCAGTTGCGTAGAACAAACTTGTGCCAGTTGTGTCAATCAAACTTCTGCCAGTTGCGTCAAACAAGTTTGGGCCAGGTGCGTCGAACAAACTTGTGCCAGTTGCGTCGAAGAAACTTGTGCCAGTTGCGTAGAAAAAACTTGTGCCAGTTGCGTAGAAAAAACTTGTGCCAGTTGTGTCAAACAAACTTGTGCCAGTTGGGTCGAATAAACTTGTGCCAGTTGCGTTAAACAAACTTGTGCCAGTTGCGTCGAACAAACTTGTGCCAGTTACGTCGAACAAACTTGTGCCAGTTGCGTCAAACAAACTTGTGCCAGTTGCATCGAACAAACTTGTGCCAGTTGTGTAGAACAAATTTATGCCAGTTGCAAAGAACAAACTTTTGCCAGTTGCGCAGAACAAACTTGTGAAAGTTGCGTAGAACAAACTTCTGCCAGTTGCGTTGAACAAACTTGTGCCAGTTACGTCGAACAAACTTGTGCCAGTTGCATCAAACATACTTGTGCCAGTTGCGTCGAACAAACTTGTGCCAGTTGCGTAGAACAAACTTGTGCCAGTTATGTCAAACAAACTTGTGCCAGTTGCCTCAAACAAACTTGTGCCAGTTGCATAGAACAAACTTGTGCCAGTTGTGTCAAACAAACGTGTGCCAGTTGCGTCGAACAAACTTGTGCCAGTTGCGTTGAACAAACTTGTGCCAGTTACGTAGAACAAACTTGTGCTAGTTGTGTCAAACAAATTTGTGTCAGTTGCGTAGAAAAAACTTGTGCCAGTTGCGTAGAACAAACTTGTGCCATTTGCGTAGAACAAACTTGTGCCAGTTACGTAGAACAAACTTGTGCCAGTTGTGTCAAACAAACTTGTGCCAGTTGCGTAGAACAAACTTGTGCCAGTTGCGTAGAACAAACTTGTGCCAGTTGCGTAGAACAAACTTGTGCCAGTTGCGTCAAACAAACTTGTGCCAGTTGTGTCAAACAAACTTTTGCCAGTTGCGTCAAACAAACTTGGGCCAGTTGCGTCGAACAAACTTGTGCCAGTTGTGTCGGACAAACTTGTGCCAGTTACGTAGAACATACTTGTGCCAGTTGCGAACTACAAACTTGTGCCAGTTGCGTTGAACAAACTTGGGCCAGTTGCGTCAAACAAACTTGGGCCAGTTGCGTAGAACAAACTTATGCCAGTTACGAACTACAAACTTGTGCCAGTTTCGTATGACAAACTTGTGCCAGTTGTGTCAAACAAACTTGTGCCAGTTGCGTAGAACAAACTTGTGCCAGTTGAGAACTACAAACTTGTGCCACTTGCGTAGGACAAACTTGTGCCAGTTACGTAGAACAAACTTGTGCCAGTTGAAAACTACAAACTTGTGCCACTTGCGTAGGACAAACTTGTGCCAGTTGCGTCAAAGAAACTTGTGCCAGTTGCATCAAATAAACTTGTGCCAGTTGCGCAGAACAAACTTGTGAAAGTTGCGTAGAACAAACTTTTGCCAGTTGCGTTGAACAAACTTGTGCCAGTTGGGTCGAACAAACTTGTGCCAGTTGCGTCAAAGAAACTTGTGCCAGTTGCATCAAATAAACTTGTGAAAGTTGCGCAGAACAAACTTGTGAAAGTTGCGTAGAACAAACTTGTGCCAGTTGCGCAGAACAAACTTGTGAAAGTTGCGTCGAACAAACTTGTGACAGTTGCGTTGAACAAACTTGTGCCAGTTGCGTCGAACAAACTTGTGCCAGTTGCATCAAACAAACTTGTGCCAGTTGCGTAGAACAAACTTGTGCCAGTTGCGTCAAACAAACTAGTGCCAGTTACGTTTAACAAACTTGTGCCAGTTGCGTAGAACAAACTTGTGCCAGTTGTGTCAAACAAACGTGTGCAAGTTGCGTCGAACAAACTTGTGCCAGTTGCGTTGAACAAACTTGTGCCAGTTACGTAGAACAAACTTGTGCCAGTTGCGTAGAACAAATTTATGCCAGTTGCATAGAACAAACTTTTGCCAGTTGCGTAGAACAAACTTGTGCCAGTTGCGTAGAACAAAATTGTGCCAGTTGTGTCAAACAAACTTGTGCCAGTTGCGTCGAACAAACTTGTGCCAGTTGCGTTGAACAAACTTGTGCCAGTTACGTAGAACAAACTTGTGCTAGTTGCGTCAAACAAATTTATGCCAGTTGCATAGAACAAACTTGTGCCAGTTGCGTCAAACAAACTTGTGCCAGTTGCGTAGAACAAACTTGAGGCAGTTGTGTAGAACAAACGTGTGCCAGTTGCGTAGAACAAAATTGTGCCAGTTGCGCTGAACAAACTTGTGCCAGTTGTTTCAAACAAACTTTTGCCAGTTGCGTCAAACAAACTTGGGCCAGTTGCGTCAAACAAACTTTTGCCAGTTGAGTCAAACAAATTTGTGCCAGTTGCGTAGAACAAACTTTGTGCCAGTTGTGTCAAACAAACTTTTCCCAGTTGCGTCAAACAAACTTGGGCCAGTTGCGTCAAACAAATTTATGCCAGTTGCATAGAACAAACTTGTGCCAGTTGCGTAGAACAAACTTGTGCCAGTTGCATCGAACAAACTTGTGCCAGTTGCGTCGAACAAACTTGTGACAGTTGCGTCGAACAAACTTGTGCCAATTGCGTCGAACAAACTTATGCCAGTTGCGTCGGACAAACTTATGCCAGTTGCGTCGGACAAACTTGTACCAGTTGCATCGAACAAACTTGTGCCAGTTGCGTAGAACAAACTTGTGCCAGTTGTGTCAAACAAACTTTTGCCAGTTGCGTCAAACAAACTTGGACCAGTTGCGTCGAACAAAATTGTGCCAGTTACGTTTAACAAACTTGTGCCAGTTACGTAGAACATAATTGTGCCAGTTGCGAACTACAAACCTGTGCCAGTTGCGTTGAACAAACTTGGGCCAGTTGCGTCAAACAAACTTGGGCTAGTTTCGTTAAACAAACTTTTGCCTGTTGCGTCAAACAAACTTGTGCCAGTTGCGTTGAACAAACTTGTGCCAGTTGCGTAGAACAAACTTGAGCCAGTTGTGTAGAACAAACTTGTGCCAGTTGCGTAGAACAAACATTTTCCAGTTGCGTAGAACAAACTTGTGCCAGTTGCGTCGAACAAACTTGTGCCAGTTGCGTAGAACAAACTTGTGCCAGTTGCATAGAACAAACTTGTGCCACTTGCGTCGAACAAACTTGTGCCAGTTGCGCAGAACAAACTTTTGCCAGTTACGTAAAACAAACTTGTGCCAGTTTTGTCAAACAAACTTGTGCCAGTTGCGTAGAACAAACTTGTGCCCGTTACGTGGAACAAACTTTTGCTAGTTGCATAGAACAAACTTCTGCCAGTTGCGTCAAACAAACTTGGGCCAGTTGTGTAGAACAAACTTGTGCCATTTGCGTCAAACAAACTTGTGCCAGTTTCGTAGGACAAACTTGTGCCAGTTGCGTAGAACAAACTTGAGCCAGTTGCGTAGAACAACCTTGTGCCAGTTACGTAGAACAAACTTGTGCCAGTTGTGTCAAACAAACTTGTGCCAGTAGAGTAGAACAAACTTATGCCAGTTGCATAGAACAAACTTGTGCGAGTTTTGTCAAACAAACTTTGGCCAGTTGTTTAGAAGTTGCGTAAAACAAACTTGTGCTAGTTGCGTAAAACAAACTTGAGCCAGTTGCGTAGAACAAACTTGTGCCAGTTGCATCGAACAAACTTGTGCTAGTTGCATAGAACAAACTTGTGCCAGTTGCGTAGACCAAACTTGTGACAGTTGCATCGAACAAACTTGTGCCAGTTGCATAGAAGACACTTGTGCCAGTTGTGTTGGACAAACTTGTGCCAATTGCGTCGAACAAACTTGTGCCAGTTGCGTCAAACAAACTTGTGCCAGTTTCGTAGAACAAACTTGTGCCAGTTGCGTAGAACAAACTTGTGCCAGTTGTGTCAAACAAACTTGTGCCAGTTGCATCAAACAAACTTGGGCCAGTTGCGTCGAACAAACTTTTGCCAGTTGTGTAGAACAAACTTGTGCCAGTTGCGTAGAACAAACTTGTGCCAGTTGCGTAGAACAAACTTGTGCCAGTTGCGTAGAATAAACTTGTGCAAGTTGCATAGAACAAACTTGTGCCAGTTTTGTAGAACAACCTTGTGCCAGTTGCGTCAAACAACCTTGCGCCAGTTGCATCAAACAAACTTGTGCCAGTTGCGTAGAACAAACTTGTGCCAGTTGCGTAGAACAAACTTGTGCCAGTTGCATAGTACAAACTTGTGCCAGTTTTGTAGAACAACCTTGTGCCAGTAGCGTCAAACAGACTTGTGCCAATTGCGTCAAACAACCTTGTGCCAGTTGCGTCAAAAAAACTTGTGCCAGTTGTTTCAAACAAACTTGTGCCAGTTGGGTCGAATAAACTTGTGCCAGTTGCGTTAAACAAACTTGTGCCAGTTGCGTCGAACAAACTTGTGCCAGTTGCGTCGAACAAACTTGTGCCAGTTACGTCAAACAAACTTGTGCCAGTTGCATCGAACAAACTTGTGCCAGTTGCGTAGAATAAACTTATGCCAGTTGCAGAGAACAAACTTTTGCCACTTGTGTCGAACAAACTTGTGCATGTTGCGCAGAACAAACTTTTGCCAGTTGCGTAGAACAAACTTGTGCCAGTTTTGTCAAACAAACTTGTGAAAGTTGCGTAGAACAAACTTGTGCCCGTTACGTGGAACAAACTTGTGCCAGTTGCATAGAACAAACTTCTGCCAGTTGCGTCAAACAAACTTGGGCCAGTTGCGTAGAACAAACTTGTGCCAGTTACGTCAAACAAACTTGTGCCAGTTGCGTCAAACAAAGTTGTGCCAGTTGCGTAGAAGAAACTTGTGCCAGTTGCGTCGAACAAACTTGTGCCAGTTCCGTGGAACAAACTTGTGCCAGTTGCGTAAAACAAACTTGTGCCAGTTGTGTAGAACAATATTGTGCCAGTTGCGTAGAACAAACTTGTGCCAGTTGCGTCAAACAAACTTGGGCCAGTTGCGTAGAACAAACTTGTGCCAGTTGCGTAGAACAAACTTGTGCCAATTGCGTCAAACAATCTTGTGCCAGTTGTGAAGAACAAACTTGTGCCTGTTGCATAGAACAAAATTGTGCCAGTTGCATAGAACAACTTTGTGCCAGTTGCGTAGAACAAACTTGTGCCAGTTGCGTAGAACAAACTTGTGCTAGTTGCGTAGAACAAACTTGTGCCAGTTACGTAGAACAAACTTGTGTCAGTTGCGTAGAACAAACTTGTGCCAGTTGCGTCAAACAAACTTGTGTCAGTTGCGTAGAACAAACTTGTGCCAGTTGCGAACTACAAACTTGTGCCAGTTTCGTAGGACAAACTTGTGCCAGTTGCGTCAAACAAACTTGTGCCAGTTGCGTAGAACAAACTTGCGCCAGTTGCGAACTACAATCTTGTGCCACTTGCGTAGGACAAACTTGTGCCAGTTGCATCCAAGAAACTTGTGACAGTTGCGTCAAATAAACTTGTTCCAGTTGCGTCAAATAAACTTGTGCCAGTTACGTAGAACAACTTTGTGCCAGTTGCATAGAACAAAATTGTCCCAGTTGCGTAGAACAACTTTGTGCCAGTTGCGTATAACAAACTTGTGCCAGTTGCGTAGAACAAACCTGTGCTAGTTGCGTAGAACAAACTTGTGTCAGTTGCGTAGAACAAACTTGTGCCAGTTGCATCAAACAAACTTGGGCCAGTTGCGTAGAACAAACTTGTGCCAGTTGAGAACTACAAACTTGTGCCACTTGCGTAGGACAAGCTTGTGCCAGTTGCGTCAAAGAAACTTGTGCCAGTTGCATCAAATAAACTTGTGCCAGTTACGCAGAACAAACTTGTGAAAGTTGCGTAGAACAAACTTGTGCCAGTTGCGTCGAACAAACTTGTGACAGTTGCGTTAAACAAACTTGTGCCAGTTGCGTCGAAGAAACTTGTGCCAGTTGCATCAAACAAACTTGTGCCAGTTGCGTAGAACAAACTTGTGCCAGTTGCGTCAAACAAACTAGTGCCAGTTACGTTTAACAAACTTGTGCCAGTTGCGTAGAACAAACTTGTGCCAGTTGTGTCAAACAAACGTGTGCCAGTTGCGTCGAACAAACTTGTGCCAGTTGCGTTGAACAAACTTGTGCCAGTTACGTAGAACAAACTTGTGCCAGTTGCGTAGAACAAATTTATGCCCGTTGCATAGAACAAACTTGTGCCAGTTGCGTAGAACAAACTTGTGCCAGTTGCGTAGAACAAACTTGTGCCAGTTGCGTAGAACAAATTTATGCCCGTTGCATAGAACAAACTTGTGCCAGTTGCGTCGAACAAACTTGTGCCAGTTGCGTTGAACAAACTTGTGCCAGTTACGTAGAACAAACTTGTGCCAGTTGCGTCAAACAAATTTATGCCAGTTGCATAGAACAAACTTGAGCCAGTTGCGTAGAACAAACTTGTGCCAGTTGCATCGAACAAACTTGTGCCAGTTGCGTCGAACACACTTGTGCCAGTTGCGTCGGACAAACTTGTGCCAATTGCGTCGAACAAACTTGTGCCAGTTGCGTAGAACAAACTTGTGCCAGTTGTGTCAAACAAACTTGTGCCACTTGCATAAAACAAACTTTTGCCAGTTGCGTCGAACAAACTTCTGCCAGTTGCATAGAACAAACTTGTGCCAGTTACGTAGAACAAACTTGTGCCAGTTGTGTCAGAGAAACTTGTGCCAGTTGCGTAGAACAAACTTGTGCCAGTTCCATAGAACAAACTTGTGCTAGTTGCGTAGAACAAACTTGTGCCAGTTGCGTAGAACAAACTTGTGCCAGTTGCGTCGAACAAACTTGTGCCAGTTGCGTCAAACAAACTTGTGCCAGTTTCGTCGAACAAACTTGTGCCAGTTGCGTAGAACAAACTTGTGCCAGTTGTGTCAAACAAACTTGTGCCAGTTGCGTCAAACAAACTTGGGCCAGTTGCATCGAACAAACTTGTGCCAGTTGCGTAGAACAAACTTGTGCCAGTTGCGTAGAACAAACTTGTGCCAGTTGCGTAGAACAAACTTGTCCCAGTTGCGTAGAACAAACTTGTGCCAGTTGTATAGAACAAACTTGTGCCAGTTTTGTAGAACAACCTTGTGCCAGTTGCGTCAAACAACCTTGTGCCAGTTGCATCACACAAACTTGTGCCAGTTGCGTAGAACAAACTTGTGCCAGTTGCGTAGAACAAACTTGTGCCAGTTGCATAGAACAAACTGGTGCCAGTTTTGTAGAACAACCTTTTGCCAGTAGCGTCAAACAGACTTGTGCCAATTGCGTCAAACAACCTTGTGCCAGTTGCGTCAAAAAAACTTGTGCCAGTTGTGTCAAACAAACTTGTGCCAGTTGGGTCGAATAAACTTGTGCCAGTTGCGTTAAACAAACTTGTGCCAGTTGCGTCGAACAAACTTGTGCCAGTTGCGTCGAACAAACTTGTGCCAGTTGCGTTAAACAAACTTGTGCCAGTTGCATCGAACAAACTTGTGCCAGTTGCGTAGAACAAACTTATGCCAGTTGCATAGAACAAACTTTTGCCACTTGCGTCAAACAAACTTGTGCCAGTTGCGCAGAACAAACTTTTGCCAGTTGCGTAGAACAAACTTGTGCCAGTTTTGTCAAACAAACTTGTGCCAGTTGCGTAGAACAAACTTGTGCCCGTTACGTGGAACAAACTTGTGCCAGTTGCAAAGAACAAACTTTTGCCAGTTGCGTCAAACAAACTTGGGCCAGTTGCGTAGAAAAAACTTTTGCCAGTTACGTCAAACAAACTTGTGCCAGTTGCGTCAAACAAACTTGTGAAAGTTGCGTAGAACAAACTTGTGCCAGTTGCGTCGAACAAACTTGTGACAGTTGCGTTGAACAAACTTGTGCCAGTTGCGTCGAAGAAACTTGTGCCAGTTGCATCAAACAAACTTGTGCCAGTTGCGTAGAACAAACTTGTGCCAGTTGCGTCAAACAAACTTGTGCCAGTTACGTTTAACAAACTTGTGCCAGTTGCGTAGAACAAACTTGTGCCAGTTAAGTAGAACAAACTTGTGCCAGTTGCGTCGAACAAACTTGTGCCAGTTGCGTTGAACAAACTTGTGCTAGTTACGTAGAACAAACTTGTGCCAGTTGCGTAGAACAAACTTGTGCCAGTTGCGTCGAACAAACTTGTGCCAGTTGCATAGAACAAACTTGTGCCAGTTGCGTAGAACAAACCTATGCCACTGGCGTCAAACAAACTTGTGCCAGTTGCGTAGAACAAACTTCTGCCAGTTGCGTCAAACAAACTTGGGCCAGTTGCGTAGAACAAACTTGTGACAGTTGCGTCTAACAAACTTGTGCCAGTTGCGCCAAACAAACTTGTGTCAGTTTCGTAGAACAAACTTGAGCCAGTTGCGTAGAACAAACTTGTGCCAGTTGTGTAGAGCAAACTTGTACCAGTTGTGTCAAACAAACTTGTGCCAGTTGCGTAGAACAAACTTGTGCCAGTTGCGTAGAACAAACTTGTGCCAGTTGAGTAGAACAAACTTGTACCAGTTGTGTCGAACAAACTAGTGCCAGTTGCGTCGAACAAACTTGTGCCAGTTGCGTTGAACAAACTTGTGCCAGTTGCGTCAAACAAACTTGTGCCAGTTGCATCGAACAAACTTGTGCCAGTTGCGTCGAACAAACTTGTGCCAGTTGCGTTGAAGAAACTTGTGCCAGTTGCGTCAAACAAACTTGTGCCATTTGCGTCAAACAAACTTGTGCCAGTTGCGTCGAACAAACTTGTGCCAGATATGGCGGACAAACTTGTGCCAGTTGCTTCGAGAAAACTTGTGCCAGTTGCATAAAAAAAACTTGTGCCAGTTGCATCAAACAAACTTGTGCCTCTTGCATCAAACAAACTTGTGCCAGTTGCGTCAAACAAACTTGTACCAGTTGAGTCGAAAAAACTTGTGCCTGTTATGCGAACAAACCTGTGCCAGTTGCGTCTAACAAACTTGTGCCAGTTGCGTCAAACAAACTTTTGCCAGTTGCGTCAAACAAACTTGTGCCAGTTGCGTCAAACAAACTTGTGCCAGTTGCGTAGAACAAACTTGTGCCACTTGCGTCAAACAAACTTGTGCCAGTTGCGTAGAAGAACCTTGTGCCAGTTGCGTCAAACGAACTTGTGCCACTTGCGTCAAACAAACTTTTGCCGGTTGCGTCGAACAAACTTGTGCCAGTTGCGTCGAACAAACTTGCGACAGTTGCGTCAAACAAACTTGTGCCAGTTGAGTTGAACAAACTTCTGCCAGTTGTGTCAAACAAACTTGTGTCAGTTGCGTAGAACAAACTTGTGCCATTTGCGTCGAACAAACTTGTGTCAGTTAGGTAGAACAAACTTGTGCCAGTTGCATCAAACAAACTTGTGCCTGTTGCGTAGAACAAACTAGTGCCAGTTGCATAGAACAAACTTGTGCCAGATGCGTAGAACAAACTTGTGCCAGTTGCGTAGAACAAACTTGTGCTAGTTGCACAGAACAAACTTGTGCCAGTTATGTAGAACAAACTTGCGCCAGTTGCGTCGAACAAACTTGTGCCAGTTGTGTCGAACAAACTTGTGCCAGTTGCGTCAAAAAAACTTGGGCCAGTTTCGTCGAACAAACTTGTGCCAGTGGCATCCAACAAACTTGTGCCAATTGCATCGAACAAACTTGTGCCAGTTGCGTCAAAGAAACTTGTGCCAGTTGCGTAGAACAAACTTGTGCCAGTTGCACAGAACAAACTTGTGCCAGTTTTGTAGAACAACCTTGTGCCAGTTGCGTCAAACACCCTTGTGCCAGTTGCGTCAAACAAACTTGTGCACGTTGCGTCAAAAAAATTTGTGCCAGTTGTGTCAAACAAACTTGTGCCAGTTGGGTCGAATAAACTTGTGCCTGTTGCGTTAAACAAACTTGTGCCAGTTGCGTCGAACAAACTTGTGACAGTTGCGTCGAATAAACTTGTGCCAGTTGCGTCAAACAAATTTGTGCCAGTTGCATCGAACAAACTTGTGCCACTTGCGTCGAACAAACTTGTGCCACCTGCGCAGAACAAACTTGTGCCAGTTGCGTAGAACAAACTTGTGTCAGTTGTGTCAAACAAACTTGTGCCAGTTGCGTAGAAGAAACTTGTGCCCGTTACGTGGAACAAACTTGTGCCAGTTGCGTAGAACAAACTTCTGCCAGTTGCGTCAAACAAACTTGTGCCAGTTGCGTAGAACAAACTTGTGCCAGTTGCGTCAAACAAACTTGTGTCAGTTGCGTAGAACAAACTTGAGCCAGTTGCGTAGAACAAACTTGTGCCAGTTGTTTAGAGCAAACTTGTGCCAGTTGTGTCACACAAACTTGTGCCAGTTGCGTAGAACAAACTTATGCCAGTTGCATAGAACAAACTTGTGCCAGTTGTGTCACACAAACTTGGGCCAGTTGCGTAGAACAAACTTGTGCCAGATGCGTAGGACAAACATGTGCCAGTTGTGTCAAACAAACTTGTGCCAGTTATGTAGAACAAACTTGTGCCAGTTGTGCTAGACAAACTTGTGCCAGTTGCGTAGAACAAACTTGTGCCAGTTCCATAGAACAAACTTGTACCAGTTGCGTCGAACAAACTTGTGCCAGTTGCGTCAAACAAACTTGTGCCAGTTGCGTCAAACAAACTTGTGCCAGTTGCGTAGAACAAACTTGAGCCAGTTGCGTAGAACAAACTTGTGCCAGTTGTGTAGAGCAAACTTGTGCCAGTTGTGTCAAACAAACTTTTGCCAGTTGCGTAGAACAAACTTATGCCAGTTGCGTAGAACAGACTTGTGCGAGTTGTGTCAAACAATATTGGGCCAGTTGCGTAGAACAAACTTGTGCCAGATGCGTAGGACAAACATGTGCGTGTTGTGTCAAACAAACTTGTGCTAGTTGCATAAAACAAACTTGAGGCAGTTGCGTAGAACAAACTTGTGCTAGTTGCTTCAAACAAACTTGGGCCAGTTGCATAGAACAAAACTGTGCCAGTTGCGTCAAACAAACTTGTTCCAGTTGCGTCAAACAAACTTGTGCCAGTTGCGTAGAACAAACTTGAGCCAGTTGCGTAGAACAAACTTGTGCCAGTTGCGTCGAACAGACTTGTGACAGTTGCGTTGAACAAACTTGTGCCAGTTGCGTAGAACAAACTTGTGCCAGTTGCATAGAACAAACTTGTGCGAGTTGCGTCAAACAAACTTCTGCCAGTTGCATAGAACAAACTTGTGCCAGTTGCGTAGAACAAACATGGGCCAGTTGCATAGAACAAACTTGTGCCAGTTGCGAAGAACAAACTTGTGCCAATTGCGTCAAACAAACCTGTGCCAGTTGCGTAGAACAAACTTGTGCCAGTTGCGTAGAACAAACTTGTGCCAGTTGCGTCGAACAAACTTGTGCCAGTTCCATCGAACAAACTTGTGCCAGTTGCGTCAAACAAACTTGTGCCAGTTATGTAGAATAAACTTTTGCCATTTGTGTCAAACAAACTTGTGCCAGTTGCGTAGAACAAACTTGTGCCAGTTACATAGAACAAACTTGTGCCAGTTGCGTAGAACAACCTTGTGCTAGTTGCGTCAAACAAACTTGGGCCAGTTGCATAGAACAAACTTGTGCCAGTTGCATCAAACAAACTTGTGCCAGTTGCGTCAAACAAACTTGTGCCAGTTGCGTCAAAGAAACTTGTGCCAGTTGCATAGAACAAACTTGAGACAGTTGCGTAGAACAAACTTGTGCCAGTTGCGTCGAACATACTTGTGCCAGTTGCGTCAAACAAATTTATGCCAGTTGCATAGAACAAACTTGTGCCAATTGCGTGGACCAAACTTGTGCCAGTTGCGTAGAACAAATTTGTACAAGTTGCATAGAACAAACTTGTGCCAGTTGCGTCGAACAAACTTGTGCTAGTTGCGTCGTACAAACTTGTGCCAGTTGCGTCAAACAAACTTGTGCCAGTTGTGTAGAACAAACTTGTGCCGGTTTTGCCAAACAAACTTGTGCCAGTTGCGTCAAACAAACTTGGGCCAGTTGGGTCGAATAAACTTGTGCCAGTTGCGTTAAAAAAACTTGTGCCAGTTGCGTCGAACAAACTTGTGCCATTTGCATCGAACAAACTTGTGCCAATTGTGTCGAACAAGCTTGTGCCAGTTGCGTCAAACAAGCTTGTGCCAGTTGCATCGAACAAACTTGTGCCAGTTGCGTAGAACAAACTTGTGCCAGTTTCGTCAAAGAAACTTGTGCCAGTTACATAGAACAAACTTGTGCCAGTTGCGTCAAACAAACTTGTGTCAGTTGCATAGAACAAACTTGTGCCATTTGTGTAGAACAACCTTGTGCCAGTTGCGTCAAACAACCTTGTGCCAGTTGCGTCAAACAAACTTGTGCCAGATGCGTCAAAAAAACTTGTGCCAGTTGCGTCAAACAAACTTTTGCCAGTTGGGTCGAATAAACTTGTGCCAGTTGCGTTAAACAAACTTGTGCCAGTTGCGTCGAACAAACTTGTGCCATTTGCATCGAACAAACTTGTGCCAGTTGTGTCGAACAAGCTTGTGCCAGTTGCGTCAAACAAAGTTGTGCCAGTTGCATCGAACAAACTTGTGCCAGTTGCGTAGAACAAACTGTGCCAGTTGTGTCAAACAAACTTGTGCCAGTTGCGTCGAACAAACTTGTGCCACTTGCGTCGAACAAACTTGTGCCAGTTGCGTAGAACAAACTTTTGCCAGTTGCGTAGAACAAACTTGTGCCACTTGTGTCAAACAAACTTGTGCCGGTTGCGTAGAACAAACTTGTGTCAGTTGCGTAGAACAAACTTGTGCCAGTTACGTAGAACAAACTTGTGCCAGTTGCGTAGAACAAACTTGTGCTAGTTGCTTCAAACAAACTTGGGCCAGTTGCATAGAACAAAACTGTGCCTATTGCGTCAAACAAACTTGTTCCAGTTGCGTCAAACAAACTTGTGCCAGTTGCGTAGAACAAACTTGAGCCAGTTGCGTAGAACAAACTTGTGCCAGTTGCGTCGAACAGACTTGTGACAGTTGCGTTGAACAAACTTGTGCCAGTTGCATAGAACAAACTTGTGCGAGTTGCGTCAAACAAACTTCTGCCAGTTGCATAGAACAAACTTGTGCCAGTTGCGTAGAACAAACATGGGCCAGTTGCATAGAACAAACTTGTGCCAGTTGCGAAGAACAAACTTGTGCCAATTGCGTCAAACAAACCTGTGCCAGTTGCGTAGAACAAACTTGTGCCAGTTGCGTAGAACAAACTTGTGCCAGTTGCGTCAAACAAACTTGTGCCAGTTACGTAGAATAAACTTTTGCCATTTATGTCAAACAAACTTGTGCCAGTTGCGTAGAACAAACTTGTGCCAGTTGCGTAGAACAAACTTGTGCCAGTTACATAGAACAAACTTGTGCCAGTTGCGTAGAACAACCTTGTGCTAGTTGCGTCAAACAAACTTGGGCCAGTTGCATAGAACAAACTTGTGCCAGTTGCATCAAACAAACTTGTGCCAGTTGCGTCAAACAAACTTGTGCCTGTTGCGTCAAAGAAACTAGTACCAGTTGCATAGAACAAACTTGAGACAGTTGCGTAGAACAAACTTGTGCCAGTTGCGTCGAACATACTTGTGCCTGTTGCGTCAAAGAAACTAGTACCAGTTGCATAGAACAAACTTGAGACAGTTGCGTTGAAGAAACTTGTGCCAGTTACGTAGAACAAACTTGTGGCAGTTGCGTAGAACAAACTTGTGCCAGTTGCATAGAACAAACATTTTCCAGTTGAGTAGAACAAACTTGTGCCAGTTGCGTCAAACAAACTTGTGCCAGTTGCATCGAACAAACTTGTGCCAGGTGCGTTGGACAAACTTGTGACAGTTGCGTAGAACAAACTTGTGCCATTTGCATCGAACAAACTTTTGCCAGTTGCGTCAAACAAACTTGGGCCAGTTGCTTCAAACTAACTTGTGCCAGTTGCGTAGGACAAACTTGTGCCAGTTGCGTAGAACAAACTTGTGCCAGTTGCGTAGAACAAACTTGTGCCAGTTGCGTAGACAAATTTGTGCTAGTTGCGTAGAACAAACTTGTGCCAGTTACGTCGAACAAACTTGTGCCAGTTGCATAGAACAAACTCGTGCCAGTTGCGAAGAACAAACATGGGCCAGTTGCGTAGAACAAACTTTTGCCAGTTCCATAGAACAAACTTGTGCCAGTTGCGTAGAACAAACTCGTGCCAGTTGCATAGAACAAACTTGGGCCAGTTGCGTAGAACAAACTTGTCCCAGTTGCGATGAACAAACTTGTGCCACTTGCGTCAAACAAACTTGTGCCAGTTGCCTAGAACAAACTTGTGCCAGTTGCGTAGAACAAACTTGTGCCAGTTGCGTCGAACAAACTTGTGCCAGTTGCGTCGAACAAACTTGTACCAGTTGTGTAGAACAAACTTGAGCCAGTTGCGTCAAACAAACTTGTGCCAGTTGCATAGAACAAACTTAAGCCAGTTCTGTAGAGCAACCTTGTGCCAGTTGCGTCAAACAACCTTGTGCCAGTTGCGTCAAACAAACTTGTGCCAGTTGCGTCAAACAAATTTATGCCAGTTGCATAGAACAAACTTGTGCCAGTTGCATAGAACAAACTTGTGCCAGTTGCATTTAACAAACTTGTGCCAGTTGCGTCGAACACACTTGTGCCAGTTGCATAGAACAAACTTGTGCCAATTGCATCGAACAAACTTGTGCCAGTTGCGTAGGACAAACTTGTTCCAGTTGTGTCAAACAAACTTGTGCCAGTTGCATAAAACAAACTTTTGCCAGTTGCATCGAACAAACTTGTGCCAGTTGCATAGAACATTCTTGTGCCAGTTACGTAGAACAAACTTGTGCCAGTTGTGTCAGACAAACTTGTGCCAGTTGTGTAGAACAAACTTGTGCCAGTTCCTTAGAATAAATTTGTGCCAGTTGCGTAGAACAAACTTGTGCCAGTTGCGTAGAACAAACTTGTGCCAGTTGCGTCGAACAAACTTGTGCCAGTTTCGTCGAACAAACTTGTGCCAGTTGCGTAGAACAAACTTGTGCCAGTTGTGTCAAACAAACTTGTGCCAGTTGGGTCAAACAAACTTGGGACAGTTGCGTCGAACAAACTTGTGCCAGTTGCGTAGAACAAACTTGTGCCAGTTGCGTAGAAGAAACTTGTGCCAGTTGCGTAGAACAAACTTGTGCCAGTTGCATAGAACAAACTTGTGCCAGTTTTGTAGAACAACCTTGTGCCAGTTGCGTCAAACAACCTTGTGCCAGTTGCGTCAAACAAACTTGTGCACGTTGCGTCAAAAAAACTTTTGACAGTTGTGTCAAACAAACTTGTGCCTGTTGGGTCGAATAAACTTGTGCCAGTTGCGTTAAACAAACTTGTGCCAGTTGCGTCGAACAAACTTGTGACAGTTGCGTCGAACAAACTTGTGCCAGTTGCGTCAAACAAACTTGTGCCAGTTGCATCGAACAAACTTGTGCCACTTGCGTCGAACAAACTTGTGCCACCTGCGCAGAACAAACTTGTGCCAGTTGCGTAGAACAAACTTGTGTCAGTTGTGTCAAACAAACTTGTGCCAGTTGTGTAGAGCAAACTTGTGCCAGTTGTGCCAAACAAACTTATGCCAGTTGCGTAGAACAGACTTATGCGAGTTGTGTCAAACAATCTTGGGCCAGTTGCGTAGAACAAACTTGTGCCAGATGCGTTGGACAAACATGTGCGAGTTGTGTCAAACAAACTTGTGCCAGTTGCATCAAACAAACTTGTGCCAGTTGCGTAAAACAAACTTGAGGCAGTTGCGTAGAACAAACTTGTGCCAGTTGCATCGAACAAACTTGTGCCAGTTGCGTGGAACAAACTTGTGCCAGTTGCGCTGAACAAACTTGTGCCAGTTAAGTCAAACAGACTTGTGCCAGTTGCGTCAAACAAATTTATGCCAGTTGCATAAAACAAACTTGTGCCAATTGCGTGGACCAAACTTGTGCCAGTTGTGTCAGACAAACTTGTGCCAGTTGTGTAGAACAAACTTGTGCCAGTTCCTTAGAACAAATTTGTGCCAGTTGCGTAGAACAAACTTGTGCCAGTTGCGTAGAACAAACTTGTGCCAGTTGCGTCGAACAAACTTGTGCCAGTTGCGTCGAACAAACTTGTGCCAGTTTCGTTGAACAAACTTGTGCCAGTTGCGTAGAACAAACTTGTGCCAGTTGTGTCAAACAAACTTGTGCCAGTTGGGTCAAACAAACTTGGGACAGTTGCGTCGAACAAACTTGTGCCAGTTGCGTAGAACAAACTTGTGCCAGTTGCGTAGAACAAACTTGTGCCAGTTGCGTAGAACAAACTTGTGCCAGTTGCATAGAACAAACTTGTGCCAGTTTTGTAGAACAACCTTGTGCCAGTTGCGTCAAACAACCTTGTGCCAGTTGCGTCAAACAAACTTGTGCACGTTGCGTCAAAAAAACTTGTGCCAGTTGTGTCAAAAAAACTTGTGCCTGTTGGGTCGAATAAACTTGTGCCAGTTGCGTTAAACAAACTTGTGCCAGTTGCGTCGAACAAACTTGTGACAGTTGCGTCGAACAAACTTGTGACAGTTGCGTCGAACAAACTTGTGCCAGTTGCGTCAAACAAACTTGTGCCAGTTGCATCGAACAAACTTGTGCCACTTGCGTCGAACAAACTTGTGCCACCTGCGCAGAACAAACTTGTGCCAGTTGCGTAGAACAAACTTGTGTCAGTTGTGTCAAACAAACTTGTGCCTTTTGTGTAGAACAAACTTGTGCCCGTTACGTGGAACAAACTTGTGCCAGTTGCGTAGAACAAACTTCTGCCAGTTGCGTCAAACAAACTTGGGCCAGTTGCGTAGAACAAACTTGAGCCAGTTGTGTCAAACAAACTTGTGCCAGTTGCGTCAAACAAACTTGTGTCAGTTGCGTAGAACAAACTTGAGCCAGTTGCGTAGAACAAACTTGTGCCAGTTGTGTAGAGCAAACTTGTGTCAGTTGTGTCAAACAAACTTGTGCCAGTTGCGTAGAACAAACTTATGCCAGTTGCATAGAACAAACTTGTGACAGTTGTGTCAAACAAACTTGGGCCAGTTGCGTAGAACAAACTTGTGCCAGATGCGTAGGACAAACATGTGCCAGTTGTGTCAAACAAACTTGTGCCAGTTATGTAGAACAAACTTGTGCCAGTTGTGTCAGACAAACTTGTGCCAGTTGCGTAGAACAAACTTGTGCCAGTTGCGTAGAACAAACTTGTGCCAGTTGCGCAGAACAAATTTGTACCAGTTGCGTCGAACAAACTAGTGCCAGTTTCGTTGAACAAACTTGTGCCAGTTGCATAGAACAAACTTGTGCTAGTTGTGTCAAACATACTTGTGCCAGTTGCGTCAAACAAACTTGGGCCAGTTGCGTCGAACAAACTTGTGCCAGTTGCGTCAAAGAAACTTGTGCCAGTTGCGTAGAACAAACTTATGCCAGTTGCGTCTAACAAACTTGTGCCAGTTGCGTAGAACAGACTTGTGCCAGTTGCATAGAACAAACTTGTGCCAGTTTTGTAGAACAACCTTGTGCCAGTTGCGTCAAACAACCTTGTGCCAGTTGCGTGAAACAAACTTGTGCACGTTGCGTCAAAAAAGCTTGTGCCACTTGTGTCAAACAAACTTGTGCCAGTTGGGTCGAATAAACTTGTGCCAGTTGCGTTAAACAAACTTGTGCCAGTTGCGTCAAACAAACTTGTGCCAGTTGCGTTGAACAAACTTGTGCCAGTTGTGTCAAACAAACTTGTGCCAGTTGCATCGAACAAACTTGTGCCAGTTGCGTAGAACAAACTTGTGCCAGTTGCATAGAACAAACTTGTGCCACTTGCGTCGAACAAATTTGTGCCACTTGCGTCGAACAAACTTGTGCCACCTGCGCAGAACAAACTTTTGCCAGTTGCGTAGAACAAACTTGTGCCAGATGCGTCGAACAAACTTGTGCCAGTTGCATAGAACAAACTTGTGCCAGTTGCGTAGAACAAACCTATGCCACTGGCGTCAAACAAACTTGTGCCAGTTGCGTAGAACAAACTTCTGCCAGTTCTGTCAAACAAACTTGGGCCAGTTACGTAGAACAAACTTGTGACAGTTGCGTCAAACAAACTTGTGCCAGTTGCGTCAAACAAACTTGTGCCAGTTTCGTAGAACAAACTTGAGCCAGTTGCGTAGAACAAACTTGTGCCAGTTGTGTAGAGCAAACTTGTACCAGTTGTGTCAAACAAACTTGTGCCAGTTGCGTAGAACAAACTTATGCCATTTGCGTAAAACAGACTTGTGCGAATTGTGTCAAACAAACTTGGGCCAGTTGCGTAGAACAAACTTGTGCTAGATGTGTAGGACAAACATGTGCCAGTTGTGTCAAACAAACTTGTGCTAGTTGCGTAAAACAAACTTGAGCCAGTTGGGTAGAACAAACTTGTGCCAGTTGCATCGAACAAACTTGTGCCAGTTGCGTAGAATAAACTTATGCCAGTTGCAGAGAACAAACTTTTGCCACTTGCGTCGAACAAACTTGTGCATGTTGCGCAGAACAAACTTTTGCCAGTTGCGTAGAACAAACTTGTGCCAGTTTTGTAGAACAACCTTGTGCCAGTTGTGTCAAACAAACTTGTGACAGTTGCGTAGAACAAACTTGTGCCAGTTGCGTCGAACAAACTTGTGACAGTTGCGTAGAACAAACTTGTGCCAGTTGCGTCAAACAAAGTTGTGCCAGTTGCGTAGAAGAAACTTGTGCCAGTTGCGTCGAACAAACTTGTGCCAGTTCCATGGAACAAACTTGTGCCAGTTGCGTAGAACAAACTTGTGCCAGTTGTGTAGAACAATATTGTGCCAGTTGCGTAGAACAAACTTGTGCCAGTTGCGTCAAACAAACTTGGGCCAGTAGCGTAGAACAAACTTGTGCCAGTTGCGTAGAACAAACTTGTGCCAGTTGCGTCAAACAATCTTGTGCCAGTTGTGAAGAACAAACTTGTGCCTGTTGCATAGAACAAAATTGTGCCAGTTGCATAGAACAACTTTGTGCCAGTTGCGTAGAACAAACTTGTGCCAGTTGCGTAGAACAAACTTGTGCTAGTTGCGTAGAACAAACTTGTGCCAGTTGCGTAGCACAAACTTGTGTCAGTTGCGTAGAACAAACTTGTGCCAGTTACGTCAAACAAACTTGGGCCAGTTGAGTAGAACAAACTTGTGCCAGTTGCGAACTACAAACTTGTGCCAGTTTCGTAGGACAAACTTGTGCCAGTTGCGTCAAACAAACTTGTGCCAGTTGCGTAGAACAAACTTGCGCCAGTTGCGAACTACAATCTTGTGCCACTTGCGTAGGACAAACTTGTGCCAGTTGCGTCCAAGAAACTTGTGACAGTTGCGTCAAATAAACTTGTTCCAGTTGCGTCAAATAAACTTGTGCCAGTTACGTAGAACAACTTTGTGCCAGTTGCATAGAACAAAATTGTGCCAGTTGCGTAGAACAACTTTGTGCCAGTTGCGTAGAACAAACTTGTGCCAGTTGCGTAGAACAAACTTGTGCTAGTTGCGTAGAACAAACTTGTGCCTGTTGCGTAGAACAAACTTGAGTCAGTTGCATAGAACAAACTTGTGCCAGTTGCGTCAAAAAAAACTTGGGCCAGTTGCGGAGAACAAACTTATGCCAGTTACGAACTACAAACTTGTGCAAGTTTCGTAGGACAAACTTGTGCCAGTTGTGTCAAACAAACTTGTGCCAGTTGCGTAGAACAAACTTGTGCCACTTGAGAACTACAAACTTGTGCCACTTGCGTAGGACAAACTTGTGCCAGTTGCGTCAAAGAAACTTGTGCCAGTTGCATCAAATAAACTTGTGCCAGTTGCGCAGAACAAACTTGTGAAAGTTGCGTAGAACAAACTTGTGCCAGTTGCGTCGAACAAACTTGTGACAGTTGCGTTGAACAAACTTGTGCCAGTTGCGTCGAACAAACTTGTGCCAGTTGCATCAAACAAACTTGTGCCAGTTGCGTAGAACAAACTTGTGCCAGTTGCGTCAAACAAACTAGTGCCAGTTACGTTTAACAAACTTGTGCCAGTTGCGTAGAACAAACTTGTGCCAGTTGTGTCAAACAAACGTGTGCCAGTTACGTCGAACAAACTTGTGCCAGTTGCGTTGAACAAACTTGTGCCAGTTACATAGAACAAACTTGTGCCAGTTGCATAGAACAAATTTATGCCAGTTGCATAGAACAAACTTGTGCCAGTTGCGTAGAACAAACTTGTGCCAGTTGCGTAGAACAAACTTGTGCCAGTTGTGTCAAACAAACGTGTGCCAGTTGCGTCGAACAAACTTGTGCCAGTTGCGTTGAACAAACTTGTGCCAGTTACGTAGAACAAACTTGTGCCAGTTGCGTCAAACAAATTTATGCCAGTTGCATAAAACAAACTTGTGCCAGTTGCGTAGAACAAACTTGTGCCAGTTGCATCGAACAAACTTGTGCCAGTTGCGTCGAACACACTTGCGCCAGTTGCGTCGGACAAACTTGTGCCAATTGCGTCGAACAAACTTGTGCCAGTTGCGTAGAACAAACTTGTGCCAGTTGTGTCAAACAAACTTGTGCCAGTTGCATAAAACAAACTTTTGCCAGTTGCGTCGAACAAACTTGTGCCAGTTGCATAGAACAAACTTGTGCCAGTTACGTAGAACAAACTTGTGCCAGTTGTGTCAGACAAACTTGTGCCAGTTGCATAGAACAAACTTGTGCCAGTTCCATAGAACAAACTTGTGCTAGTTGCGTAGAACAAACTTGTGCCAGTTGCGTAGAACAAACTTGTGCCAGTTGCGTCGAACAAACTTGTGCCAGTTGCGTCAAACAAACTTGTGCCAGTTTCGTCGAACAAACTTGTGCCAGTTGCGTAGAACAAACTTGTGCCAGTTGTGTCAAACAAACTTGTGCCAGTTGCGTCAAACAAACTTGGGCCAGTTGCGTCGAACAAACTTGTGCCAGTTGCGTAGAACAAACTTGTGCCAGTTGCGTAGAACAAACTTGTGCCAGTTGCGTAGAACAAACTTGTGCCAGTTGCGTAGAACAAACTTGTGCCAGTTGCATAGAACAAACTTGTGCCAGTTTTGTAGAACAACCTTGTGCCAGTTGCGTCAAACAACCTTGTGCCAGTTGCATCAAACAAACTTGTGCCAGTTGCGTAGAACAAACTTGTGCCAGTTGCGTAGAACAAACTTGTGCCAGTTGCATAGAACAAACTTGTGCCAGTTTTGTAGAACAACCTTTTGCCAGTAGCGTCAAACAGACTTGTGCCAATTGCGTCAAACAACCTTGTGCCAGTTGCGTCAAAAAAACTTGTGCCAGTTGTGTCAAACAAACTTGTGCCAGTTGGGTCGAATAAACTTGTGCCAGTTGCGTTAAACAAACTTGTGCCAGTTGCGTCGAACAAACTTGTGCCAGTTGCGTCGAACAAACTTGTGCCAGTTGCGTCAAACAAACTTGTGCCAGTTGCATCGAACAAACTTGTGCCAGTTGCGTAGAACAAACTTATGCCAGTTGCATAGAGCAAACTTTTGCCACTTGCGTCGAACAAACTTGTGCCAGTTGCGCAGAACAAACTTTTGCCAGTTGCGTAGAACAAACTTGAGCCAGTTTTGTCAAACAAACTTGTGCCAGTTGCGTAGAACAAACTTGTGCCCGTTACGTGGAACAAACTTGTGCCAGTTGCAAAGAACAAACTTTTGCCAGTTGCGTCAAACAAACTTGGGCCAGTTGCGTAGAACAAACTTGTGCCAGTTACGTCAAACAAACTTGTGCCAGTTGCGTCAAACAAACTTGTGCCAGTTGCATAGAAGAAACTTGTGCCAGTTGCGTCGAACAAACTTGTGCCAGTTCCGTGGAACAAACTTGTGCCAGTTGCGTAGAACAAACTTGTGCCAGTTGTGTAGAACAATCTTTTGCCAGTTGCATAGCACAAACTTGTGCCAGTTGCGTCAAACAAACTTGGGCCAGTTGCGTAGAACAAAATTGTGCCAGTTGCGTAGAACAAACTTGTGCCAGCTGCGTCAAACAATCTTGTGCCAGTTGCGAAGAACAAACTTGTGCCTGTTGCATAGAACAAAATTGTGCCAGTTGCGTAGAACAACTTTGTGCCAGTTGCGTAGAACAAACTTGTGCCAGTTGCGTAGAACAAACTTGTGCTAGTTGCGTAGAACAAACTTGTGCCAGTTGCGTAGAACAAACTTGTGTCAGTTGCGTAGAACAAACTTGTGCCAGTTGCGTCAAACAAACTTGGGCCAGTTGCGTAGAACAAACTTGTGCCAGTTGCGAACTACAAACTTGTGCCAGTTTCGTAGGACAAACTTGTGCCAGTTGCGTCAAACAAACTTGTGCCAGTTGCGTAGAACAAACTTGCGCCAGTTGCGAACTACAATCTTGTGCCACTTGCGTAGGACAAACTTGTGCCAGTTGCGTCAAAGAAACTTGTGACAGTTGCGTCAAATAAACTTGTTCCAGTTGCGTCAAATAAACTTGCGCCAGTTACGTAGAACAACTTTGTGCCAGTTGCATGGAACAAAATTGTGCCAGTTGCGTAGAACAACATTGTGCCAGTTGCGTAGAACAAACTTGTGCCAGTTGCGTAGAACAAACTTGCGCTAGTTGCGTAGAACAAACTTGTGCCAGTTGCGTAGAACAAACTTGTGTCAGTTGCGTAGAACAAACTTGTGCCAGTTGGGTCAAACAAACTTGGGCCAGTTGCGTAGAACAAACTTATGCCAGTTGCGAACTACAAACTTTTGCCAGTTTCGTAGCACAAACTTGTGCCAGTTGCGTCAAACAAACTTGTGCCAGTTGCGTAGAACAAACTTGTGCCAGATGAGAACTACAAACTTGTGCCACTTGCGTCAAACAAACTTGTGCCAATTGCGTCAAAGAAACTTGTGCCAGTTGCATCAAATAAATTTGTGCCAGTTGCGCAGAACAAACTTGTGAAAGTTGCGTAGAACAAACTTGTGCCAGTTGCGTTGAACAAACTTGTGCCAGTTGCGTCGAACAAACTTGTGCCAGTTGCATCAAACATACTTGTGCCAGTTGCGTCGAACAAACTTGTGCCAGTTGCGTAGAACAAACTTGTGCCAGTTGCGTCAAACAAACTAGTGCCAGTTGCGTTTAACAAACTTGTGCCAGTTGCATAGAACAAACTTGTGCTAGTTGTGTCAAACAAACGTGTGCCAGTTGCGTCGAACGAACTTGTGCCAGTTGCGTTGAACAAACTTGTGCCAGTTACGTAGAACAAACTTGTGCTAGTTGTGTCAAACAAACTTGTGCCAGTTGCGTAGAAAAAACTTGTGCCAGTTGCGTAGAACAAACTTGTGCCATTTGCGTAGAACAAACTTGTGCCAGTTACGTAGACCAAACTTGTGCCAGTTGTGTCAAACAAACTTGTGCCAGTTGCGTAGAACAAACTTGTGCCAGTTGCGTAGAACAAACTTGTGCCAGTTGCATAGAACAAACTTGTGCCAGTTGCGTCAAACAAACTTGTGCCAGTTGCATAGAACAAACTTGTGCCAGTTTCGTCAAACAAACTTGTGCCAGTTGCGTAGAACAAACTTGAGGCAGTTGCGTAGAACAAACGTGTGCCAGTTGCGTAGAACAAAATTGTGCCAGTTGCGCTGAACAAACTTGTGCCAGTTGTTTCAAACAAACTTTTGCCAGTTGCGTCAAACAAACTTGGGCCAGTTGCGTCGAACAAACTTGTGCCAGTTGCGTAGAACAAACTTTGTGCCAGTTGTGTCAAACAAACTTTTCCCAGTTGCGTCAAACAAACTTGGGCCAGTTGCGTCAAACAAATTTATGCCAGTTGCATAGAACAAACTTGTGCCAGTTGCGTAGAACAAACTTGTGCCAGTTGCATCGAACAAACTTGTGCCAGTTGCGTCGAACACACTTGTGACAGTTGCGTCGGACAAACTTGTGCCAATTTCGTCGAACAAACTTGTGCCAGTTGCGTAGAACAAACTTATGCCATTTGCCTCGGACAAACTTGTGCCAGTTGCGTCGAACAAACTTGTGCCAGTTGCGTAGAACAAACTTGTGCCAGTTGTGTCAAACAAACTTTTGCCAGTTGCGTCAAACAAACTTGGGCCAGTTGCGTCGAACAAAATTGTGCCAGTTACGTTTAACAAACTTGTGCCAGTTACGTAGAACATACTTGTGCCAGTTGCGAACTACAAACTTGTGCCAGTTGCGTTGAACAAACTTGGGCCAGTTGCGTCAAACAAACTTGGGCTAGTTTCGTTAAACAAACTTTTGCCTGTTGCGTCAAACAAACTTGTGCCAGTTGCGTTGAACAAACTTGTGCCAGTTGCGTAGAACAAACTTGAGCCAGTTGTGTAGAACAAACTTGTGCCAGTTGCGTAGAACAAACATTTTCCAGTTGCGTAGAACAAACTTGTGCCAGTTGCGTCGAACAAACTTGTGCCAGTTGCGTAGAACAAACTTGTGCCAGTTGCATAGAACAAACTTGTGCCACTTGCGTCGAACAAACTTGTGCCAGTTGCGTAGAACAAACTTGTGCCCGTTACGTGGAACAAACTTTTGCCAGTTGCATAGAACAAACTTCTGCCAGTTGCGTCAAACAAACTTGTGCCAGTTGAGTCAAACAAACTTGTGCCAGTTTCGTAGGACAAACTTGTGCCAGTTGCGTAGAACAAACTTGAGCCAGTTGCGTAGAACAACCTTGTGCCAGTTACGTAGAACAAACTTGTGCCAGTTGTGTCAAACAAACTTGTGCCAGTAGAGTAGAACAAACTTATGCCAGTTGCATAGAACAAACTTGTACGAGTTGTGTCAAACAAACTTTGGCCAGTTGCGTAGAAGTTGCGTAAAACAAACTTGTGCTAGTTGCGTAAAACAAACTTGAGCCAGTTGCGTAGAACAAACTTGTGCCAGTTGCATCGAACAAACTTGTGCCAGTTGCGTGGAACAAACTTGTGCCAGTTGCGCAGAACAAACTTGTGCCTGTTAAGTCAAACAGACTTGTGCCAGTTGCGTCAAACAAATTTATGCCAGTTGCATAGAACAAACTTGTGCCAGTTGCGTAGACCAAACTTGTGCCAGTTGCATCGAACAAACTTGTGCCAGTTGCATAGAACACACTTGTGCCAGTTGTGTTGGACAAACTTGTGCCAATTGCGTCGAACAAACTTGTGCCAGTTGCGTCAAACAAACTTGTGCCAGTTTCGTCGAACAAACTTGTGCCAGTTGCGTAGAACAAACTTGTGCCAGTTGTGTCAAACAAACTTGTGCCAGTTGCATCAAACAAACTTGGGCCAGTTGCGTCGAACAAACTTTTGCCAGTTGTGTAGAACAAACTTGTGCCAGTTGCTTAGAACAAACTTGTGCCAGTTGCGTAGAACAAACTTGTGCCAGTTGCGTAGAACAAACTTGTGCAAGTTGCATAGAACAAACTTGTGCCAGTTTTGTAGAACAACCTTGTGCCAGTTGCGTCAAACAACCTTGTGCCATTTGCATCAAACAAACTTGTGCCAGTTGCGTTGAACAAACTTGTGCCAGTTACGTAGAACAAACTTGTGCTAGTTGTGTCAAACAAACTTGTGCCAGTTGCGTAGAAAAAACTTGTGCCAGTTGCGTAGAACAAACTTGTGCCATTTGCGTAGAACAAACTTGTGCCAGTTACGTAGACCAAACTTGTGCCAGTTGTGTCAAACAAACTTGTGCCAGTTGCGTAGAACAAACTTGTGCCAGTTGCGTAGAACAAACTTGTGCCAGTTGCATAGAACAAACTTGTGCCAGTTGCGTCAAACAAACTTGTGCCAGTTGCATAGAACAAACTTGTGCCAGTTTCGTCAAACAAACTTGTGCCAGTTGCGTAGAACAAACTTGAGGCAGTTGCGTAGAACAAACGTGTGCCAGTTGCGTAGAACAAAATTGTGCCAGTTGCGCTGAACAAACTTGTGCCAGTTGTTTCAAACAAACTTTTGCCAGTTGCGTCAAACAAACTTGGGCCAGTTGCGTCGAACAAACTTGTGCCAGTTGCGTAGAACAAACTTTGTGCCAGTTGTGTCAAACAAACTTTTCCCAGTTGCGTCAAACAAACTTGGGCCAGTTGCGTCAAACAAATTTATGCCAGTTGCATAGAACAAACTTGTGCCAGTTGCGTAGAACAAACTTGTGCCAGTTGCATCGAACAAACTTGTGCCAGTTGCGTCGAACACACTTGTGACAGTTGCGTCGGACAAACTTGTGCCAATTGCGTCGAACAAACTTGTGCCAGTTGCGTAGAACAAACTTATGCCATTTGCCTCGGACAAACTTGTGCCAGTTGCGTCGAACAAACTTGTGCCAGTTGCGTAGAACAAACTTGTGCCAGTTGTGTCAAACAAACTTTTGCCAGTTGCGTCAAACAAACTTGGGCCAGTTGCGTCGAACAAAATTGTGCCAGTTACGTTTAACAAACTTGTGCCAGTTACGTAGAACATACTTGTGCCAGTTGCGAACTACAAACTTGTGCCAGTTGCGTTGAACAAACTTGGGCCAGTTGCGTCAAACAAACTTGGGCTAGTTTCGTTAAACAAACTTTTGCCTGTTGCGTCAAACAAACTTGTGCCAGTTGCGTTGAACAAACTTGTGCCAGTTGCGTAGAACAAACTTGAGCCAGTTGTGTAGAACAAACTTGTGCCAGTTGCGTAGAACAAACATTTTCCAGTTGCGTAGAACAAACTTGTGCCAGTTGCGTCGAACAAACTTGTGCCAGTTGCGTAGAACAAACTTGTGCCAGTTGCATAGAACAAACTTGTGCCACTTGCGTCGAACAAACTTGTGCCAGTTGCGTAGAACAAACTTGTGCCCGTTACGTGGAACAAACTTTTGCCAGTTGCATAGAACAAACTTCTGCCAGTTGCGTCAAACAAACTTGTGCCAGTTGAGTCAAACAAACTTGTGCCAGTTTCGTAGGACAAACTTGTGCCAGTTGCGTAGAACAAACTTGAGCCAGTTGCGTAGAACAACCTTGTGCCAGTTACGTAGAACAAACTTGTGCCAGTTGTGTCAAACAAACTTGTGCCAGTAGAGTAGAACAAACTTATGCCAGTTGCATAGAACAAACTTGTACGAGTTGTGTCAAACAAACTTTGGCCAGTTGCGTAGAAGTTGCGTAAAACAAACTTGTGCTAGTTGCGTAAAACAAACTTGAGCCAGTTGCGTAGAACAAACTTGTGCCAGTTGCATCGAACAAACTTGTGCCAGTTGCGTGGAACAAACTTGTGCCAGTTGCGCAGAACAAACTTGTGCCTGTTAAGTCAAACAGACTTGTGCCAGTTGCGTCAAACAAATTTATGCCAGTTGCATAGAACAAACTTGTGCCAGTTGCGTAGACCAAACTTGTGCCAGTTGCATCGAACAAACTTGTGCCAGTTGCATAGAACACACTTGTGCCAGTTGTGTTGGACAAACTTGTGCCAATTGCGTCGAACAAACTTGTGCCAGTTGCGTCAAACAAACTTGTGCCAGTTTCGTCGAACAAACTTGTGCCAGTTGCGTAGAACAAACTTGTGCCAGTTGTGTCAAACAAACTTGTGCCAGTTGCATCAAACAAACTTGGGCCAGTTGCGTCGAACAAACTTTTGCCAGTTGTGTAGAACAAACTTGTGCCAGTTGCGTAGAACAAACTTGTGCCAGTTGCGTAGAACAAACTTGTGCCAGTTGCGTAGAACAAACTTGTGCAAGTTGCATAGAACAAACTTGTGCCAGTTTTGTAGAACAACCTTGTGCCAGTTGCGTCAAACAACCTTGTGCCATTTGCATCAAACAAACTTGTGCCAGTTGCGTTGAACAAACTTGTGCCAGTTACGTAGAACAAACTTGTGCTAGTTGTGTCAAACAAACTTGTGCCAGTTGCGTAGAAAAAACTTGTGCCAGTTGCGTAGAACAAACTTGTGCCATTTGCGTAGAACAAACTTGTGCCAGTTACGTAGACCAAACTTGTGCCAGTTGTGTCAAACAAACTTGTGCCAGTTGCGTAGAACAAACTTGTGCCAGTTGCGTAGAACAAACTTGTGCCAGTTGCGTAGAACAAACTTGTGCCAGTTGCGTCAAACAAACTTGTGCCAGTTGCATAGAACAAACTTGTGCCAGTTTCGTCAAACAAACTTGTGCCAGTTGCGTAGAACAAACTTGAGGCAGTTGCGTAGAACAAACGTGTGCCAGTTGCGTAGAACAAAATTGTGCCAGTTGCGCTGAACAAACTTGTGCCAGTTGTTTCAAACAAACTTTTGCCAGTTGCGTCAAACAAACTTGGGCCAGTTGCGTCGAACAAACTTGTGCCAGTTGCGTAGAACAAACTTTGTGCCAGTTGTGTCAAACAAACTTTTCCCAGTTGCGTCAAACAAACTTGGGCCAGTTGCGTCAAACAAATTTATGCCAGTTGCATAGAACAAACTTGTGCCAGTTGCGTAGAACAAACTTGTGCCAGTTGCATCGAACAAACTTGTGCCAGTTGCGTCGAACACACTTGTGACAGTTGCGTCGGACAAACTTGTGCCAATTGCGTCGAACAAACTTGTGCCAGTTGCGTAGAACAAACTTATGCCATTTGCCTCGGACAAACTTTTGCCAGTTGCGTCGAACAAACTTGTGCCAGTTGCGTAGAACAAACTTGTGCCAGTTGTGTCAAACAAACTTTTGCCAGTTGCGTCAAACAAACTTGTGCCAGTTGCGTCGAACAAAATTGTGCCAGTTACGTTTAACAAACTTGTGCCAGTTACGTAGAACAGACTTGTGCCAGTTGCGAACTACAAACTTGTGCCAGTTGCGTTGAACAAACTTGAGCCAGTTGCGTCAAACAAACTTGGGCTAGTTTCGTTAAACAAACTTTTGCCTGTTGCGTCAAACAAACTTGTGCCAGTTGCGTTGAACAAACTTGTGCCAGTTGCGTAGAACAAACTTGAGCCAGTTGTGTAGAACAAACTTGTGCCAGTTGCGTAGAACAAACATTTTCCAGTTGCGTAGAACAAACTTGTGCCAGTTGCGTCGAACAAACTTGTGCCAGTTGCGTAGAACAAACTTGTGCCAGTTGCATAGAACAAACTTGTGCCACTTGCGTCGAACAAACTTGTGCCAGTTGCGTAGAACAAACTTGTGCCCGTTACGTGGAACAAACTTTTGCCAGTTGCATAGAACAAACTTCTGCCAGTTGCGTCAAACAAACTTGTGCCAGTTGAGTCAAACAAACTTGTGCCAGTTTCGTAGGACAAACTTGTGCCAGTTGCGTAGAACAAACTTGAGCCAGTTGCGTAGAACAACCTTGTGCCAGTTACGTAGAACAAACTTGTGCCAGTTGTGTCAAACAAACTTCTGCCAGTAGAGTAGAACAAACTTATGCCAGTTGCGTAGAACAAACTTGTACGAGTTGTGTCAAACAAACTTTGGCCAGTTGCGTAGAAGTTGCGTAAAACAAACTTGTGCTAGTTGCGTAAAACAAACTTGAGCCAGTTGCGTAGAACAAACTTGTGCCAGTTGCATCGAACAAACTTGTGCCAGTTGCGTGGAACAAACTTGTGCCAGTTGCGCAGAACAAACTTGTGCCTGTTAAGTCAAACAGACTTGTGCCAGTTGCGTCAAACAAATTTATGCCAGTTGCATAGAACAAACTTGTGCCAGTTGCGTAGACCAAACTTGTGCCAGTTGCATCGAACAAACTTGTGCCAGTTGCATAGAACACACTTGTGCCAGTTGTGTTGGACAAACTTGTGCCAATTGCGTCGAACAAACTTGTGCCAGTTGCGTCAAACAAACTTGTGCCAGTTTCGTCGAACAAACTTGTGCCAGTTGCGTAGAACAAACTTGTGCCAGTTGTGTCAAACAAACTTGTGCCAGTTGCATCAAACAAACTTGGGCCAGTTGCGTCGAACAAACTTTTGCCAGTTGTGTAGAACAAACTTGTGCCAGTTGCGTAGAACAAACTTGTGCCAGTTGCGTAGAACAAACTTGTGTCAGTTGCGTAGAACAAACTTGTGCAAGTTGCATAGAACAAACTTGTGCCAGTTTTGTAGAACAACCTTGTGCCAGTTGCGTCAAACAACCTTGTGCCAGTTGCATCAAACAAACTTGTGCCAGTTGCGTAGAACAAACTTGTGCCAGTTGCGTAGAACAAACTTGTGCCAGTTGCATAGAACAAACTTGTGCCAGTTTTTGTAGAACAACCTTGTGCCAGTAGCGTCAAACAGACTTGTGCCAATTGCATCAAACAACCTTGTGCCAGTTGCGTCAAAAAAACTTGTGCCAGTTGTGTCAAACAAACTTGTGCCAGTTGGGTCGAATAAACTTGTGCCAGTTGCGTTAAACAAACTTGTGCCAGTTGCGTCGAACAAACTTGTGCCAGTTGCGTCGAACAAACTTGTGCCAGTTGCGTCAAACAAACTTGTGCCAGTTGCATCGAAAAAACTTGTGCCAGTTGCGTAGAATAAACTTATGCCAGTTGCAGAGAACAAACTTTTGCCACTTGCGTCGAACAAACTTGTGCATGTTGCGCAGAACAAACTTTTGCCAGTTGCGTAGAACAAACTTGTGCCAGTTTTGTCAAACAAACTTGTGAAAGTTGCGTAGAACAAACTTGTGCCCGTTACGTGGAACAAACTTGTGCCAGTTGCATAGAACAAACTTCTGCCAGTTGCGTCAAACAAACTTGGGCCAGTTGCGTAGAACAAACTTGTGCCAGTTACGTCAAACAAACTTGTACCAGTTGCGTCAAACAAAGTTGTGCCAGTTGCGTAGAAGAAACTTGTGCCAGTTGCGTAGAACAAACTTGTGCCAGTTGTGTAGAACAAACTTGTGCCAGTTGTGTAGAACAAACTTGTGTCAGTTGCGAAGAACAAACTTGTGCCAGTTGTGTAGAACAATATTGTGCCAGTTGCGTAGAACAAACTTGTGCCAGTTGCGTAGAACAAACTTGTGCCAGTTGCGTCAAACAAACTTAGGCCAGTTGCGTAGAACAAACTTGTGCCAGTTGCGAACTACAAACTTGTGCCAGTTTCGTAGGACAAACTTGTGCCAGTTGTGTCAAACAAACATGTGCCAGTTGCGTAGAACAAACTTGCGCCAGTTGCTAACTACAATCTTGTGCCACTTGCGTAGGACAAACTTGTGCCAGTTGCGTCCAAGAAACTTGTGACAGTTGCGTCAAATAAACTTGTTCCAGTTGCGTCAAATAAACTTGCGCCAGTTACGTAGAACATCTTTGTGCCAGTTGCCTAGAACAAAATTGTGCCAGTTGCGTTGAACACCTTTGTGCCAGTTGCGTATAACAAACTTGTGCCAGTTGCGTAGAACAAACTTGTGCTAGTTGCGTAGAACAAACTTGTGCCTGTTGCGTAGAACAAACTTGTGTCAGTTGCGTAGAACAAACTTGTGCCAGTTGCGTCAAACAATCTTGGGCCAGTTGCGTAGAACAAACTTATGCCAGTTACGAACTACAAACTTGTGCCAGTTTCGTAGGACAAACTTGTGCCAGTTGTGTCAAACAAACTTGTGCCAGTTGCGTAGAACAAACTTGTGCCAGTTGAGAACTACAAACTTGTGCAACTTGCGTAGGACAAACTTGTGCCAGTTGCGTCAAAGAAACTTGTGCCATTTACATCAAATAAACTTGTGCCAGTTGCGCAGAACAAACTTGTGAAAGTTGCGTAGAACAAACTTGTGCCAGTTGCGTCGAACAAACTTGTGACAGTTGCGTTGAACAAACTTGTGCCAGTTACGTCGAACAAACTTGTGCCAGTTGCATCAAACAAACTTGTGCCAGTTGCGTAGAACAAACTTGTGCCAGTTGCGTCAAACAAACTAGTGCCAGTTACGTTTAACAAACTTGTGCCAGTTGCGTAGAACAAACTTGTGCCAGTTGTGTCAAACAAACGTTTGCCAGTTGCGTCGAACAAACTTGTGCCAGTTGCGTTGAACAAACTTGTGCCAGTTACGTAGAACAAAGTTGTGCCAGTTGCGTAGAACAAATTTATGCCAGTTGCATAGAACAAACTTGTGCCAGTTGCGTAGAACAAACTTGTGCCAGTTGCGTTGAACAAACTTGTGCCAGTTGTGTCAAACAAACGTGTGCCAGTTGCGTCGAACAAACTTGTGCCAGTTGCGTTGAACAAACTTGTGCCAGTTACGTAGAACAAACTTGTGCTAGTTGCGTCAAACAAATTTATGCCAGTTGCATAGAACAAACTTGTGCCAGTTGCGTCAAACAAACTTGTGCCAGTTGCGTAGAACAAACTTGAGGCAGTTGCGTAGAACAAACGTGTGCCAGTTGCGTAGAACAAAATTGTGCCAGTTGCGCTGAACAAACTTGTGCCAGTTGTTTCAAACAAACTTTTGTCAGTTGCGTCAAACAAACTTTTGCCAGTTGCGTCGAACAAACTTGTGCCAGTTGCGTAGAACAAACTTTGTGCCAGTTGTGTCAAACAAACTTTTCCCAGTTGCGTCAAACAAACTTGGGCCAGTTGCGTCAAACAAATTTATGCCAGTTGCATAGAACAAACTTGTGCCAGTTGCGTAGAACAAACTTGTGCCAGTTGCATCGAACAAACTTGTGCCAGTTGCGTCAAAAACACTTGTGACAGTTGCGTCGGACATACTTGTGCCAATTGCGTCGAACAAACTTGTGCCAGTTGCGTAGAACAAACTTATGCCAGTTGCGTCTGACAAACTTGTGCCAGTTGCGTCGAACAAACTTGCGCCAGTTGCGTAGAACAAACTTGTGCCAGTTGTGTCAAACAAACTTTTGCCAGTTGCGTCGAACAAACTTGGGCCAGTTGCGTTGAACAAAATTGTGCCAGTTGAGTCGGACAAACTTGTGCCAGTTACGTAGAACATACTTGTGCCAGTTGCGAACTACAAACTTGTGCCAGTTGCGTTGAACAAACTTGGGCCAGTTGCGTCAAACAAACTTGTGCTAGTTGCGTTAAACAAACTTTTGCCAGTTGTGTCAAACAAACTTGTACCAGTTGCGTTGAACAAACTTGTGCCAGTTGCGTTGAACAAACTTGTGCCAGTTGCGTAGAACAAACTTGTGCCAGTTGCGTAGAACAAACATTTTCCAGATGCGTAGAACAAACTTGTTCCAGTTGCGTAGAACAAACTTGTGCCAGTTGCGTAGAACAAACATTTTCCAGTTGCGTAGAACAAACTTGTGCCAGTTGCGTCGAAAAAACTTGTGCCAGTTGATCGAACAAAGTTGTGCCAGTTGCGTTTGACAAACTTGTGCCAGTTGCGTTGAACAAACTTGTGACAGTTGCGTAGAACAAACTTGTGCCAGTTGTTTCAAACAAACTTTTGCCAGTTGCGTCAAACAAACTTGGGCCAGTTGCATCAAACAAACTTGTGCCAGTTGCGTAGAACAAACTTGTGCCAGTTGCGTCGAACAAACTTGTGCCAGTTGCGTAGAACAAACTTGTGCCAGTTGCGTCGAACAAACTTGTGCCAGTTGCGTACAACAAACTTGTGCCAGTTGCGTACAACAAACTTGTGCCATTTGCGTCAAAAAACTTGTGCCAGTTGCGTAGAACAAATTTGTGCTAGTTGCGTAGAACAAACTTGTGCCAGTTGCGTCGAACAAACTTGTGCCAGTTGCATAGAACAAACTCCTGCCAGTTGGGAAGAACAAACTTGGGCCAGTTGCGTAGAACAAACTTGTGTCAGTTGCGATGAACAAACTTGTGCCAGTTGCATCAAACAAACTTGTGCCAGTTGCGTAGAACAAACTTGTGCCAGTTGCTTAGAACAAACTTGTGCCTGTTGCAACGAACAAACTTGTTCCAGTAGTGTCGAACACACTTGTGCCAGTTGCGTCGAACAAACTTGTGACAGTTGTGTCAAACAAACGTGTGCCAGTTGCGTCGAACAAACTTGTGCCAGTTGCGTTGAACAAACTTGTGCCAGTTACGTAGAACAAACTTGTGCCAGTTGCGTCAAACAAATTTATGCCAGTTGCATAGAACAAACTTGTGCCAGTTGCGTAGAACAAACTTGTGCCAGTTGCATCGAACAAACTTGTGCCAGTTGCGTCGAACACACTTGCGCCAGTTGCGTCGGACAAACTTGTGCCAATTGCGTCGAACAAACTTGTGCCAGTTGCGTAGAACAAACTTGTGCCAGTTGTGTCAAACAAACTTGTGCCAGTTGCATAAAACAAACTTTTGCCAGTTGCGTCGAACAAACTTGTGCCAGTTGCATAGAACAAACTTGTGCCAGTTACGTAGAACAAACTTGTGCCAGTTGTGTCAGACAAACTTGTGCCAGTTGCGTAGAACAAACTTGTGCCAGTTCCATAGAACAAACTTGTGCTAGTTGCGTAGAACAAACTTGTGCCAGTTGCGTAGAACAAACTTGTGCCAGTTGCGTCGAACAAACTTGTGCCAGTTGCGTCAAACAAACTTGTGCCAGTTTCGTCGAACAAACTTGTGCCAGTTGCGTAGAACAAACTTGTGCCAGTTGTGTCAAACAAACTTGTGCCAGTTGCGTCAAACAAACTTGGGCCAGTTGCGTCGAACAAACTTGTGCCAGTTGCGTAGAACAAACTTTTGCCAGTTGCGTAGAACAAACTTGTGCCAGTTGCGTCGAACAAACTTGTGCCAGTTGCGTAGAACAAACTTGTGCCAGTTGCATAGAACAAACTTGTGCCAGTTTTGTAGAACAACCTTGTGCCAGTTGTGTCAAACAACCTTGTGCCAGTTGCATCAAACAAACTTGTGCCAGTTGCGTAGAACAAACTTGTGCCAGTTGCGTAGAACAAACTTGTGCCAGTTGCATAGAACAAACTTGTGCCAGTTTTGTAGAACAACCTTTTGCCAGTAGCGTCAAACAGACTTGTGCCAATTGCGTCAAACAACCTTGTGCCAGTTGCGTCAAAAAAACTTGTGCCAGTTGTGTCAAACAAACTTGTGCCAGTTGGGTCGAATAAACTTGTGCCAGTTGCGTTAAACAAACTTGTGCCAGTTGCGTCGAACAAACTTGTGCCAGTTGCGTCGAACAAACTTGTGCCAGTTGCGTCAAACAAACTTGTGCCAGTTGCATCGAACAAACTTGTGCCAGTTGCGTAGAACAAACTTATGCCAGTTGCATAGAGCAAACTTTTGCCACTTGCGTCGAACAAACTTGTGCCAGTTGCGCAGAACAAACTTTTGCCAGTTGCGTAGAACAAACTTGAGCCAGTTTTGTTAAACAAACTTGTGCCAGTTGCGTAGAACAAACTTGTGCCCGTTACGTGGAACAAACTTGTGCCAGTTGCAAAGAACAAACTTTTGCCAGTTGCATCAAACAAACTTGGGCCAGTTGCGTAGAACAAACTTGTGCCAGTTACGTCAAACAAACTTGTGCCAGTTGCGTCAAACAAACTTGTGCCAGTTGCGTAGAAGAAACTTGTGCCAGTTGCGTCGAACAAACTTGTGCCAGTTCCGTGGAACAAACTTGTGCCAGTTGCGTAGAACAAACTTGTGCCAGTTGTGTAGAACAATCTTGTGCCAGTTGCGTAGAACAAACTTGTGCCAGTTGCGTCAAACAAACTTGGGCCAGTTGCGTAGAACAAAATTGTGCCAGTTGCGTAGAACAAACTTGTGCCAGCTGCGTCAAACAATCTTGTGCCAGTTGCGAAGAACAAACTTGTGCCTGTTGCATAGAACAAAATTGTGCCAGTTGCGTAGAACAACTTTGTGCCAGTTGCGTAGAACAAACTTGTGCCAGTTGCGTAGAACAAACTTGTGCTAGTTGCGTAGAACAAACTTGTGCCAGTTGCGTAGAACAAACTTGTGTCAGTTGCGTAGAACAAACTTGTGCCAGTTGCGTCAAACAAACTTGGGCCAGTTGCGTAGAACAAACTTGTGCCAGTTGCGAACTACAAACTTGTGCCAGTTTCGTAGGACAAACTTGTGCCACTTGCGTCAAACAAACTTGTGCCAGTTGCGTCAAAGAAACTTGTGCCAGTTGCATCAAATAAATTTGTGCCAGTTTCGCAGAACAAACTTGTGAAAGTTGCGTAGAACAAACTTGTGCCAGTTGCGTTGAACAAACTTGTGCCAGTTGCGTCGAACAAACTTGTGCCAGTTGCATCAAACATACTTGTGCCAGTTGCGTCGAACAAACTTGTGCCAGTTGCGTAGAACAAACTTGTGCCAGTTGCGTCAAACAAACTAGTGCCAGTTGCGTTTAACAAACTTGTGCCAGTTGCATAGAACAAACTTGTGCCAGTTGTGTCAAACAAACGTGTGCCAGTTGCGTCGAACAAACTTGTGCCAGTTGCGTTGAACAAACTTGTGCCAGTTACGTAGAACAAACTTGTGCTAGTTGTGACAAAACAAACTTGTGCCAGTTGCGTAGAAAAAACTTGTGCCAGTTGCGTAGAACAAACTTGTGCCATTTGCGTAGAACAAACTTGTGCCAGTTACGTAGAACAAACTTGTGCCAGTTGTGTCAAACAAACTTGTGCCTGTTGCGTAGAACAAACTTGTGCCAGTTGCGTAGAACAAACTTGTGCCAGTTGCGTAGAACAAACTTGTGCCAGTTGCGTCAAACAAACTTGTGCCAGTTGCATAGAACAAACTTGTGCCAGTTTCGTCAAACAAACTTGTGCCAGTTGCGTAGAACAAACTTGAGGCAGTTGCGTAGAACAAACGTGTGCCAGTTGCGTAGAACAAAATTGTGCCAGTTGCGCTGAACAAACTTGTGCCAGTTGTTTCAAACAAGCTTTTGCCAGTTGCGTCAAACAAACTTGGGCCAGTTGCGTCGAACAAACTTGTGCCAGTTGCGTAGAACAAACTTTGTGCCAGTTGTGTCAAACAAACTTTTCCCAGTTGCGTCAAACAAACTTGGGCCAGTTGCGTCAAACAAATTTATGCCAGTTGCATAGAACAAACTTGTGCCAGTTGCGTAGAACAAACTTGTGCCAGTTGCATCGAACAAACTTGTGCCAGTTGCGTCGAACACACTTGTGACAGTTGCGTCGGACAAACTTGTGCCAATTGCGTCGAACAAACTTGTGCCAGTTGCGTAGAACAAACTTATGCCATTTGCCTCGGACAAACTTGTGCCAGTTGCGTCGAACAAACTTGTGCCAGTTACGTAGAACAAACTTGTGCCAGTTGTGTCAAACAAACTTTTGCCAGTTGCGTCAAACAAACTTGGGCCAGTTGCGTCGAACAAAATTGTGCCAGTTACGTTTAACAAACTTGTGCCAGTTACGTAGAACATACTTGTGCCAGTTGCGAACTACAAACTTGTGCCAGTTGCGTTGAACAAACTTGGGCCAGTTGCGTCAAACAAACTTGAGCTAGTTTCGTTAAACAAACTTTTGCCTGTTGCGTCAAACAAACTTGTGCCAGTTGCGTTGAACAAACTTGTGCCAGTTGCGTAGAACAAACTTGAGCCAGTTGTGTAGAACAAACTTGTGCCAGTTGCGTAGAACAAACATTTTCCAGTTGCGTAGAACAAACTTGTGCCAGTTGTGTCGAACAAACTTGTGTCAGTTGCGTAGAACAAACTTGTGCCAGTTGCATAGAACAAACTTGTGCCACTTGCGTCGAACAAACTTGTGCCAGTTGCGTAGAACAAACTTGTGCCCGTTACGTGGAACAAACTTTTGCCAGTTGCATAGAACAAACTTCTGCCAGTTGCGTCAAACAAACTTGTGACAGTTGCGTCAAACAAACTTGTGCCAGTTTCGTAGGACAAACTTGTGCCAGTTGCGTAGAACAAACTTGAGCCAGTTGCGTAGAACAACCTTGTGCCAGTTACGTAGAACAAACTTGTGCCAGTTGTGTCAAACAAACTTGTGCCAGTAGAGTAGAACAAACTTATGCCAGTTGCGTAGAACAAACTTGTACGAGTTGTGTCAAACAAACTTTGGCCAGTTGCGTAGAAGTTGCGTAAAACAAACTTGTGCTAGTTGCGTAAAACAAACTTGAGCCAGTTGCGTAGAACAAACTTGTGCCAGTTGCATCGAACAAACTTGTGCCAGTTGCGTGGAACAAACTTGTGCCAGTTGCGCAGAACAAACTTGTGCCTGTTAAGTCAAACAGACTTGTGCCAGTTGCGTCAAACAAATTTATGCCAGTTGCATAGAACAAACTTGTGCCAGTTGCGTAGACCAAACTTGTGCCAGTTGCATCGAACAAACTTGTGCCAGTTGCATAGAACACACTTGTGCCAGTTGTGTTGGACAAACTTGTGCCAATTGCGTCGAACAAACTTTTGCCACTTGCGTCAAACAAACTTGTGCCAGTTTCGTCGAACAAACTTGTGCCAGTTGCGTAGAACAAACTTGTGCCAGTTGTGTCAAACAAACTTGTGCCAGTTGCATCAAACAAACTTGGGCCAGTTGCGTCGAACAAACTTTTGCCAGTTGTGTAGAACAAACTTGTGCCAGTTGCGTAGAACAAACTTGTGCCAGTTGCGTAGAACAAACTTGTGCCAGTTGCGTAGAACAAACTTGTGCAAGTTGCATAGAACAAACTTGTGCCAGTTTTGTAGAACAACCTTGTGCCAGTTGCGTCAAACAACCTTGTGCCAGTTGCATCAAACAAACTTGTGCCAGTTGCGTAGAACAAACTTGTGCCAGTTGCGTAGAACAAACTTGTGCCAGTTGCATAGAACAAACTTGTGCCAGTTTTTGTAGAACAACCTTGTGCCAGTAGCGTCAAACAGACTTGTGCCAATTGCATCAAACAACCTTGTGCCAGTTGCGTCAAAAAAACTTGTGCCAGTTGTGTCAAACAAACTTGTACCAGTTGGGTCGAATAAACTTGTGCCAGTTGCGTTAAACAAACTTGTGCCAGTTGCGTCGAACAAACTTGTGCCAGTTGCGTCGAACAAACTTGTGCCAGTTGCGTCAAACAAACTTGTGCCAGTTGCATCGAAAAAACTTGTGCCAGTTGCGTAGAATAAACTTATGCCAGTTGCAGAGAACAAACTTTTGCCACTTGCGTCGAACAAACTTGTGCATGTTGCGCAGAACAAACTTTTGCCAGTTGTGTAGAACAAACTTGTGCCAGTTTTGTCAAACAAACTTGTGAAAGTTGCGTAGAACAAACTTGTGCCCGTTACGTGGAACAAACTTGTGCCAGTTGCATAGAACAAACTTCTGCCAGTTGCGTCAAACAAACTTGGGCCAGTTGCGTAGAACAAACTTGTGCCAGTTACGTCAAACAAACTTGTACCAGTTGCGTCAAACAAAGTTGTGCCAGTTGCGTAGAAGAAACTTGTGCCAGTTGCGTAGAACAAACTTGTGCCAGTTGTGTAGAACAAACTTGTGCCAGTTGTGTAGAACAAACTTGTGTCAGTTGCGTAGAACAAACTTGTGCCAGTTGTGTAGAACAATATTGTGCCAGTTGCGTAGAACAAACTTGTGCCAGTTGCGTAGAACAAACTTGTGCCAGTTGCGTCAAACAAACTTAGGCCAGTTGCGTAGAACAAACTTGTGCCAGTTGCGAACTACAAACTTGTGCCAGTTTCGTAGGACAAACTTGTGCCAGTTGCGTCAAACAAACTTGTGCCAGTTGCGTAGAACAAACTTGCGCCAGTTGCGAACTACAATCTTGTGCCACTTGCGTAGGACAAACTTGTGCCAGTTGCGTCCAAGAAACTTGTGACAGTTGCGTCAAATAAACTTGTTCCAGTTGCGTCAAATAAACTTGCGCCAGTTACGTAGAACATCTTTGTGCCAGTTGCCTAGAACAAAATTGTGCCAGTTGCGTTGAACACCTTTGTGCCAGTTGCGTATAACAAACTTGTGCCAGTTGCGTAGAACAAACTTGTGCTAGTTGCGTAGAACAAACTTGTGCCTGTTGCGTAGAACAAACTTGTGTCAGTTGCGTAGAACAAACTTGGGCCAGTTGCGTAGAACAAACTTATGCCAGTTACGAACTACAAACTTGTGCCAGTTTCGTAGGACAAACTTGTGCCAGTTGTGTCAAACAAACTTGTGCCAGTTGCGTAGAACAAACTTGTGCCAGTTGAGAACTACAAACTTGTGCCACTTGCGTAGGACAAACTTGTGCCAGTTGCGTTCAAGAAACTTGTGCCAGTTGCATCAAATAAACTTGTGCCAGTTGCGCAGAACAAACTTGTGAAAGTTGCGTAGAACAAACTTGTGCCAGTTGCGTCGAACAAACTTGTGACAGTTGCGTTGAACAAACTTGTGCCAGTTGCGTCGAACAAACTTGTGCCAGTTGCATCAAACAAACTTGTGCCAGTTGCGTAGAACAAACTTGTGCCAGTTGCCTCAAACAAACTAGTGCCAGTTACGTTTAACAAACTTGTGCCAGTTGCGTAGAACAAACTTGTGCCAGTTGTGTCAAACAAACGTGTGCCAGTTGCGTCGAACAAACTTGTGCCAGTTCCGTTGAACAAACTTGTGCCAGTTACGTAGAACAAACTTGTGCCAGTTGCGTAGAACAAATTTATGCCAGTTGCATAGAACAAACTTCTGCCAGTTGCGTAGAACAAACTTGTGCCAGTTGCGTTGAACAAACTTGTGCCAGTTGTGTCAAACAAACGTGTGCCAGTTGCGTCGAACAAACTTGTGCCAGTTGCGTTGAACAAACTTGTGCCAGTTACGTAGAACAAACTTGTGCTAGTTGCATCAAACAAATTTATGCCAGTTGCATAGAACAAACTTGTGCCAGTTGCGTCAAACAAACTTGTGCCAGTTGCGTAGAACAAACTTGAGGCAGTTGCGTAGAACAAACGTGTGCCAGTTGCGTAGAAAAAAATTGTGCCAGTTGCGCTGAACAAACTTGTGCCAGTTGTTTCAAACAAACTTTTGTCAGTTGCGTCAAACAAACTTTTGCCAGTTGCGTCGAACAAACTTGTGCCAGTTGCGTAGAACAAACTTTGTGCCAGTTGTGTCAAACAAACTTTTCCCAGTTGCGTCAAACAAACTTGGGCCAGTTGCGTCAAACAAATTTATGCCAGTTGCATAGAACAAACTTGTGCCAGTTGCGTAGAACAAACTTGTGCCAGTTGCATCGAACAAACTTGTGCCAGTTGCGTCAAAAACACTTGTGACAGTTGCGTCGGACATACTTGTGCCAATTGCGTCGAACAAACTTGTGCCAGTTGCGTAGAACAAACTTATGCCAGTTGCGTCTGACAAACTTGTGCCAGTTGCGTCGAACAAACTTGCGCCAGTTGCGTAGAACAAACTTGTGCCAGTTGTGTCAAACAAACTTTTGCCAGTTGCGTCAAACAAACTTGGGCCAGTTGCGTTGAACAAAATTGTGCCAGTTGAGTCGGACAAACTTGTGCCAGTTACGTAGAACATACTTGTGCCAGTTGCGAACTACAAACTTGTGCCAGTTGCGTTGAACAAACTTGGGCCAGTTGCGTCAAACAAACTTGTGCTAGTTGCGTTAAACAAACTTTTGCCAGTTGTGTCAAACAAACTTGTACCAGTTGCGTTGAACAAACTTGTGCCAGTTGCGTTGAACAAACTTGTGCCAGTTGCGTAGAACAAACTTGAGCCAGTTGCGTAGAACAAACTTGTGCCAGTTGCGTAGAACAAACATTTTCCAGATGCGTAGAACAAACTTGTTCCAGTTGCGTAGAACAAACTTGTGCCAGTTGTGTAGAACAAACATTTTCCAGTTGCGTAGAACAAACTTGTGCCAGTTGCGTCGAAAAAACTTGTGCCAGTTGATCGAACAAAGTTGTGCCAGTTGCGTTTGACAAACTTGTGCCAGTTGCGTTGAACAAACTTGTGACAGTTGCGTAGAACAAACTTGTGCCAGTTGTTTCAAACAAACTTTTGCCAGTTGCGTCAAACAAACTTGGGCCAGTTGCATCAAACAAACTTGTGCCAGTTGCGTAGAACAAACTTGTGCCAGTTGCATAGAACAAACTTGTGCCAGTTGCGTAGAACAAACTTGTGCCAGTTGCGTCGAACAAACTTGTGCCAGTTGCGTACAACAAACTTGTGCCAGTTGCGTACAACAAACTTGTGCCATTTGCGTCAAAAAACTTGTGCCAGTTGCGTAGAACAAATTTGTGCTAGTTGCGTAGAACAAACTTGTGCCAGTTGCGTCGAACAAACTTGTGCCAGTTGCATAGAACAAACTCGTGCCAGTTGGGAAGAACAAACTTGGGCCAGTTGCGTAGAACAAACTTGTGTCAGTTGCGATGAACAAACTTGTGCCAGTTGCATCAAACAAACTTGTGCCAGTTGCGTAGAACAAACTTGTGCCAGTTGCTTAGAACAAACTTGTGCCTGTTGCAACGAACAAACTTGTTCCAGTAGTGTCGAACAAACTTGTGCCAGTTGCGTCGAACAAACTTGTGCCAGTTGTGTCAATCAAACTTCTGCCAGTTGCGTCAAACAAGTTTGGGCCAGTTGCGTCGAACAAACTTGTGCCAGTTGCGTCGAAGAAACTTGTGCCAGTTGCGTAGAAAAAACTTGTGCCAGTTGCGTAGAAAAAACTTGTGCCAGTTGTGTCAAACAAACTTGTGCCAGTTGGGTCGAATAAACTTGTGCCAGTTGCGTTAAACAAACTTGTGCCAGTTGCGTCGAACAAACTTGTGCTAGTTGCGTCGAACAAACTTGTGCCAGTTGCGTCAAACAAACTTGTGCCAGTTGCATCGAACAAACTTGTGCCAGTTGTGTAGAACAAACTTATGCCAGTTGCAAAGAACAAACTTTTGCCACTTGTGTCGAACAAACTTGTGCCAGTTGCGCAGAACAAACTTTTGCCAGTTGCGTAGAACAAACTTGTGCCAGTTTTGTCAAGCAAACTTGTGCCAGTTGCGTAGAACAAACTTGTGCCCGTTACGTGGAACAAACTTGTGCCAGTTGCAAAGAACAAACTTTTGCCAGTTGCGTCAAACAAACTTGGGCCAGTTGCGTAGAACAAACTTGTGCCAGTTACGTCAAACAAACTTGTGCCAGTTGCGTCAAACAAACTTGTGCCAGTTGCGTAGAAGAAACTTGTGCCAGTTGCGTCGAACAAACTTGTGCCAGTTCCGTGGAACAAACTTGTGCCAGTTGCGTAGAACAAACTTGTGCCAGTTGTGTACAACAATCTTGTGCCAGTTGCATAGAACAAACTTGTGCCAGTTGCGTCAAACAAACTTGGGCCAGTTGTGTAGAACAAAATTGTGCCAGTTGCGTAGAACAAACTTGTGCCAGCTATGTAGAACAACTTTGTGCCAGTTGCGTAGAACAAACTTGTGCCTGTGGCATAGAACAAAATTGTGCCAGTTGCGTAGAACAACTTTGTGCCAGTTGCGTAGAACAAACTTGTGCCAGTTGCGTAGAACAAACTTGTGCTAGTTGCGTAGAACAAACTTGTGCCAGTTGCGTAGAACAAACTTGTGTCAGTTGCGTAGAACAAACTTGTGCCAGTTGCGTCAAACAAACTTGGGCCAGTTGCGTAGAAAAAACTTGTGCCAGTTGCGAACTACAAACTTGTGCCAGTTTCGTAGGACAAACTTGTGCCAGTTGCGTCAAACAAACTTGTGCCAGTTGCGTAGAACAAACTTGCGCCAGTTGCGAACTACAATCTTGTGCCACTTGCGTAGGACAAACTTGTGCCAGTTGCGTCAAAGAAACTTGTGACAGTTGCGTCAAATAAACTTGTTCCAGTTGCGTCAAATAAACTTGTGCCAGTTACGTAGAACAACTTTGTGCCAGTTGCATGGAACAAAATTGTGCCAGTTGCGTAGAACAACTTTGTGCCAGTTGCGTAGAACAAACTTGTGCCAGTTGCGTAGAACAAACTTGTGCTAGTTGCGTAGAACAAACTTGTGCCAGTTGCGTAGAACAAACTTGTGTCAGTTGCGTAGAACAAACTTGTGCCAGTTGGGTCAAACAAACTTGGGCCAGTTGCGTAGAACAAACTTATGCCAATTGCGAACTACAAACTTGTGCCAGTTTCATAGGACAAACTTGTGCCAGTTGCGTCAAACAAACTTGTGCCAGTTGCGTAGAACAAACTTGTGCCAGTTGAGAACTACAAACTTGTGCCACTTGCGTCAAACAAACTTGTGCCAGTTGCGTCAAAGAAACTTGTGCCAGTTGCATCAAATAAATTTGTGCCAGTTGCGCAGAACAAACTTGTGAAAGTTGCGTAGAACAAACTTGTGCCAGTTGCGTTGAACAAACTTGTGCCAGTTGCGTCGAACAAACTTGTGCCAGTTGCATCAAACATACTTGTGCCAGTTGCGTCGAACAAACTTGTGCCAGTTGCGTAGAACAAACTTGTGCCAGTTGCGTCAAACAAACTAGTGCCAATTGCGTTTAACAAACTTGTGCCAGTTGCATAGAACAAACTTGTGCCAGTTGTGTCAAACAAACGTGTGCCAGTTGCGTCGAACAAACTTGTGCCAGTTGCGTTGAACAAACTTGTGCCAGTTACGTAGAACAAACTTGTGCTAGTTGTGTCAAACAAACTTGTGTCAGTTGCGTAGAAAAAACTTGTGCCAGTTGCGTAGAACAAACTTGTGCCATTTGCGTAGAACAAACTTGTGCCAGTTACGTAGAACAAACTTGTGCCAGTTGTGTCAAACAAACTTGTGCCAGTTGCGTAGAACAAACTTGTGCCAGTTGCGTAGAACAAACTTGTGCCAGTTGCGTAGAACAAACTTGTGCCAGTTGCGTCAAACAAACTTGTGCCAGTTGTGTCAAACAAACTTTTGCCAGTTGCGTCAAACAAACTTGGGCCAGTTGCGTCGAACAAAATTGTGCCAGTTGTGTCGGACAAACTTGTGCCAGTTACGTAGAACATACTTGTGCCAGTTGCGAACTACAAACTTGTGCCAGTTGCGATGAACAAACTTGGGCCAGTTGCGTCAAACAAACTTGGCCCAGTTGCGTAGAACAAACTTATGCCAGTTACGAACTACAAACTTGTGCCAGTTTCGTAGGACAAACTTGTGCCAGTTGTGTCAAACAAACTTGTGCCAGTTGCGTAGAACAAACTTGTGCCAGTTGAGAACTACAAACTTGTGCCACTTGCGTAGGACAAACTTGTGCCAGTTGCGTCAAAGAAACTTGTGCCAGTTGCATCAAATAAACTTGTGCCAGTTGCGCAGAACAAACTTGTGAAAGTTGCGTAGAACAAACTTGTGCCAGTTGCGTCGAACAAACTTGTGAGAGTTGCGTTGAACAAACTTGTGCCAGTTGCGTCGAACAAACTTGTGCCAGTTGCATCAAACAAACTTGTGCCAGTTGCGTAGAACAAACTTGTGCCAGTTGCGTCAAACAAACTAGTGCCAGTTACGTTTAACAAACTTGTGCCAGTTGCGTAGAACAAACTTGTGCCAGTTGTGTCAAACAAACGTGTGCCAGTTGCATCGAACAAACTTGTGCCAGTTGCGTTGAACAAACTTGTGCCAGTTACGTAGAACAAACTTGTGCCAGTTGCGTAGAACAAATTTATGCCAGTTGCATAGAACAAACTTGTGCCAGTTGCGTAGAACAAACTTGTGCCAGTTGCGTAGAACAAACTTGTGCCAGTTGTGTCAAACAAACGTGTGCCAGTTGTGTCGAACAAACTTGTGCCAGTTGCGTTGAACAAACTTGTGCCAGTTACATAGAACAAACTTGTGCTAGTTGCGTCAAACAAATTTATGCCAGTTGCATAGAACAAACTTGTGCCAGTTGCGTCAAACAAACTTGTGCCAGTTGCGTAGAACAAACTTGAGGCAGTTGCGTAGAACAAACGTGTGCCAGTTACGTAGAACAAAAATGTGCCAGTTGCGCTGAACAAACTTGTGCCAGTTGTTTCAAACAAACTTTTGCCAGTTGCGTCAAACAAACTTGGGCCAGTTGAGTCGAACAAACTTGTGCCAGTTGCGTAGAACAAACTTTGTGCCAGTTGTGTCAAACAAACTTTTCCCAGTTGCGTCAAACAAACTTGGGCCAGTTGCGTCAAACAAATTTATGCCAGTTGCATAGAACAAACTTGTGCCAGTTGCGTAGAACAAACTTGTGCCAGTTGCATCGAACAAACTTGTGCCAGTTGCGTCGAACAAACTTGTGACAGTTGCGTCGAACAAACTTGTGCCAATTGCGTCAAACAAACTTATGCCAGTTGCGTCGGACAAACTTATGCCAGTTGCGTCGGACAAACTTGTGCCAGTTGCGTCGAAAAAACTTGTGCCAGTTGCGTAGAACAAACTTGTGCCAGTTGTGTCAAACAAACTTTTGCCAGTTGCGTCAAACAAACTTGGACCAGTTGCGTCGAACAAAATTGTGCCAGTTACGTTTAACAAACTTGTGCCAGTTACGTAGAACATACTTGTGCCAGTTGCGTCGAACAAACCTGTGCCAGTTGCGTTGAACAAACTTGGGCCCGTTGCGTCAAACAAACTTGGGCTAGTTTCGTTAAACAAACTTTTGCCTGTTGCGTCAAACAAACTTGTGCCAGTTGCGTTGAACAAACTTGTGCCAGTTGCGTAGAACAAACTTGAGCCAGTTGTGTAGAACAAACTTGTGCCAGTTGCGTAGAACAAACATTTTCCAGTTGCGTAGAACAAACTTGTGCCAGTTGCGTCAAACAAACTTGTGCCAGTTGCGTAGAACAAACTTGTGCCAGTTGCATAGAACAAACTTGTGCCACTTGCGTCGAACAAACTTGTGCCAGTTGCGCAGAACAAACTTTTGCCAGTTACGTAAAACAAACTTGTGCCAGTTTTGTCAAACAAACTTGTGCCAGTTGCGTAGAACAAACTTGTGCCCGTTACGTGGAACAAACTTTTGCCAGTTGCATAGAACAAACTTCTGCCAGTTGCATCAAACAAACTTGGGCCAGTTGTGTAGAACAAACTTGTGCCAGTTGCGTCAAACAAACTTGTGCCAGTTTCGTAGGACAAACTTGTGCCAGTTGCATAGAACAAACTTGAGCCAGTTGCGTAGAACAACCTTGTGCCAGTTACGTAGAACAAACTTGTGACAGTTGTGTCAAACAAACTTGTGCCAGTAGAGTAGAACAAACTTATGCCAGTTGCGTAGAACAAACTTGTGCGAGTTTTGTCAAACAAACTTTGGCCAGTTGCGTAGAAGTTGCGTAAAACAAACTTGTGCTAGTTGCGTAAAACAAACTTGAGCCAGTTGCGTAGAACAAACTTGTGCCAGTTGCATCGAACAAACTTGTGCCAGTTGTGTGGAACAAACTTGTGCCAGTTGCGCAGAACAAACTTGTGCCTGTTAAGTCAAACAGACTTGTGCCAGTTGCGTCAAACAAATTTATGCCAGTTGCATAGAACAAACTTGTGCCAGTTGCGTAGACCAAACTTGTGCCAGTTGCATCGAACAAACTTGTGCCAGTTGCATAGAACACACTTGTGCCAGTTGTGTTGGACAAACTTGTGCCAATTGCGTCGAACAAACTTGTGCCAGTTGCGTCAAACAAACTTGTGCCAGTTTCGTCGAACAAACTTGTGCCATTTGCGTAGAACAAACTTGTGCCAGTTGTGTCAAACAAACTTGTGCCAGTTGCATCAAACAAACTTGGGCCAGTTGTGTCGAACAAACTTTTGCCAGTTGTGTAGAACAAACTTGTGCCAGTTGCGTAGAACAAACTTGTGCCAGTTGCGTAGAACAAACTTGTGCCAGTTGCGTAGAACAAACTTGTGCAAGTTGCATAGAACAAACTTGTGCCAGTTTTGTAGAACAACCTTGTGCCAGTTGCGTCAAACAACCTTGTGCCAGTTGCATCAAACAAACTTGTGCCAGTTGCGTAGAACAAACTTGTGCCAGTTGCGTAGAACAAACTTGTGCCAGTTGCATAGAACAAACTTGTGCCAGTTTTGTAGAACAACCTTGTGCCAGTAGCGTCAAACAGACTTGTATCAATTGCGTCAAACAACCTTGTGCCAGTTGCGTCAAAAAAACTTGTGCCAGTTGTGTCAAACAAACTTGTGCCAGTTGGGTCGAATAAACTTGTGCCAGTTGCGTTAAACAAACTTGTGCCAGTTGCGTCGAACAAACTTGTGCCAGTTGCGTCGAACAAACTTGTGCCAGTTGCGTCAAACAAACTTGTGCCAGTTGCATCGAACAAACTTGTGCCTGTTGCGTAGAATAAACTTATGCCAGTTGCAGAGAACAAACTTTTGCCACTTGTGTCGAACAAACTTGTGCATGTTGCGCAGAACAAACTTTTGCCAGTTGCGTAGAACAAACTTGTGCCAGTTTTGTCAAACAAACTTGTGAAAGTTGCGTAGAACAAACTTGTGCCCGTTACGTGGAACAAACTTGTGCCAGTTGCATAGAACAAACTTCTGCCAGTTGCGTCAAACAAACTTGGGCCAGTTGCGTAGAACAAACTTGTGCCAGTTACGTCAAACAAACTTGTGCCAGTTGCGTCAAACAAAGTTGTGCCAGTTGCGTAGAAGAAACTTGTGCCAGTTGCGTCGAACAAACTTGTGCCAGTTCCGTGGAACAAACTAGTGCCAGTTGCGTAGAACAAACTTGTGCCCGTTGTGTAGAACAATATTGTGCCAGTTGCGTAGAACAAACTTGTGCCAGTTGCGTCAAACAAACTTGGGCCAGTTGCGTAGAACAAACTTGTGCCAGTTGCGTAGAACAAACTTGTGCCAGTTGCGTCAAACAATCTTGTGCCAGTTGTGAAGAACAAACTTGTGCCTGTTGCATAGAACAAAATTGTGCCAGTTGCATAGAACAACTTTGTGCCAGTTGCGTAGAACAAACTTGTGCCAGTTGCGTAGAACAAACTTGTGCCAGTTGCGTAGAACAAACTTGTGCCAGTTGCGTAGAACAAACTTGTGTCAGTTGCGTAGAACAAACTTGTGCCAGTTGCGTCAAACAAACTTGGGCCAGTTGCGTAGAACAAACTTGTGCCAGTTGCGAACTACAAACTTGTGCCAGTTTCTAGGACAAACTTGTGCCAGTTGCGTCAAACAAACTTGTGCCAGTTGCGTAGAACAAACTTGCGCCAGATGCGAACTACAATCTTGTGCCACTTGCGTAGGACAAACTTGTGCCAGTTGCGTCCAAGAAACTTGTGACAGTTGCGTCAAATAAACTTGTTCCAGTTGCGTCAAATAAACTTGTGCCAGTTACGTAGAACAACTTTGTGCCAGTTGCATAGAACAAAATTGTCCCAGTTGCGTAGAACAACTTTGTGCCAGTTGCATAGAACAAAATTGTCCCAGTTGCGTATAACAAACTTGTGCCAGTTGCGTAGAACAAACCTGTGCTAGTTGCGTAGAACAAACTTGTGCCTGTTGCGTAGAACAAACTTGTGTCAGTTGCGTAGAACAAACTTGTGCCAGTTGCGTCAAACAAACTTGGGCCAGTTGCGTAGAACAAACTTATGCCAGTTACGAACTACAAACTTGTGCCAGTTTCGTAGGACAAACTTGTGCCAGTTGTGTCAAACAAACTTGTGCCAGTTGCGTAGAACAAACTTGTGCCTGTTGCATCGAACAAACTTGTGCCAGTTGCGTCGAACAAACTTGTGACAGTTGCGTCGAACAAACTTGTGCCAATTGCGTCGAACAAACTTATGCCAGTTGCGTCGGACAAACTTATGCCAGTTGCGTCGGACAAACTTGTGCCAGTTGCGTCGAACAAACTTGTGCCAGTTGCGTAGAACAAACTTGTGCCAGTTGTGTCAAACAAACTTTTGCCAGTTGCGTCAAATAATACTTGGACCAGTTGCGTCGAACAAAATTGTGCCAGTTACGTTTAACAAACTTGTGCCAGTTGCATCGAACAAACTTGTGCCAGTTGCGTTGAACAAACTTGTGACAGTTGCGTCGAACAAACTTGTGCCAGTTGCGTCGAACAAACTTGTGCCAGTTGTGTAGAACAAACTTGTGCCAGTTGTGTCAAACAAACTTTTGCCAGTTACGTTTAACAAACTTGTGCCAGTTGCGTCGAACAAACCTGTGCCAGTTGCGTTGAACAAACTTGGGCCCGTTGCGTCAAACAAACTTGGGCTAGTTTCGTTAAACAAACTTTTGCCTGTTGCGTCAAACAAACTTGTGCCAGTTGCGTTGAACAAACTTGTGCCAGTTGCATAGAACAAACTTGAGCCAGTTGTGTAGAACAAACTTGTGCCAGTTGCGTAGAACAAACATTTTCCAGTTGCGTAGAACAAACTTGTGCCAGTTGCGTCGAACAAACTTGTGCCAGTTGCGTAGAACAAATTTGTGCCAGTTGCATAGAACAAACTTGTGCCACTTGCGTCGAACAAACTTGTGCCAGTTGCGCAGAACAATCTTTTGCCAGTTACGTAAAACAAACTTGTGCCAGTTTTGTCAAACAAACTTGTGCCAGTTGCGTAGAACAAACTTGTGCCCGTTACGTGGAACAAACTTTTGCCAGTTGCATAGAACAAACTTCTGCCAGTTGCGTCAAACAAACTTGGGCCAGTTGTGTAGAACAAACTTGTGCCAGTTGCGCCAAACAAACTTGTGCCAGTTTCGTAGGACAAACTTGTGCCAGTTGCGTAGAACAAACTTGAGCCAGTTGCGTAGAACAACCTTGTGCCAGTTACGTAGAACAAACTTGTGACAGTTGTGTCAAACAAACTTGTGCCAGTAGAGTAGAACAAACTTATGCCAGTTGCGTAGAACAAACTTGTGCGAGTTTTGTCAAACAAACTTTGGCCAGTTGCGTATAAGTTGCGTAAAACAAACTTGTGCTAGTTGCGTAAAACAAACTTGAGCCAGTTGCGTAGAACAAACTTGTGCCAGTTGCATCGAACAAACTTGTGCCAGTTGTGTGGAACAAACTTGTGCCAGTTGCGCAGAACAAACTTGTGCCTGTTAAGTCAAACAGACTTGTGCCAGTTGCGTCAAACAAATTTATGCCAGTTGCATAGAACAAACTTGTGCCAGTTGCGTAGACCAAACTTGTGCCAGTTGCATCGAACAAACTTGTGCCAGTTGCATAGAACACACTTGTGCCAGTTGTGTTGGACAAACTTGTGCCAATTGCGTCGAACAAACTTGTGCCAGTTGCGTCAAACAAACTTGTGCCAGTTTCGTCGAACAAACTTGTGCCATTTGCGTAGAACAAACTTGTGCCAGTTGTGTCAAACAAACTTGTGCCAGTTGCATCAAACAAACTTGGGCCAGTTGTGTCGAACAAACTTTTGCCAGTTGTGTAGAACAAACTTGTGCCAGTTGCGTAGAACAAACTTGTGCCAGTTGCGTAGAACAAACTTGTGCCAGTTGCGTAGAACAAACTTGTGCAAGTTGCATAGAACAAACTTGTGCCAGTTTTGTAGAACAACCTTGTGCCAGTGGCGTCAAACAACCTTGTGCCAGTTGCATCAAACAAACTTGTGCCAGTTGCGTAGAACAAACCTGTGCCAGTTGCGTAGAACAAACTTGTGCCAGTTGCATAGTACAAACTTGTGCCAGTTTTGTAGAACAACCTTGTGCCAGTAGCGTCAAACAGACTTGTGCCAATTGCGTCAAACAACCTTGTGCCAGTTGCGTCAAAAAAACTTGTGCCAGTTGTGTCAAACAAACTTGTGCCAGTTGGGTCGAATAAACTTGTGCCAGTTGCGTTAAACAAACTTGTGCCAGTTGCGTCGAACAAACTTGTGCCAGTTGCGTCGAACAAACTTGTGCCAGTTGCGTCAAACAAACTTGTGCCAGTTGCATCGAACAAACTTGTGCCAGTTGCGTAGAATAAACTTATGCCAGTTGCAGAGAACAAACTTTTGCCACTTGTGTCGAACAAACTTGTGCATGTTGCGCAGAACAAACTTTTGCCAGTTGCGTAGAACAAACTTGTGCCAGTTTTGTCAAACAAACTTGTGAAAGTTGCGTAGAACAAACTTATGCCCGTTACGTGGAACAAACTTGTGCCAGTTGCATAGAACAAACTTCTGCCAGTTGCGTCAAACAAACTTGGGCCAGTTGCGTAGAACAAACTTGTGCCAGTTACGTCAAACAAACTTGTGCCAGTTGCGTCAAACAAAGTTGTGCCAGTTGCGTAGAAGAAACTTGTGCCAGTTGCGTCGAACAAACTTGTGCCAGTTCCGTGGAACAAACTTGTGCCAGTTGCGTAGAACAAACTTGTGCCAGTTGTGTAGAACAATATTGTGCCAGTTGCGTAGAACAAACTTGTGCCAGTTGCGTCAAACAAACTTGGGCCAGTTGCGTAGAACAAACTTGTGCCAGTTGCGTAGAACAAACTTGTGCCAGTTGCGTCAAACAATCTTGTGCCAGTTGTGAAGAACAAACTTGTGCCTGTTGCATAGAACAAAATTGTGCCAGTTGCATAGAACAACTTTGTGCCAGTTGCGTAGAACAAACTTGTGCCAGTTGCGTAGAACAAACTTGTGCCAGTTGCGTAGAACAAACTTGTGTCAGTTGCGTAGAACAAACTTGTGCCAGTTGCGTCAAACAAACTTGGGCCAGTTGCATAGAACAAACTTGTGCCAGTTGCGAACTACAAACTTGGGCCAGTTTCGTAGGACAAACTTGTGCCAGTTGCGTCAAACAAACTTGTGCCAGTTGCGTAGAACAAACTTGCGCCAGTTGCGAACTACAATCTTGTGCCACTTGCGTAGGACAAACTTGTGCCAGTTGCGTCCAAGAAACTTGTGACAGTTGCGTCAAATAAACTTGTTCCAGTTGCGTCAAATAAACTTGTGCCAGTTACGTAGAACAACTTTGTGCCAGTTGCATAGAACAAAATTGTCCCAGTTGCGTAGAACAACTTTGTGCCAGTTGCGTATAACAAACTTGTGCCAGTTGCGTAGAACAAACCTGTGCTAGTTGCGTAGAACAAACTTGTGCCTGTTGCGTAGAACAAACTTGTGTCAGTTGCGTAGAACAAACTTGTGCCAGTTGCGTCAAACAAACTTGGGCCAGTTGCGTAGAACAAACTTATGCCAGTTACGAACTACAAACTTGTGCCAGTTTCGTAGGACAAACTTGTGCCAGTTGTGTCAAACAAACTTGTGCCAGTTGCGTAGAACAAACTTGTGCCAGTTGAGAACTACAAACTTGTGCCACTTGCGTAGGACAAACTTGTGCCAGTTGCGTCAAAGAAACTTGTGCCAGTTGCATCAAATAAACTTGTGCCAGTTACGCAGAACAAACTTGTGAAAGTTGCGTAGAACAAACTTGTGCCAGTTGCGTCGAACAAACTTGTGACAGTTGCGTTGAACAAACTTGTGCCAGTTGCGTCGAAGAAACTTGTGCCAGTTGCATCAAACAAACTGGTGCCAGTTGCGTAGAACAAACTTGTGCCGGTTGCGTCAAACAAACTAGTGCCAGTTACGTTTAACAAACTTGTGCCAGTTGCGTAGAACAAACTTGTGCCAGTTGTGTCAAACAAACGTGTGCCAGTTGCGTCGAACAAACTTGTGCCAGTTGCGTTGAACAAACTTGTGCCAGTTACGTAGAACAAACTTGTGCCAGTTGCGTAGAACAAATTTATGCCCGTTGCATAGAACAAACTTGTGCCAGTTGCATAGAACAAACTTGTGCCAGTTGCGTAGAACAAACTTGTGCCAGTTGTGTCAAACAAACGTGTGCCAGTTGCGTCGAACAAACTTGTGCCAGTTGCGTTGAACAAACTTGTGCCAGTTACGTAGAACAAACTTGTGCCAGTTGCGTCGAACAAATTTATGACAGTTGCATAGAACAAACTTGTGCCAGTTGCATAAAACAAACTTGTGCCAGTTGCATCGAACAAACTTGTGCCAGTTGCGTCGAACACACTTGTGCCAGTTGCGTCGGACAAACTTGTGCCAATTGCGTCGAACAAACTTGTGCCAGTTGCGTAGAACAAACTTGTGCCAGTTGTGTCAAACAAACTTGTGCCAGTTGCATAAAACAAAATTTTGCCAGTTGCGTCGAACAAACTTGTGCCAGTTGCATAGAACAAACTTGTGCCAGTTACGTCGAACAAACTTGTGCCAGTTGTGTCAGAGAAACTTGTGCCAGTTGCGTAGAACAAACTTGTGCCAGTTCTATAGAACAAACTTGTGCTAGTTGCGTAGAGCAAACTTGTGCCAGTTGCGTAGAACAAACTTGTGCCAGTTGCGTCGAACAAACTTGTGCCAGTTGCGTCAAACAAACTTGTGCCAGTTTCGTCGAACAAACTTGTGCCAGTTGCGTAGAACAAACTTGTGCCAGTTGTGTCAAACAAACTTGTGCCAGTTGCGTCAAACAAACTTGGGCCAGTTGCGTCGAACAAACTTGTGCCAGTTGCGTAGAACAAACTTGTGCCAGTTGCGTAGAACAAACTTGTGCCAGTTGCGTAGAACAAACTTGTGCCAGTTGCGTAGAACAAACTTGTGCCAGTTGCATAGAACAAACTTGTGCCAGTTTTGTAGAACAACCTTGTGCCAGTTGCATCAAACAAACTTGTGCCAGTTGCGTAGAACAAACTTGTGCCAGTTGCGTAGAACAAACTTGTGCCAGTTGCATAGAACAAACTTGTGCCAGTTTTGTAGAACAACCTTTTGCCAGTAGCGTCAAACAGACTTGTGCCAATTGCGTCAAACAACCTTGTGCCAGTTGCGTCAAAAAAACTTGTGCCAGTTGTGTCAAACAAACTTGTGCCAGTTGGGTCAAATAAACTTGTGCCAGTTGCGTTAAACAAACTTGTGCCAGTTGCGTCGAACAAACTTGTGCCAGTTGCGTCGAACAAACTTGTGCCAGTTGCGTCAAACCAACTTGTGCCAGTTGCACCGAACAAACTTGTGCCAGTTGCGTAGAACAAACTTATGCCAGTTGCATAGAACAAACTTTTGCCACTTGCGTCGAACAAACTTGTGCCAGTTGCGCAGAACAAACTTTTGCCAGTTGCGTAGAACAAACTTGTGCCAGTTTTGTCAAACAAACTTGTGCCAGTTGCGTAGAACAAACTTGTGCCCGTTACGTGGAACAAACTTGTACCAGTTGCAAAGAACAAACTTTTGCCAGTTGCGTCAAACAAACTTGGGCCAGTTGCGTAGAAAAAACTTGTGCCAGTTACGTCAAACAAACTTGTGCCAGTTGCGTCAAACAAACTTGTGAAAGTTGCGTAGAACAAACTTGTGCCAGTTGCGTCGAACAAACTTGTGACAGTTGCGTTGAACAAACTTGTGCCAGTTGCGTCGAAGAAACTTGTGCCAGTTGCATCAAACAAACTTGTGCCAGTTGCGTAGAACAAACTTGTGCCAGTTGCGTCAAACAAACTAGTGCCAGTTACGTTTAACAAACTTGTGCCAGTTGCGTAGAACAAACTTGTGCCAGTTGTGTCAAACAAACGTGTGCCAGTTGCGTCGAACAAACTTGTGCCAGTTGCGTTGAACAAACTTGTGCCAGTTACGTAGAACAAACTTGTGCCAGTTGCGTAGAACAAACTTGTGCCAGTTGCGTCGAACAAACTTGTGCCAGTAGCATAGAACAAACTTGTGCCAGTTGCGTAGAACAAACCTATGCCACTGGCGTCAAACAAACTTGTGCCAGTTGCGTAGAACAAACTTCTGCCAGTTGCGTCAAACAAACTTGGGCCAGTTGCGTAGAACAAACTTGTGACAGTTGCGTCAAACAAACTTGTGCCAGTTGCGTCAAACAAACTTGTGCCAGTTTCGTAGAACAAACTTGAGCCAGTTGCGTAGAACAAACTTGTGCCAGTTGTGTAGAGCAAACTTGTACCAGTTGTGTCAAACAAACTTGTGCCAGTTGCGTAGAACAAACTTGTGCCAGTTGCGTAGAACAAACTTGTGCCAGTTGCGTAGAACAAACTTGTACCAGTTGCGTCGAACAAACTAGTGCCAGTTGCGTCGAACAAACTTGTGCCAGTTGCGTTGAACAAACTTGTGCCAGTTGCGTCAAACAAACTTGTGCCAGTTGCATCGAACAAACTTGTGCCAATTGCGTCGAACAAACTTGTGCCAGTTGCGTCGAAGAAACTTGTGCCAGTTGCGTCAAACAAACTTGTGCCATTTGCGTCAAACAAACTTGTGCCAGTTGCGTCGAACAAACTTGTGCCAGATATGGCGAACAAACTTGTGCCAGTTGCTTCGAGAAAACTTGTGCCAGTTGCATAAAAAAAACTTGTGCCAGTTGCGTCAAACAAACTTGAGCCAGTTGCGTCAAACAAACTTGTGCCTCTTGCATCAAACAAACTTGTGCCAGTTGCATCAAACAAACTTGTACCAGTTGAGTCGAAAAAACTTGTGCCTGTTACGTCGAACAAACTTGTGCCAGTTGCGTCTAACAAACTTGTGCCAGTTGCGTCAAACAAACTTTTGCCAGTTGCGTCAAACAAACTTGTGCCAGTTGCGTCAAACAAACTTGTGCCAGTTGCGTAGAACAAACTTGTGCCACTTGCGTCAAACAAACTTGTGCCAGTTGCGTAGAAGAACCTTGTGCCAGTTGCGTCAAACGAACTTGTGCCACTTGCGTGAAACAAACTTTTGCCGGTTGCGTCGAACAAACTTGTGCCAGTTGCGTCGAACAAACTTGCGACAGTTGCGTCAAACAAACTTGTGCCAGTTGAGTTGAACAAACTTCTGCCAGTTGTGTCAAACAAACTTGTGTCAGTTGCGTAGAACAAACTTGTGCCATTTGCGTCGAACAAACGTGTGTCAGTTAGGTAGAACAAACTTGTGCCAGTTGCATCAAACAAACTTGTGCCTGTTGCGTAGAACAAACTAGTGCCAGTTGCATAGAACAAACTTGTGCCAGATGCGTAGAACAAACTTGTGCCAGTTGCGTAGAACAAACTTGTGCTAGTTGCACAGAACAAACTTGTGCCAGTTATGTAGAACAAACTTGCGCCAGTTGCGTCGAACAAACTTGTGCCAGTTGTGTCGAACAAACTTGTGCCAGTTGCGTCAAAAAAACTTGGGCCAGTTTCGTCGAACAAACTTGTGCCAGTGGCATCGAACAAACTTGTGCCAGTTGCATCGAACAAACTTGTGCCACTTTTGTCAAACAAACTTGTGCCAGTTGCGTAGAACAAACTTGTGCCAGTTGCATAGAACAAACTTGTGCCAGTTTTGTAGAACAACCTTGTGCCAGTTGCGTCAAACAACCTTGTGCCAGTTGCGTCAAACAAACTTGTGCACGTTGCGTCAAAAAAACTTGTGCCAGTTGTGTCAAACAAACTTGTGACAGTTGGGTCGAATAAACTTGTGCCAGTTGCGTTAAACAAACTTGTGCCAGTTGCGTCGAACAAACTTGTGACAGTTGCGTCGAATAAACTTGTGCCAGTTGCGTCAAACAAATTTGTGCCAGTTGCATCGAACAAACTTGTGCCACTTGCGTCGAACAAACTTGTGCCACCTGCGCAGAACAAACTTGTGCCAGTTGAGTAGAACAAACTTGTGTCAGTTGTGTCAAACAAACTTGTGCCAGTTGCGTAGAACAAACTTGTGCCCGTTACGTGGAACAAACTTGTGCCAGTTGTGTAGAACAAACTTCTGCCAGTTGCGTCAAACAAACTTGGGCCAGTTGCGTAGAACAAACTTGTGCCAATTGCGTCAAACAAACTTGTGTCAGTTGCGTAGAACAAACTTGAGCCAGTTGCGTAGAACAAACTTGTGCCAGTTGTGTAGAGCAAACTTGTGCCAGTTGTGTCAAACAAACTTGTGCCAGTTGCGTAGAACAAACTTATGCCAGTTGCATAGAACAAACTTGTGCCAGTTGTGTCACACAAACTTGGGCCAGTTGCGTAGAACAAACTTGTGCCAGATGCGTAGGACAAACATGTGCCAGTTGTGTCAAACAAACTTGTGCCAGTTATGTAGAACAAACTTGTGCCAGTTGTGTCAGACAAACTTGTGCCAGTTGCGTAGAACAAACTTGTGCCAGTTCCATAGAACAAACTTGTACCAGTTGCGTCGAACAAACTTGTGCCAGTTGCGTCAAACAAACTTGTGCCAGTTGCGTCAAACAAACTTGTGCCAGTTGCGTAGAACAAACTTGAGCCAGTTGCGTAGAACAAACTTGTGCCAGTTGTGTAGAGCAAACTTGTGCCAGTTGTGTCAAACAAACTTTTGCCAGTTGCGTAGAACAAACTTATGCCAGTTGCGTAGAACAGACTTGTGCGAGTTGTGTCAAACAATCTTGGGCCAGTTGCGTAGAACAAACGTGTGCCAGATGCGTAGGACAAACATGTGCGAGTTGTGTCAAACAAACTTGTGCTAGTTGCATAAAACAAACTTGAGGCAGTTGCGTAGAACAAACTTGTGCTAGTTGCTTCAAACAAACGTGGGCCAGTTGCATAGAACAAAACTGTGCCAGTTGCGTCAAACAAACTTGTTCCAGTTGCGTCAAACAAACTTGTGCCAGTTGCGTAGAACAAACTTGAGCCAGTTGCATAGAACAAACTTGTGCCAGTTGCGTCGAACAGACTTGTGACAGTTGCGTTGAACAAACTTGTGCCAGTTGCGTAGAACAAACTTGTGCCAGTTGCATAGGACAAACTTGTGCGAGTTGCGTCAAACAAACTTCTGCCAGTTGCATAGAACAAACTTGTGCCAGTTGCGTAGAACAAACATGGGCCAGTTGCATAGAACAAACTTGTGCCAGTTGCGAAGAACAAACTTGTGCCAATTGCGTCAAACAAACCTGTGCCAGTTGCGTAGAACAAACTTGTGCCAGTTGCGTAGAACAAACTTGTGCCAGTTGCGTCGAACAAACTTGTGCCAGTTCCATCGAACAAACTAGTGCCAGTTGCGTCAAACAATCTTTTGCCAGTTACGTAGAATAAACTTTTGCCATTTGTGTCAAACAAACTTGTGCCAGTTGCGTAGAACAAACTTGTGCCAGTTACATAGAACAAACTTGTGCCAGTTGCGTAGAACAACCTTGTGCTAGTTGCGTCAAAAAAACTTGGGCCAGTTGCATAGAACAAACTTGTGCCAGTTGCATCAAACAAACTTGTGCCAGTTGCGTCAAACAAACTTGTGCCAGTTGCGTCAAAGAAACTTGTGCCAGTTGCATAGAACAAACTTGAGACAGTTGCGTAGAACAAACTTTTGCCAGTTGCGTCGAACATACTTGTGCCAGTTGCGTTGAAGAAACTTGTGCCAGTTACGTAGAACAAACTTGTGGCAGTTGCGTAGAACAAACTTGTGCCAGTTGCGTAGAACAAACTTCTGCCAGTTGCGTCAAACAAACTTGGGCCAGTTGCGCAGAACAAACTTGTGCCAGTTGCGTCAAACAAACTTGTGTCAGTTGCGTAGAACAAACTTGAGATAGTTGCGTAGAACAAACTTGTGCCAGTTGTGTAGAGCAAACTTGTGCCAGTTGTGTCAAACAAACTTGTGCCAGTTGCGTAGAACAAACTTGTGCCCGTTACGTGGAACAAACTTGTACCAGTTGCAAAGAACAAACTTTTGCCAGTTGCAAAGAACAAACTTGGGCCAGTTGCGTAGAAAAAACTTGTGCCAGTTACGTCAAACAAACTTGTGCCAGTTGCGTCAAACAAACTTGTGAAAGTTGCGTAGAACAAACTTGTGCCAGTTGCGTCGAACAAACTTGTGACAGTTGCGTTGAACAAACTTGTGCCAGTTGCGTCGAAGAAACTTGTGCCAGTTGCCTCAAACAAACTTGTGCCAGTTGCGTAGAACAAACTTGTGCCAGTTGCGTCAAACAAACTAGTGCCAGTTACGTTTAACAAACTTGTGCCAGTTGCGTAGAACAAACTTGTGCCAGTTGTGTCAAACAAACGTGTGCCAGTTGCGTCGAACAAACTTGTGCCAGTTGCGTTGAACAAACTTGTGCCAGTTACGTAGAACAAACTTGTGCCAGTTGTGTAGAACAAACTTGTGCCAGTTGCGTCGAACAAACTTGTGCCAGTAGCATAGAACAAACTTGTGCCAGTTGCGTAGAACAAACCTATGCCACTGGCGTCAAACAAACTTGTGCCAGTTGCGTAGAACAAACTTCTGCCAGTTGCGTCAAACAAACTTGGGCCAGTTGCGTAGAACAAACTTGTTACAGTTGCGTCAAACAAACTTGTGCCAGTTGCGTCAAACAAACTTGTGCCAGTTTCGTAGAACAAACTTGAGCCAGTTGCGTAGAACAAACTTGTGCCAGTTGTGTAGAGCAAACTTGTACCAGTTGTGTCAAACAAACTTGTGCCAGTTGCGTAGAACAAACTTGTGCCAGTTGCGTAGAACAAACTTGTGCCATTTGCGTAGAACAAACTTGTACCAGTTGCGTCGAACAAACTAGTGCCAGTTGCGTCGAACAAACTTGTGCCAGTTGCGTCGAACAAACTTGTGCCAGTTGCGTCAAACAAACTTGTGCCAGTTGCGTCGAACAAACTTGTGCCAGTTGCATAGAACAAACTTGTGCCAGTTACGTAGAACAAACTTGTGCCAGTTGTGTCAGAGAAACTTGTGCCAGTTGCGTAGAACAAACTTGTGCCAGTTCCATAGAACAAACTTGTGCTAGTTGCGTAGAGCAAACTTGTGCCAGTTGCGTAGAACAAACTTGTGCCAGTTGCGTCGAACAAACTTGTGCCAGTTGCGTCAAACAAACTTGTGCCAGTTTCGTCGAACAAACTTGTGCCAGTTGCGTAGAACAAACTTGTGCCAGTTGTGTCAAACAAACTTGTGCCAGTTGCGTCAAACAAACTTGGGCCAGTTGCGTCGAACAAACTTGTGCCAGTTGCGTAGAACAAACTTGTGCCAGTTGCGTAGAACAAACTTGTGCCAGTTGCGTAGAACAAACTTGTGCCAGTTGCGTAGAACAAACTTGTGCCAGTTGCATAGAACAAACTTGTGCCAGTTTTGTAGAACAACCTTGTGCCAGTTGCATCAAACAAACTTGTGCCAGTTGCGTAGAACAAACTTGTGCCAGTTGCGTAGAACAAACTTGTGCCAGTTGCATAGAACAAACTTGTGCCAGTTTTGTAGAACAACCTTTTGCCAGTAGCGTCAAACAGACTTGTGCCAATTGCGTCAAACAACCTTGTGCCAGTTGCGTCAAAAAAACTTGTGCCAGTTGTGTCAAACAAACTTGTGCCAGTTGGGTCAAATAAACTTGTGCCAGTTGCGTTAAACAAACTTGTGCCAGTTGCGTCGAACAAACTTGTGCCAGTTGCGTCGAACAAACTTGTGCCAGTTGCGTCAAACAAACTTGTGCCAGTTGCATCGAACAAACTTGTGCCAGTTGCGTAGAACAAACTTATGCCAGTTGCATAGAACAAACTTTTGCCACTTGCGTCGAACAAACTTGTGCCAGTTGCACAGAACAAACTTTTGCCAGTTGCGTAGAACAAACTTGTGCCAGTTTTGTCAAACAAACTTGTGCCAGTTGCGTAGAACAAACTTGTGCCCGTTACGTGGAACAAACTTGTACCAGTTGCAAAGAACAAACTTTTGCCAGTTGCGTCAAACAAACTTGGGCCAGTTGCGTAGAAAAAACTTGTGCCAGTTACGTCAAACAAACTTGTGCCAGTTGCGTCAAACAAACTTGTGAAAGTTGCGTAGAACAAACTTGTGCCAGTTGCGTCGAACAAACTTGTGACAGTTGCGTTGAACAAACTTGTGCCAGTTGCGTCAAACAAACTAGTGCCAGTTACGTTTAACAAACTTGTGCCAGTTGCGTAGAACAAACTTGTGCCAGTTGTGTCAAACAAACGTGTGCCAGTTGCGTCGAACAAACTTGTGCCAGTTGCGTTGAACAAACTTGTGCCAGTTACGTAGAACAAACTTGTGCCAGTTGCGTAGAACAAACTTGTGCCAGTTGCGTCGAACAAACTTGTGCCAGTAGCATAGAACAAACTTGTGCCAGTTGCGTAGAACAAACCTATGCCACTGGCGTCAAACAAACTTGTGCCAGTTGCGTAGAACAAACTTCTGCCAGTTGCGTCAAACAAACTTGGGCCAGTTGCGTAGAACAAACTTGTGACAGTTGCGTCAAACAAACTTGTGCCAGTTGCGTCAAACAAACTTGTGCCAGTTTCGTAGAACAAACTTGAGCCAGTTGCGTAGAACAAACTTGTGCCAGTTGTGTAGAGCAAACTTGTACCAGTTGTGTCAAACAAACTTGTGCCAGTTGCGTAGAACAAACTTGTGCCAGTTGCGTAGAACAAACTTGTACCAGTTGCGTCGAACAAACTAGTGCCAGTTGCGTCGAACAAACTTGTGCCAGTTGCGTTGAACAAACTTGTGCCAGTTGCGTCAAACAAACTTGTGCCAGTTGCATCGAACAAACTTGTGCCAGTTGCGTCGAACAAACTTGTGCCAGTTGTGTCGAAGAAACTTGTGCCAGTTGCGTCAAACAAACTTGTGCCATTTGCATCAAACAAACTTGTGCCAGTTGCGTCGAACAAACTTGTGCCAGATATGGCGAACAAACTTGTGCCAGTTGCTTCGAGAAAACTTGTGCCAGTTGCATAAAAAAAACTTGTGCCAGTTGCGTCAAACAAACTTGAGCCAGTTGCGTCAAACAAACTTGTGCCTCTTGCATCAAACAAACTTGTGCCAGTTGCGTCAAACAAACTTGTACCAGTTGAGTCGAAAAAACTTGTGCCTGTTACGTCGAACAAACTTGTGCCAGTTGCATCTAACAAACTTGTGCCAGTTGCGTCAAACAAACTTTTGCCAGTTGCGTCAAACAAACTTGTGCCAGTTGCGTCAAACAAACTTGTGCCAGTTGCGTAGAACAAACTTGTGCCACTTGCGTCAAACAAACTTGTGCCAGTTGCGTAGAAGAACCTTGTGCCAGTTGCGTCAAACGAACTTGTGCCACTTGCGTCAAACAAACTTTTGCCGGTTGCGTCGAACAAACTTGTGCCAGTTGCGTCGAACAAACTTGCGACAGTTGCGTCAAACAAACTTGTGCCAGTTGAGTTGAACAAACTTCTGCCAGTTGTGTCAAACAAACTTGTGTCAGTTGCGTAGAACAAACTTGTGCCATTTGCGTCGAACAAACTTGTGTCAGTTAGGTAGAACAAACTTGTGCCAGTTGCATCAAACAAACTTGTGCCTGTTGCGTAGAACAAACTAGTGCCAGTTGCATAGAACAAACTTGTGCCAGATGCGTAGAACAAACTTGTGCCAGTTGCGTAGAACAAACTTGTGCTAGTTGCACAGAACAAACTTGTGCCAGTTATGTAGAACAAACTTGCGCCAGTTGCGTCGAACAAACTTGTGCCAGTTGTGTCGAACAAACTTGTGCCAGTTGCGTCAAAAAAACTTGGGCCAGTTTCGTCGAACAAACTTGTGCCAGTGGCATCGAACAAACTTGTGCCAGTTGCATCGAACAAACTTGTGCCACTTGTGTCAAACAAACTTGTGCCAGTTGCGTAGAACAAACTTGTGCCAGTTGCATAGAACAAACTTGTGCCAGTTTTGTAGAACAACCTTGTGCCAGTTGCGTCAAACAACCTTGTGCCAGTTGCGTCAAACAAACTTGTGCACGTTGCGTCAAAAAAACTTGTGCCAGTTGTGTCAAACAAACTTGTGCCAGTTGGGTCGAATAAACTTGTGCCAGTTGCGTTAAACAAACTTGTGCCAGTTGCGTCGAACAAACTTGTGACAGTTGCGTCGAATAAACTTGTGCCAGTTGCGTCAAACAAATTTGTGCCAGTTGCATCGAACAAACTTGTGCCACTTGCGTCGAACAAACTTGTGCCACCTGCGCAGAACAAACTTGTGCCAGTTGAGTAGAACAAACTTGTGTCAGTTGTGTCAAACAAACTTGTGCCAGTTGCGTAGAACAAACTTGTGCCCGTTACGTGGAACAAACTTGTGCCAGTTGCGTAGAACAAACTTCTGCCAGTTGCGTCAAACAAACTTGGGCCAGTTGCGTAGAACAAACTTGTGCCAGTTGCATCAAACAAACTTGTGTCAGTTGCGTAGAACAAACTTGAGCCAGTTGCGTAGAACAAACTTGTGCCAGTTGTGTAGAGCAAACTTGTGCCAGTTGTGTCAAACAAACTTGTGCCAGTTGCGTAGAACAAACTTATGCCAGTTGCATAGAACAAACTTGTGCCAGTTGTGTCACACAAACTTGGGCCAGTTGCGTAGAACAAACTTGTGCCAGATGCGTAGGACAAACATGTGCCAGTTGTGTCAAACAAACTTGTGCCAGTTATGTAGAACAAACTTGTGCCAGTTGTGTCAGACAAACTTGTGCCAGTTGCGTAGAACAAACTTGTGCCAGTTCCATAGAACAAACTTGTACCAGTTGCGTCGAACAAACTTGTGCCAGTTGCGTCAAACAAACTTGTGCCAGTTGCGTCAAACAAACTTGTGCCAGTTGCGTAGAACAAACTTGAGCCAGTTGCGTAGAACAAACTTGTGCCAGTTGTGTAGAGCAAACTTGTGCCAGTTGTGTCAAACAAACTTTTGCCAGTTGCGTAGAACAAACTTATGCCAGTTGCGTAGAACAGACTTGTGCGAGTTGTGTCAAACAATCTTGGGCCAGTTGCGCAGAACAAACTTGTGCCAGTTGCGTCAAACAAACTTGTGTCAGTTGCGTAGAACAAACTTGAGATAGTTGCGTAGAACAAACTTGTGCCAGTTGTGTAGAGCAAACTTGTGCCAGTTGTGTCAAACAAACTTGTGCCAGTTGCGTAGAACAAACTTGTGCCCGTTACGTGGAACAAACTTGTACCAGTTGCAAAGAACAAACTTTTGCCAGTTGCAAAGAACAAACTTGGGCCAGTTGCGTAGAAAAAACTTGTGCCAGTTACGTCAAACAAACTTGTGCCAGTTGCGTCAAACAAACTTGTGAAAGTTGCGTAGAACAAACTTGTGCCAGTTGCGTCGAACAAACTTGTGACAGTTGCGTTGAACAAACTTGTGCCAGTTGCGTCGAAGAAACTTGTGCCAGTTGCCTCAAACAAACTTGTGCCAGTTGCGTAGAACAAACTTGTGCCAGTTGCGTCAAACAAACTAGTGCCAGTTACGTTTAACAAACTTGTGCCAGTTGCGTAGAACAAACTTGTGCCAGTTGTGTCAAACAAACGTGTGCCAGTTGCGTCGAACAAACTTGTGCCAGTTGCGTTGAACAAACTTGTGCCAGTTACGTAGAACAAACTTGTGCCAGTTGTGTAGAACAAACTTGTGCCAGTTGCGTCGAACAAACTTGTGCCAGTAGCATAGAACAAACTTGTGCCAGTTGCGTAGAACAAACCTATGCCACTGGCGTCAAACAAACTTGTGCCAGTTGCGTAGAACAAACTTCTGCCAGTTGCGTCAAACAAACTTGGGCCAGTTGCGTAGAACAAACTTGTTACAGTTGCGTCAAACAAACTTGTGCCAGTTGCGTCAAACAAACTTGTGCCAGTTTCGTAGAACAAACTTGAGCCAGTTGCGTAGAACAAACTTGTGCCAGTTGTGTAGAGCAAACTTGTACCAGTTGTGTCAAACAAACTTGTGCCAGTTGCGTAGAACAAACTTGTGCCAGTTGCGTAGAACAAACTTGTGCCATTTGCGTAGAACAAACTTGTACCAGTTGCGTCGAACAAACTAGTGCCAGTTGCGTCGAACAAACTTGTGCCAGTTGCGTTGAACAAACTTGTGCCAGTTGCGTCAAACAAACTTGTGCCAGTTGCGTCGAACAAACTTGTGCCAGTTGCATAGAACAAACTTGTGCCAGTTACGTAGAACAAACTTGTGCCAGTTGTGTCAGAGAAACTTGTGCCAGTTGCGTAGAACAAACTTGTGCCAGTTCCATAGAACAAACTTGTGCTAGTTGCGTAGAGCAAACTTGTGCCAGTTGCGTAGAACAAACTTGTGCCAGTTGCGTCGAACAAACTTGTGCCAGTTGCGTCAAACAAACTTGTGCCAGTTTCGTCGAACAAACTTGTGCCAGTTGCGTAGAACAAACTTGTGCCAGTTGTGTCAAACAAACTTGTGCCAGTTGCGTCAAACAAACTTGGGCCAGTTGCGTCGAACAAACTTGTGCCAGTTGCGTAGAACAAACTTGTGCCAGTTGCGTAGAACAAACTTGTGCCAGTTGCGTAGAACAAACTTGTGCCAGTTGCGTAGAACAAACTTGTGCCAGTTGCATAGAACAAACTTGTGCCAGTTTTGTAGAACAACCTTGTGCCAGTTGCATCAAACAAACTTGTGCCAGTTGCGTAGAACAAACTTGTGCCAGTTGCGTAGAACAAACTTGTGCCAGTTGCATAGAACAAACTTGTGCCAGTTTTGTAGAACAACCTTTTGCCAGTAGCGTCAAACAGACTTGTGCCAATTGCGTCAAACAACCTTGTGCCAGTTGCGTCAAAAAAACTTGTGCCAGTTGTGTCAAACAAACTTGTGCCAGTTGGGTCAAATAAACTTGTGCCAGTTGCGTTAAACAAACTTGTGCCAGTTGCGTCGAACAAACTTGTGCCAGTTGCGTCGAACAAACTTGTGCCAGTTGCGTCAAACAAACTTGTGCCAGTTGCATCGAACAAACTTGTGCCAGTTGCGTAGAACAAACTTATGCCAGTTGCATAGAACAAACTTTTGCCACTTGCGTCGAACAAACTTGTGCCAGTTGCGCAGAACAAACTTTTGCCAGTTGCGTAGAACAAACTTGTGCCAGTTTTGTCAAACAAACTTGTGCCAGTTGCGTAGAACAAACTTGTGCCCGTTACGTGGAACAAACTTGTACCAGTTGCAAAGAACAAACTTTTGCCAGTTGCGTCAAACAAACTTGGGCCAGTTGCGTAGAAAAAACTTGTGCCAGTTACGTCAAACAAACTTGTGCCAGTTGCGTCAAACAAACTTGTGAAAGTTGCGTAGAACAAACTTGTGCCAGTTGCGTCGAACAAACTTGTGACAGTTGCGTTGAACAAACTTGTGCCAGTTGCGTCAAACAAACTAGTGCCAGTTACGTTTAACAAACTTGTGCCAGTTGCGTAGAACAAACTTGTGCCAGTTGTGTCAAACAAACGTGTGCCAGTTGCGTCGAACAAACTTGTGCCAGTTGCGTTGAACAAACTTGTGCCAGTTACGTAGAACAAACTTGTGCCAGTTGCGTAGAACAAACTTGTGCCAGTTGCGTCGAACAAACTTGTGCCAGTAGCATAGAACAAACTTGTGCCAGTTGCGTAGAACAAACCTATGCCACTGGCGTCAAACAAACTTGTGCCAGTTGCGTAGAACAAACTTCTGCCAGTTGCGTCAAACAAACTTGGGCCAGTTGCGTAGAACAAACTTGTGACAGTTGCGTCAAACAAACTTGTGCCAGTTGCGTCAAACAAACTTGTGCCAGTTTCGTAGAACAAACTTGAGCCAGTTGCGTAGAACAAACTTGTGCCAGTTGTGTAGAGCAAACTTGTACCAGTTGTGTCAAACAAACTTGTGCCAGTTGCGTAGAACAAACTTGTGCCAGTTGCGTAGAACAAACTTGTACCAGTTGCGTCGAACAAACTAGTGCCAGTTGCGTCGAACAAACTTGTGCCAGTTGCGTTGAACAAACTTGTGCCAGTTGCGTCAAACAAACTTGTGCCAGTTGCATCGAACAAACTTGTGCCAGTTGCGTCGAACAAACTTGTGCCAGTTGTGTCGAAGAAACTTGTGCCAGTTGCGTCAAACAAACTTGTGCCATTTGCATCAAACAAACTTGTGCCAGTTGCGTCGAACAAACTTGTGCCAGATATGGCGAACAAACTTGTGCCAGTTGCTTCGAGAAAACTTGTGCCAGTTGCATAAAAAAAACTTGTGCCAGTTGCGTCAAACAAACTTGAGCCAGTTGCGTCAAACAAACTTGTGCCTCTTGCATCAAACAAACTTGTGCCAGTTGCGTCAAACAAACTTGTACCAGTTGAGTCGAAAAAACTTGTGCCTGTTACGTCGAACAAACTTGTGCCAGTTGCATCTAACAAACTTGTGCCAGTTGCGTCAAACAAACTTTTGCCAGTTGCGTCAAACAAACTTGTGCCAGTTGCGTCAAACAAACTTGTGCCAGTTGCGTAGAACAAACTTGTGCCACTTGCGTCAAACAAACTTGTGCCAGTTGCGTAGAAGAACCTTGTGCCAGTTGCGTCAAACGAACTTGTGCCACTTGCGTCAAACAAACTTTTGCCGGTTGCGTCGAACAAACTTGTGCCAGTTGCGTCGAACAAACTTGCGACAGTTGCGTCAAACAAACTTGTGCCAGTTGAGTTGAACAAACTTCTGCCAGTTGTGTCAAACAAACTTGTGTCAGTTGCGTAGAACAAACTTGTGCCATTTGCGTCGAACAAACTTGTGTCAGTTAGGTAGAACAAACTTGTGCCAGTTGCATCAAACAAACTTGTGCCTGTTGCGTAGAACAAACTAGTGCCAGTTGCATAGAACAAACTTGTGCCAGATGCGTAGAACAAACTTGTGCCAGTTGCGTAGAACAAACTTGTGCTAGTTGCACAGAACAAACTTGTGCCAGTTATGTAGAACAAACTTGCGCCAGTTGCGTCGAACAAACTTGTGCCAGTTGTGTCGAACAAACTTGTGCCAGTTGCGTCAAAAAAACTTGGGCCAGTTTCGTCGAACAAACTTGTGCCAGTGGCATCGAACAAACTTGTGCCAGTTGCATCGAACAAACTTGTGCCACTTGTGTCAAACAAACTTGTGCCAGTTGCGTAGAACAAACTTGTGCCAGTTGCATAGAACAAACTTGTGCCAGTTTTGTAGAACAACCTTGTGCCAGTTGCGTCAAACAACCTTGTGCCAGTTGCGTCAAACAAACTTGTGCACGTTGCGTCAAAAAAACTTGTGCCAGTTGTGTCAAACAAACTTGTGCCAGTTGGGTCGAATAAACTTGTGCCAGTTGCGTTAAACAAACTTGTGCCAGTTGCGTCGAACAAACTTGTGACAGTTGCGTCGAATAAACTTGTGCCAGTTGCGTCAAACAAATTTGTGCCAGTTGCATCGAACAAACTTGTGCCACTTGCGTCGAACAAACTTGTGCCACCTGCGCAGAACAAACTTGTGCCAGTTGAGTAGAACAAACTTGTGTCAGTTGTGTCAAACAAACTTGTGCCAGTTGCGTAGAACAAACTTGTGCCCGTTACGTGGAACAAACTTGTGCCAGTTGCGTAGAACAAACTTCTGCCAGTTGCGTCAAACAAACTTGGGCCAGTTGCGTAGAACAAACTTGTGCCAGTTGCATCAAACAAACTTGTGTCAGTTGCGTAGAACAAACTTGAGCCAGTTGCGTAGAACAAACTTGTGCCAGTTGTGTAGAGCAAACTTGTGCCAGTTGTGTCAAACAAACTTGTGCCAGTTGCGTAGAACAAACTTATGCCAGTTGCATAGAACAAACTTGTGCCAGTTGTGTCACACAAACTTGGGCCAGTTGCGTAGAACAAACTTGTGCCAGATGCGTAGGACAAACATGTGCCAGTTGTGTCAAACAAACTTGTGCCAGTTATGTAGAACAAACTTGTGCCAGTTGTGTCAGACAAACTTGTGCCAGTTGCGTAGAACAAACTTGTGCCAGTTCCATAGAACAAACTTGTACCAGTTGCGTCGAACAAACTTGTGCCAGTTGCGTCAAACAAACTTGTGCCAGTTGCGTCAAACAAACTTGTGCCAGTTGCGTAGAACAAACTTGAGCCAGTTGCGTAGAACAAACTTGTGCCAGTTGTGTAGAGCAAACTTGTGCCAGTTGTGTCAAACAAACTTTTGCCAGTTGCGTAGAACAAACTTATGCCAGTTGCGTAGAACAGACTTGTGCGAGTTGTGTCAAACAATCTTGGGCCAGTTGCGTAGAACAAACTTGTGCCAGATGCGTAGGACAAACATGTGCGAGTTGTGTCAAACAAACTTGTGCTAGTTGCATTAAAACAAACTTGAGGCAGTTGCGTAGAACAAACTTGTGCTAGTTGCTTCAAACAAACTTGGGCCAGTTGCATAGAACAAAACTGTGCCAGTTGCGTCAAACAAACTTGTTCCAGTTGCGTCAAACAAACTTGTGCCAGTTGCGTAGAACAAACTTGAGCCAGTTGCATAGAACAAACTTGTGCCAGTTGCGTCGAACAGACTTGTGACAGTTGCGTTGAACAAACTTGTGCCAGTTGCGTAGAACAAACTTGTGCCAGTTGCATAGAACAAACTTGTGCGAGTTGCGTCAAACAAACTTCTGCCAGTTGCATAGAACAAACTTGTGCCAGTTGCGTAGAACAAACATGGGCCAGTTGCATAGAACAAACTTGTGCCAGTTGCGAAGAACAAACTTGTGCCAATTGTGTCAAACAAACCTGTGCCAGTTGCGTAGAACAAACTTGTGCCAGTTGCGTAGAACAAACTTGTGCCAGTTGCGTCGAACAAACTTGTGCCAGTTCCATCGAACAAACTTGTGCCAGTTGCGTCAAACAATCTTGTGCCAGTTACGTAGAATAAACTTTTGCCATTTGTGTCAAACAAACTTGTGCCAGTTGCGTAGAACAAACTTGTGCCAGTTACATAGAACAAACTTGTGCCAGTTGCGTAGAACAACCTTGTGCTAGTTGCGTCAAAAAAACTTGGGCCAGTTGCATAGAACAAACTTGTGCCAGTTGCATCAAACAAACTTGTGCCAGTTGCGTCAAACAAACTTGTGCCAGTTGCGTCAAAGAAACTTGTGCCAGTTGCATAGAACAAACTTGAGACAGTTGCGAAGAACAAACTTTTGCCAGTTGCGTCGAACATACTTGTGCCAGTTGCGTTGAAGAAACTTGTGCCAGTTACGTAGAACAAACTTGTGGCAGTTGCGTAGAACAAACTTGTGCCAGTTGCGTAGAACAAACTTCTGCCAGTTGCGTCAAACAAACTTGGGCCAGTTGCGCAGAACAAACTTGTGCCAGTTGCGTCAAACAAACTTGTGTCAGTTGCGTAGAACAAACTTGAGATAGTTGCGTAGAACAAACTTGTGCCAGTTGTGTAGAGCAAACTTGTGCCAGTTGTGTCAAACAAACTTGTGCCAGTTGCGTAGAACAAACTTGTGCCCGTTACGTGGAACAAACTTGTACCAGTTGCAAAGAACAAACTTTTACCAGTTGCAAAGAACAAACTTGGGCCAGTTGCGTAGAAAAAACTTGTGCCAGTTACGTCAAACAAACTTGTGCCAGTTGCGTCAAACAAACTTGTGAAAGTTGCGTAGAACAAACTTGTTCCAGTTGCGTCGAACAAACTTGTGACAGTTGCGTTGAACAAACTTGTGCCAGTTGCGTCGAAGAAACTTGTGCCAGTTGCATCAAACAAACTTGTGCCAGTTGCGTAGAACAAACTTGTGCCAGTTGCGTCAAACAAACTAGTGCCAGTTACGTTTAACAAACTTGTGCCAGTTGCGTAGAACAAACTTGTGCCAGTTGTGTCAAACAAACGTGTGCCAGTTGCGTCGAACAAACTTGTGCCAGTTGCGTTGAACAAACTTGTGCCAGTTACGTAGAACAAACTTGTGCCAGTTGCGTAGAACAAACTTGTGCCAGTTGCGTCGAACAAACTTGTGCCAGTAGCATAGAACAAACTTGTGCCAGTTGCGTAGAACAAACCTATGCCACTGGCGTCAAACAAACTTGTGCCAGTTGCGTAGAACAAACTTCTGCCAGTTGCGTCAAACAAACTTGGGCCAGTTGCGTAGAACAAACTTGTGACAGTTGCGTCAAACAAACTTGTGCCAGTTGCGTCAAACAAACTTGTGCCAGTTTCGTAGAACAAACTTGAGCCAGTTGCGTAGAACAAACTTGTGCCAGTTGTGTAGAGCAAACTTGTACCAGTTGTGTCAAACAAACTTGTGCCAGTTGCGTAGAACAAACTTGTGCCAGTTGCGTAGAACAAACTTGTGCCATTTGCGTAGAACAAACTTGTACCAGTTGCGTCGAACAAACTAGTGCCAGTTGCGTCGAACAAACTTGTGCCAGTTGCGTTGAACAAACTTGTGCCAGTTGCGTCAAACAAACTTGTGCCAGTTGCATCGAACAAACTTGTGCCAGTTGCATAGAACAAACTTGTGCCAGTTACGTAGAACAAACTTGTGCCAGTTGTGTCAGAGAAACTTGTGCCAGTTGTGTCAGAGAAACTTGTGCCAGTTGCGTAGAACAAACTTGTGCCAGTTCCATAGAACAAACTTGTGCTAGTTGCGTAGAGCAAACTTGTGCCAGTTGCGTAGAACAAACTTGTGCCAGTTGCGTCGAACAAACTTGTGCCAGTTGCGTCAAACAAACTTGTGCCAGTTTCGTCGAACAAACTTGTGCCAGTTGCGTAGAACAAACTTGTGCCAGTTGTGTCAAACAAACTTGTGCCAGTTGCGTCAAACAAACTTGGGCCAGTTGCGTCGAACAAACTTGTGCCAGTTGCGTAGAACAAACTTGTGCCAGTTGCGTAGAACAAACTTGTGCCAGTTACGTAGAACAAACTTGTGCCAGTTGCGTAGAACAAACTTGTGCCAGTTGCATAGAACAAACTTGTGCCAGTTTTGTAGAACAACCTTTTGCCAGTTGCATCAAACAAACTTGTGCCAGTTGCGTAGAACAAACTTGTGCCAGTTGCGTAGAACAAACTTGTGCCAGTTGCATAGAACAAACTTGTGCCAGTTTTGTAGAACAACCTTTTGCCAGTAGCGTCAAACAGACTTGTGCCAATTGCGTCAAACAACCTTGTGCCAGTTGCGTCAAAAAAACTTGTGCCAGTTGTGTCAAACAAACTTGTGCCAGTTGGGTCAAATAAACTTGTGCCAGTTGCGTTAAACAAACTTGTGCCAGTTGCGTCGAACAAACTTGTGCCAGTTGCGTCGAACAAACTTGTGCCAGTTGCGTCAAACAAACTTGTGCCAGTTGCATCGAACAAACTTGTGCCAGTTGTGTAGAACAAACTTATGCCAGTTGCATAGAACAAACTTTTGCCACTTGCGTCGAACAAACTTGTGCCAGTTGCGCAGAACAAACTTTTGCCAGTTGCGTAGAACAAACTTGTGCCAGTTTTGTCAAACAAACTTGTGCCAGTTGCGTAGAACAAACTTGTGCCCGTTACGTGGAACAAACTTGTACCAGTTGCAAAGAACAAACTTTTGCCAGTTACAAAGAACAAACTTGGGCCAGTTGCGTAGAAAAAACTTGTGCCAGTTACGTCAAACAAACTTGTGCCAGTTGCGTCAAACAAACTTGTGAAAGTTGCGTAGAACAAACTTGTGCCAGTTGCGTCGAACAAACTTGTGACAGTTGCGTTGAACAAACTTGTGCCAGTTGCGTCGAAGAAACTTGTGCCAGTTGCATCAAACAAACTTGTGCCAGTTGCGTAGAACAAACTTGTGCCAGTTGCGTCAAACAAACTAGTGCCAGTTACGTTTAACAAACTTGTGCCAGTTGCGTAGAACAAACTTGTGCCAGTTGTGTCAAACAAACGTGTGCCAGTTGCGTCGAACAAACTTGTGCCAGTTGCGTTGAACAAACTTGTGCCAGTTACGTAGAACAAACTTGTGCCAGTTGCGTAGAACAAACTTGTGCCAGTTGCGTCGAACAAACTTGTGCCAGTAGCATAGAACAAACTTGTGCCAGTTGCGTAGAACAAACCTATGCCACTGGCGTCAAACAAACTTGTGCCAGTTGCGTAGAACAAACTTCTGCCAGTTGCGTCAAACAAACTTGGGCCAGTTGCGTAGAACAAACTTGTGACAGTTGCGTCAAACAAACTTGTGCCAGTTGCGTCAAACAAACTTGTGCCAGTTTCGTAGAACAAACTTGAGCCAGTTGCGTAGAACAAACTTGTGCCAGTTGTGTAGAGCAAACTTGTACCAGTTGTGTCAAACAAACTTGTGCCAGTTGCGTAGAACAAACTTGTGCCAGTTGCGTAGAACAAACTTGTGCCATTTGCGTAGAACAAACTTGTACCAGTTGCGTCGAACAAACTAGTGCCAGTTGCGTCGAACAAACTTGTGCCAGTTGCGTTGAACAAACTTGTGCCAGTTGCGTCAAACAAACTTGTGCCAGTTGCATCGAACAAACTTGTGCCAGTTGCGTCGAACAAACTTGTGACAGTTGCGTCGAAGAAACTTGTGCCAGTTGCGTCAAACAAACTTGTGCCATTTGCGTCAAACAAACTTGTGCCAGTTGCGTCGAACAAACTTGTGCCAGATATGGCGAACAAACTTGTGCCAGTTGCTTCGAGAAAACTTGTGCCAGTTGCATAAAAAAAACTTGTGCCAGTTGCGTCAAACAAACTTGAGCCAGTTGCGTCAAACAAACTTGTGCCTCTTGCATCAAACAAACTTGTGCCAGTTGCGTCAAACAAACTTGTACCAGTTGAGTCGAAAAAACTTGTGCCTGTTACGTCGAACAAACTTGTGCCAGTTGCGTCTAACAAACTTGTGCCAGTTGCGTCAAACAAACTTTTGCCAGTTGCGTCAAACAAACTTGTGCCAGTTGCGTCAAACAAACTTGTGCCAGTTGCGTAGAACAAACTTGTGCCACTTGCGTCAAACAAACTTGTGCCAGTTGCGTAGAAGAACCTTGTGCCAGTTGCGTCAAACGAACTTGTGCCACTTGCGTCAAACAAACTTTTGCCGGTTGCGTCGAACAAACTTGTGCCAGTTGCGTCGAACAAACTTGCGACAGTTGCGTCAAACAAACTTGTGCCAGTTGAGTTGAACAAACTTCTGCCAGTTGTGTCAAACAAACTTGTGTCAGTTGCGTAGAACAAACTTGTGCCATTTGCGTCGAACAAACTTGTGTCAGTTAGGTAGAACAAACTTGTGCCAGTTGCATCAAACAAACTTGTGCCTGTTGCGTAGAACAAACTAGTGCCAGTTGCATAGAACAAACTTGTGCCAGATGCGTAGAACAAACTTGTGCCAGTTGCGTAGAACAAACTTGTGCTAGTTGCACAGAACAAACTTGTGCCAGTTCTGTAGAACAAACTTGCGCCAGTTGCGTCGAACAAACTTGTGCCAGTTGTGTCGAACAAACTTGTGCCAGTTGCGTCAAAAAAACTTGGGCCAGTTTCGTCAAACAAACTTGTGCCAGTGGCATCGAACAAACTTGTGCCAGTTGCATCGAACAAACTTGTGCCACTTGCGTCAAACAAACTTGTGCCAGTTGCGTAGAACAAACTTGTGCCAGTTGCATAGAACAAACTTGTGCCAGTTTTGTAGAACAACCTTGTGCCAGTTGCGTCAAACAACCTTGTGCCAGTTGCGTCAAACAAACTTGTGCATGTTGCGTCAAAAAAACTTGTGCCAGTTGTGTCAAACAAACTTGTGCCAGTTGGGTCGAATAAACTTGTGCCAGTTGCGTTAAACAAACTTGTGCCAGTTGCGTCGAACAAACTTGTGACAGTTGCGTCGAATAAACTTGTGCCAGTTGCGTCAAACAAATTTGTGCCAGTTGCATCGAACAAACTTGTGCCACTTGCGTCGAACAAACTTGTGCCACCTGCGCAGAACAAACTTGTGCCAGTTGAGTAGAACAAACTTGTGTCAGTTGTGTCAAACAAACTTGTGCCAGTTGCGTAGAACAAACTTGTGCCCGTTACGTGGAACAAACTTGTGCCAGTTGCGTAGAACAAACTTCTGCCAGTTGCGTCAAACAAACTTGGGCCAGTTGCGTAGAACAAACTTGTGCCAGTTGCGTCAAACAAACTTGTGTCAGTTGCGTAGAACAAACTTGAGCCAGTTGCGTAGAACAAACTTGTGCCAGTTGTGTAGAGCAAACTTGTGCCAGTTGTGTCAAACAAACTTGTGCCAGTTGCGTAGAACAAACTTATGCCAGTTGCATAGAACAAACTTGTGCCAGTTGTGTCACACAAACTTGGGCCAGTTGCGTAGAACAAACTTGTGCCAGATGCGTAGGACAAACATGTGCCAGTTGTGTCAAACAAACTTGTGCCAGTTATGTAGAACAAACTTGTGCCAGTTGTGTCAGACAAACTTGTGCCAGTTGCGTAGAACAAACTTGTGCCAGTTCCATAGAACAAACTTGTACCAGTTGCGTCGAACAAACTTGTGCCAGTTGCGTCAAACAAACTTGTGCCAGTTGCGTCAAACAAACTTGTGCCAGTTGCGTAGAACAAACTTGAGCCAGTTGCGTAGAACAAACTTGTGCCAGTTGTGTAGAGCAAACTTGTGCCAGTTGTGTCAAACAAACTTTTGCCAGTTGCGTAGAACAAACTTATGCCAGTTGCGTAGAACAGACTTGTGCGAGTTGTGTCAAACAATCTTGGGCCAGTTGCGTAGAACAAACTTGTGCCAGATGCGTAGGACAAACATGTGCGAGTTGTGTCAAACAAACTTGTGCTAGTTGCATAAAACAAACTTGAGGCAGTTGCGTAGAACAAACTTGTGCTAGTTGCTTCAAACAAACTTGGGCCAGTTGCATAGAACAAAACTGTGCCAGTTGCGTCAAACAAACTTGTTCCAGTTGCGTCAAACAAACTTGTGCCAGTTGCGTAGAACAAACTTGAGCCAGTTGCATAGAACAAACTTGTGCCAGTTGCGTCGAACAGACTTGTGACAGTTGCGTTGAACAAACTTGTGCCAGTTGCGTAGAGCAAACTTGTGCCAGTTGCATAGAACAAACTTGTGCGAGTTGCGTCAAACAAACTTCTGCCAGTTGCATAGAACAAACTTGTGCCAGTTGCGTAGAACAAACATGGGCCAGTTGCATAGAACAAACTTGTGCCAGTTGCGAAGAACAAACTTGTGCCAATTGCGTCAAACAAAACTGTGCCAGTTGCGTAGAACAAACTTGTGCCAGTTGCGTAGAACAAACTTGTGCCAGTTGCGTCGAACAAACTTGTGCCAGTTCCATCGAACAAACTTGTGCCAGTTGCGTCAAACAATCTTGTGCCAGTTACGTTGAATAAACTTTTGCCATTTGTGTCAAACAAACTTGTGCCAGTTGCGTAGAACAAACTTGTGCCAGTTACATAGAACAAACTTGTGCCAGTTGCGTAGAACAACCTTGTGCTAGTTGCGTCAAAAAAACTTGGGCCAGTTGCATAGAACAAACTTGTGCCAGTTGCATCAAACAAACTTGTGCCAGTTGCGTCAAACAAACTTGTGCCAGTTGCGTCAAAGAAACTTGTGCCAGTTGCATAGAACAAACTTGAGACAGTTGCGTAGAACAAACTTTTGCCAGTTGCGTCGAACATACTTGTGCCAGTTGCGTTGAAGAAACTTGTGCCAGTTACGTAGAACAAACTTGTGGCAGTTGCGTAGAACAAACTTGTGCCAGTTGCGTAGAACAAACTTCTGCCAGTTGCGTCAAACAAACTTGGGCCAGTTGCGCAGAACAAACTTGTGCCAGTTGCGTCAAACAAACTTGTGTCAGTTGCGTAGAACAAACTTGAGATAGTTGCGTAGAACAAACTTGTGCCAGTTGTGTAGAGCAAACTTGTGCCAGTTGTGTCAAACAAACTTGTGCCAGTTGCGTAGAACAAACTTATGCCAGTTGCATAGAACAAACTTGTGCCAGTTGTGTCAAACAAACTTGGGCCAGTTGCGTAGAACAAACTTGTGCCAGATGCGTAGGACAAACATGTGCCAGTTGTGTCAAACAAACTTGTGCCAGTTATGTAGAACAAACTTGTGCCAGTTGTGTAGAACAAACTTGTGCCAGTTCCATAGAACAAACTTGTACCAGTTGCGTCGAACAAACTTGTGCCAGTTGCGTCAAACAAACTTGTGCCAGTTGCGTCAAACAAACTTTTGCCAGTTGCGTAGAACAAACTTGAGCCAGTTGCGTAGAACAAACTTGTGCCAGTTGTGTAGAGCAAACTTGTGCCAGTTGTGTCAAACAAACTTTTGCCAGTTGCGTAGAACAAACTTATGCCAGTTGCGTAGAACAGACTTGTGCGAGTTGTGTCAAACAATCTTGGGCCAGTTGCGTAGAACAAACTTGTGCCAGATGCGTTGGACAAACATGTGCGAGTTTTGTCAAACAAACTTGTGCTAGTTGAGTAAAACAAACTTGAGGCAGTTGCGTAGAACAAACTTGTGCCAGTTGCATCGAACAAACTTGTGCCAGTTGCGTGGAACAAACTTGTGCCAGTTGCGCTGAACAAACTTGTGCCAGTTAAGTCAAACAGACTTGTGCCAGTTGCGTCAAACAAATTTATGCCAGTTGCATAGAACAATCTTGTGCCAATTGCGTGGACCAAACTTGTGCCAGTTGCGTAGAATAAATTTGTACAAGTTGCATAGAACAAACTTGTGCCAGTTGCGTCGAACAAACATGTGCTAGTTGCGTCGTACAAACTTGTGCCAGTTGCGTCAAACAAACTTGTGCCAGTTGTGTAGAACAAACTTGTGCCGGTTTTGTCAAACAAACTTGTGCCAGTTGCGTCAAACAAACTTGGGCCAGTTGGGTCGAATAAACTTGTGCCAGTTGCGTTAAACAAACTTGTGCCAGTTGCGTCGAACAAACTTGTGCCATTTGCATCGAACAAACTTGTGCCAGTTGTGTCGAACAAGCTTGTGCCAGTTGCGTCAAACAAACTTGTGCCAGTTGCATCGAACAAACTTGTGCCAGTTTCGTCAAAGAAACTTGTGCCAGTTACGTAGAACAAACTTGTGCCAGTTGCGTCAAACAAACTTGTGTCAGTTGCATAGAACAAATTTGTGCCATTTGTGTAGAACAACCTTGTGTCAGTTGCGTCAAACAACCTTGTGCCAGTTGCGTCAAACAAACTTGTGCCAGATGCGTCAAAAAAACTTGTGCCAGTTGCGTCAAACAAACTTTTGCCAGTTGGGTCGAATAAACTTGTGCCAGTTGCGTTAAACAAACTTGTGCCAGTTGCGTCGAACAAACTTGTGCCATTTGCATCGAACAAACTTGTGCCAGTTGTGTCGAACAAGCTTGTGCCAGTTGCGTCAAACAAACTTGTGCCAGTTGCATCTAACAAACTTGTGCCAGTTGCGTAGAACAAACTGTGCCAGTTGTGTCAAACAAACTTGTGCCAGTTGCGTCGAACAAACTTGTGCCACTTGCGTCGAACAAACTTGTGCCAGTTGCGTAGAACAAACTTTTGCCAGTTGCGTAGAACAAACTTGTGCCACTTGTGTCAAACAAACTTGTGCCGGTTGCGTAGAACAAACTTGTGTCAGTTGCGTAGAACAAACTTGTGCCAGTTACGTAGAACAAACTTGTGCCAGTTGCGTAGAACAAACTTGTGCTAGTTGCTTCAAACAAACTTGGGCCAGTTGCATAGAACAAAACTGTGCCAGTTGCGTCAAACAAACTTGTTCCAGTTGCGTCAAACAAACTTGTGCCAGTTGCGTAGAACAAACTTGTGCCAGTTGCGTCGAACAGACTTGTGACAGTTGCGTTGAACAAACTTGTGCCAGTTGCGTAGAACAAACTTGTGCCAGTTGCATAGTACACACTTGTGCGAGTTGCGTCAAACAAACTTCTGCCAGTTGCATAGAACAAACTTGTGCCAGTTGCGTAGAACAAACATGGGCCAGTTGCATAGAACAAACTTGTGCCAGTTGCGAAGAACAAACTTGTGCCAATTGCGTCAAACAAACCTGTGCCAGTTGCGTAGAACAAACTTGTGCCAGTTGCGTAGAACAAACTTGTGCCAGTTGCGTCGAACAAACTTGTGCCAGTTCCATCGAACAAACTTGTGCCAGTTGCGTCAAACAAACTTGTGCCAGTTACGTAGAATAAACTTTTGCCATTTGTGTCAAACAAACTTGTGCCAGTTGCGTAGAACAAACTTGTGCCAGTTGCGTAGAACAAACTTGTGCCAGTTACATAGAACAAACTTGTGCCAGTTGCGTAGAACAACCTTGTGCTAGTTGCGTCAAACAAACTTGGGCCAGTTGCATAGAACAAACTTGTGCCAGTTGCATCAAACAAACTTGTGCCAGTTGCGTCAAACAAACTTGTGCCAGTTGCGTCAAAGAAACTTGTGCCAGTTGCATAGAACAAACTTGAGACAGTTGCGTAGAACAAACTTGTGCCAGTTGCGTCGAACATACTTGTGCCAGTTGCGTTGAAGAAACTTGTGCCAGTTACGTAGAACAAACTTGTGGCAGTTGCGTAGAACAAACTTGTGCCAGTTGCGCAGAACAAACATTTTCCAATTGAGTAGAACAAACTTGTGCCAGTTGTGTCAAACAAACTTGTGCCAGTTGCATCGAACAAACTTGTGCCAGGTGCGTTGGACAAACTTGTGACAGTTGCATAGAACAAACTTGTGCCATTTGCATCGAACAAACTTTTGCCAGTTGCGTCAAACAAACTTGGGCCAGTTGCGTCAAACTAACTTGTGCCAGTTGCGTAGGACAAACTTGTGCCAGTTGCGTAGAACAAACTTGTGCCAGTTGCGTAGAACAAACTTGTGCCAGTTGCGTAGACAAATTTGTGCTAGTTGCAGAGAACAAACTTGTGCCAGTTACGTTGAACAAACTTGTGCCAGTTGCATAGAACAAACTCGTGCCAGTTGCGAAGAACAAACATGGGCCAGTTGCGTACAACAAACTTTTGCCAGTTCCATAGAACAAACTTGGGCCAGTTGCGTAGAACAAACTCGTGCCAGTTGCATAGAACAAACTTGGGCCAGTTGCATAGAACAAACTTGTCCCAGTTGCGATGAACAAACTTGTGCCACTTGCGTCAAACAAACTTGTGCCAGTTGCGTAGAACAAACTTGTGCCAGTTGCGTAGAACAAACTTGTGCCAGTTGCGTCGAACAAACTTGTGCCAGTTGCGTCGAACAAACTTGTACCAGTTGTGTAGAACAAACTTGAGCCAGTTGCGTCAAACAAACTTGTGCCAGTTGCATAGAACAAATTTGTGCCAGTTGTGTAGAGCAACCTTGTGCCAGTTGCGTCAAACAACCTTCTGCCAGTTGCGTCAAACAAACTTGTGCCAGTTGCGTCAAACAAATTTATGCCAGTTGCATAGAACAAACTTGTGCCAGTTGCGTAGAATAAACTTGTGCCAGTTGCATTTAACAAACTTGTGCCAGTTGCGTCGAACACACTTGTGCCAGTTGCGTCAGACAAACTTGTGCCAATTGCGTCGAACAAACTTGTGCCAGTTGCGTAGGACAAACTTGTTCCAGCTGTGACAAACAAACTTGTGCCAGTTGCATAAAACAAACTTTTGCCAGTTGCATTGAACAAACTTGTGCCAGTTGCATAGAACATTCTTGTGCCAGTTACGTAGAACAAACTTGTGCCAGTTGTGTCAGACAAACTTGTGCCAGTTGTGTAGAACAAACTTGTGCCAGTTCCTTAGAATAAATTTGTGCCAGTTGCGTAGAACAAACTTGTGCCAGTTGCGTAGAACAAACTTGTGCCAGTTGCGTCGAACAAACTTGTGCCAGTTTCGTCGAACAAACTTGTGCCAGTTGCGTAGAACAAACTTGTGCCAGTTGTGTCAAACAAACTTGTGCCAGTTGGGTCAAACAAACTTGGGACAGTTGCGTCGAACAAACTTGTGCCAGTTGCGTAGAACAAACTTGTGCCAGTTGCGTAGAACAAAATTGTGCCAGTTGCGTAGAACAAACTTGTGCCAGTTGCATAGAACAAACTTGTGCCCGTTTTGTAGAACAACCTTGTGCCAGTTGCGTCAAACAACCTTGTGCCAGTTGCGTCAAACAAACTTGTGCACGTTGCGTCAAAAAAACTTGTGCCAGTTGTGTCAAACAAACTTGTGCCTGTTGGGTCGAATAAACTTGTGCCAGTTGCGTTAAACAAACTTGTGCCAGTTGCGTCGAACAAACTTGTGACAGTTGCGTCGAACAAACTTGTGCCAGTTGCGTCAATCAAACTTGTGCCAGTTGCATCGAACAAACTTGTGCCACTTGCGTCGAACAAACTTGTGCCACCTGCGCAGAACAAACTTGTGCCAGTTGCGTAGAACAAACTTGTGTCAGTTGTGTCAAACAAACTTGTGCCAGTTGTGTAGAGCAAACTTGTGCCAGTTGTGTCAAACAAACTTATGCCAGTTGCGTAGAACAGACTTGTGCGAGTTGTGTCAAACAATCTTGGGCCAGTTGCGTAGAACAAACTTGTGCCAGATGCGTTGGACAAACATGTGCGAGTTGTGTCAAACAAACTTGTGCTAGTTGCGTAAAACAAACTTGAGGCAGTTGCGTAGAACAAACTTGTGCCAGTTGCATCGAACAAACTTGTGCCAGTTGCGTGGAACAAACTTGTGCCAGTTGCGCTGAACAAACTTGTGCCAGTTAAGTCAAACAGACTTGTGCCAGTTGCGTCAAACAAATTTATGCCAGTTGCATAGAACAAACTTGTGCCAATTGCGTGGACCAAACTTGTGCCAGTTGCGTAGAACAAATTTGTACAAGTTGCATAGAACAAACTTGTGCCAGTTGCGTCGAACAAACTTGTGCTAGTTGCGTCGTACAAACTTGTGCCAGTTGCGTCAAACAAACTTGTGCCAGTTGTGTAGAACAAACTTGTGCCAGTTTTGTCAAACAAACTTGTGCCAGTTGCGTCAAACAAACTTGGGCCAGTTGGGTCGAATAAACTTGTGCCAGTTGCGTTAAACAAACTTGTGCCAGTTGCGTCGAACAAACTTGTGCCATTTGCATCGAACAAACTTGTGCCAGTTGTGTCGAACAAGCTTGTGCCAGTTGCGTCAAACAAACTTGTGCCAGTTGCATAGAACAAACTTGTGCCAGTTGCGTCGAACAAACTTGTGCCAGTTTCGTCAAAGAAACTTGTGCCAGTTACGTAGAACAAACTTGTGCCAGTTGCGTCAAACAAACTTGTGTCAGTTGCATAGAACAAACTTGTGCCATTTGTGTAGAACAACCTTGTGCCAGTTGCGTCAAACAACCTTGTGCCAGTTGTGTCAAACAAACTTGTGCCAGTTGGGTCAAACAAACTTGGGACAGTTGCGTCGAACAAACTTGTGCCAGTTGCGTAGAACAAACTTGTGCCAGTTGCGTAGAACAAACTTGTGCCAGTTGCATAGAACAAACTTGTGCCAGTTTTGTAGAACAACCTTGTGCCAGTTGCGTCAAACAACCTTGTGCCAGTTGCGTCAAACAAACTTGTGCACGTTGCGTCAAAAAAACTTGTGCCAGTTGTGTCAAACAAACTTGTGCCTGTTGGGTCGAATAAACTTGTGCCAGTTGCGTTAAACAAACTTGTGCCAGTTGCGTCGAACAAACTTGTGACAGTTGCGTCGAACAAACTTGTGCCAGTTGCGTCAAACAAACTTGTGCCAGTTGCATCGAACAAACTTGTGCCACTTGCGTCGAACATACTTGTGCCACCTGCGCAGAACAAACTTGTGCCAGTTGCGTAGAACAAACTTGTGTCAGTTGTGTCAAACAAACTTGTGCCTTTTGCGTAGAACAAACTTGTGCCCGTTACGTGGAACAAACTTGTGCCAGTTGCGTAGAACAAACTTCTGCCAGTTGCGTCAAACAAACTTGGGCCAGTTGCGTAGAACAAACTTGTGCCAGTTGTGTCAAACAAACTTGTGCCAGTTGCGTCAAACAAACTTGTGTCAGTTGCGTAGAACAAACTTGTGCCAGTTGCGTAGAACAAACTTGTGCCAGTTGCATAGAACAAACTTATGCCAGTTGCTTCAAACAAACTTGTGCCGGTTGCGTAGAACAAACTTGTGCCAGTTACGTAGAACAAACTTGTGCCAGTTGCGTAGAACAAACTTGTGCTAGTTGCGTCAAACAAACTTGGGCCAGTTGCATAGAACAAACTTGTGCCAGTTGCGTAGAACAAACATGTGCCAGTTGCGTCAAACAAACTTGTGCCTGTTGCGAAGAACAAACTTGAGCCTGTTGCGTAGAACAAACTTGTGCCAGTTGGGTCGAACAGACTTGTGACAGTTGCGTTGAACAAACTTGTTGCAGTTGCATAGAACAAACTTGTGCCAGTTGCGTCAAACAAACTTGTAACAGTCTCGTCGAACAAACTTGTGCCAGTTGTGTAGAACAAACTTGTGCCAGTTTAGTCAAACAAACTTGTGCCAGTTGCGTCAAACAAACTTGGGCTAGTTGCGTTGAACAAACTTGTGCCAGTTTCGTCAAAGAAACTTGTGCCAGTTGCATAGAACAAACTTGTGCCATCTGCGTCAAACAAACTTGTGTCAGTTGCATACAACAAACTTGTGAAAGTTGAGTAGAACAACCTTGTGCCATTTGCGTCAAACAACCTTGTGCCAGTTGCGTCAAAAAAACTTGTGCCAGTTGCGTCAAAAAAACTTTTGCCAGTTGCGTCAAACAAACTTTTGCCAGTTGGGTCGAATAAACTTGTGCCAGTTGCGTTAAACAAACTTGTGACAGTTGCGTCAAACAAACTTGTGCCAGTTGCATCGAACAAACTTGTGCCAGTTGCGTCGAACAAACTTGTGCCAGTTTCGTCAAAGAAACTTGTGCCAGTTACGTAGAACAAACTTGTGCCAGTTGCGTCAAACAAACTTGTGTCAGTTGCATAGAACAAACTTGTGCCATTTGTGTAGAACAACCTTGTGCCAGTTGCGTCAAACAACCTTGTGCCAGTTGTGTCAAACAAACTTGTGCCAGTTGGGTCAAACAAACTTGGGACAGTTGCGTCGAACAAACTTGTGCCAGTTGCGTAGAACAAACTTGTGCCAGTTGCGTAGAACAAACTTGTGCCAGTTGCATAGAACAAACTTGTGCCAGTTTTGTAGAACAACCTTGTGCCAGTTGCGTCAAACAACCTTGTGCCAGTTGCGTCAAACAAACTTGTGCACGTTGCGTCAAAAAAACTTGTGCCAGTTGTGTCAAACAAACTTGTGCCTGTTGGGTCGAATAAACTTGTGCCAGTTGCGTTAAACAAACTTGTGCCAGTTGCGTCGAACAAACTTGTGACAGTTGCGTCGAACAAACTTGTGCCAGTTGCGTCAAACAAACTTGTGCCAGTTGCATCGAACAAACTTGTGCCACTTGCGTCGAACAAACTTGTGCCACCTGCGCAGAACAAACTTGTGCCAGTTGCGTCGAACAAACTTGTACCAGTTGTGTAGAACAAACTTGAGCCAGTTGCGTCAAACAAACTTGTGCCAGTTGCATAGAACAAATTTGTGCCAGTTGTGTAGAGCAACCTTGTGCCAGTTGCGTCAAACAACCTTCTGCCAGTTGCGTCAAACAAACTTGTGCCAGTTGCGTCAAACAAATTTATGCCAGTTGCATAGAACAAACTTGTGCCAGTTGCGTAGAATAAACTTGTGCCAGTTGCATTTAACAAACTTGTGCCAGTTGCGTCGAACACACTTGTGCCAGTTGCGTCAGACAAACTTGTGCCAATTGCGTCGAACAAACTTGTGCCAGTTGCGTAGGACAAACTTGTTCCAGCTGTGACAAACAAACTTGTGCCAGTTGCATAAAACAAACTTTTGCCAGTTGCATTGAACAAACTTGTGCCAGTTGCATAGAACATTCTTGTGCCAGTTACGTAGAACAAACTTGTGCCAGTTGTGTCAGACAAACTTGTGCCAGTTGTGTAGAACAAACTTGTGCCAGTTCCTTAGAATAAATTTGTGCCAGTTGCGTAGAACAAACTTGTGCCAGTTGCGTAGAACAAACTTGTGCCAGTTGCGTCGAACAAACTTGTGCCAGTTTCGTCGAACAAACTTGTGCCAGTTGCGTAGAACAAACTTGTGCCAGTTGTGTCAAACAAACTTGTGCCAGTTGGGTCAAACAAACTTGGGACAGTTGCGTCGAACAAACTTGTGCCAGTTGCGTAGAACAAACTTGTGCCAGTTGCGTAGAACAAAATTGTGCCAGTTGCGTAGAACAAACTTGTGCCAGTTGCATAGAACAAACTTGTGCCCGTTTTGTAGAACAACCTTGTGCCAGTTGCGTCAAACAACCTTGTGCCAGTTGCGTCAAACAAACTTGTGCACGTTGCGTCAAAAAAACTTGTGCCAGTTGTGTCAAACAAACTTGTGCCTGTTGGGTCGAATAAACTTGTGCCAGTTGCGTTAAACAAACTTGTGCCAGTTGCGTCGAACAAACTTGTGACAGTTGCGTCGAACAAACTTGTGCCAGTTGCGTCAATCAAACTTGTGCCAGTTGCATCGAACAAACTTGTGCCACTTGCGTCGAACAAACTTGTGCCACCTGCGCAGAACAAACTTGTGCCAGTTGCGTAGAACAAACTTGTGTCAGTTGTGTCAAACAAACTTGTGCCAGTTGTGTAGAGCAAACTTGTGCCAGTTGTGTCAAACAAACTTATGCCAGTTGCGTAGAACAGACTTGTGCGAGTTGTGTCAAACAATCTTGGGCCAGTTGCGTAGAACAAACTTGTGCCAGATGCGTTGGACAAACATGTGCGAGTTGTGTCAAACAAACTTGTGCTAGTTGCGTAAAACAAACTTGAGGCAGTTGCGTAGAACAAACTTGTGCCAGTTGCATCGAACAAACTTGTGCCAGTTGCGTGGAACAAACTTGTGCCAGTTGCGCTGAACAAACTTGTGCCAGTTAAGTCAAACAGACTTGTGCCAGTTGCGTCAAACAAATTTATGCCAGTTGCATAGAACAAACTTGTGCCAATTGCGTGGACCAAACTTGTGCCAGTTGCGTAGAACAAATTTGTACAAGTTGCATAGAACAAACTTGTGCCAGTTGCGTCGAACAAACTTGTGCTAGTTGCGTCGTACAAACTTGTGCCAGTTGCGTCAAACAAACTTGTGCCAGTTGTGTAGAACAAACTTGTGCCAGTTTTGTCAAACAAACTTGTGCCAGTTGCGTCAAACAAACTTGGGCCAGTTGGGTCGAATAAACTTGTGCCAGTTGCGTTAAACAAACTTGTGCCAGTTGCGTCGAACAAACTTGTGCCATTTGCATCGAACAAACTTGTGCCAGTTGTGTCGAACAAGCTTGTGCCAGTTGCGTCAAACAAACTTGTGCCAGTTGCATAGAACAAACTTGTGCCAGTTGCGTCGAACAAACTTGTGCCAGTTTCGTCAAAGAAACTTGTGCCAGTTACGTAGAACAAACTTGTGCCAGTTGCGTCAAACAAACTTGTGTCAGTTGCATAGAACAAACTTGTGCCATTTGTGTAGAACAACCTTGTGCCAGTTGCGTCAAACAACCTTGTGCCAGTTGTGTCAAACAAACTTGTGCCAGTTGGGTCAAACAAACTTGGGACAGTTGCGTCGAACAAACTTGTGCCAGTTGCGTAGAACAAACTTGTGCCAGTTGCGTAGAACAAACTTGTGCCAGTTGCATAGAACAAACTTGTGCCAGTTTTGTAGAACAACCTTGTGCCAGTTGCGTCAAACAACCTTGTGCCAGTTGCGTCAAACAAACTTGTGCACGTTGCGTCAAAAAAACTTGTGCCAGTTGTGTCAAACAAACTTGTGCCTGTTGGGTCGAATAAACTTGTGCCAGTTGCGTTAAACAAACTTGTGCCAGTTGCGTCGAACAAACTTGTGACAGTTGCGTCGAACAAACTTGTGCCAGTTGCGTCAAACAAACTTGTGCCAGTTGCATCGAACAAACTTGTGCCACTTGCGTCGAACAAACTTGTGCCACCTGCGCAGAACAAACTTGTGCCAGTTGCGTAGAACAAACTTGTGTCAGTTGTGTCAAACAAACTTGTGCCTTTTGCGTAGAACAAACTTGTGCCCGTTACGTGGAACAAACTTGTGCCAGTTGCGTAGAACAAACTTCTGCCAGTTGCGTCAAACAAACTTGGGCCAGTTGCGTAGAACAAACTTGTGCCAGTTGTGTCAAACAAACTTGTGCCAGTTGCGTCAAACAAACTTGTGTCAGTTGCGTAGAACAAACTTGTGCCAGTTGCGTAGAACAAACTTGTGCCAGTTGCATAGAACAAACTTATGCCAGTTGCTTCAAACAAACTTGTGCCGGTTGCGTAGAACAAACTTGTGCCAGTTACGTAGAACAAACTTGTGCCAGTTGCGTAGAACAAACTTGTGCTAGTTGCGTCAAACAAACTTGGGCCAGTTGCATAGAACAAACTTGTGCCAGTTGCGTAGAACAAACATGTGCCAGTTGCGTCAAACAAACTTGTGCCTGTTGCGAAGAACAAACTTGAGCCTGTTGCGTAGAACAAACTTGTGCCAGTTGGGTCGAACAGACTTGTGACAGTTGCGTTGAACAAACTTGTTGCAGTTGCGTAGAACAAACTTGTGCCAGTTGCGTCGAACAAACTTGTAACAGTCTCGTCGAACAAACTTGTGCCAGTTGTGTAGAACAAACTTGTGCCAGTTTAGTCAAACAAACTTGTGCCAGTTGCGTCAAACAAACTTGGGCTAGTTGCGTTGAACAAACTTGTGCCAGTTTCGTCAAAGAAACTTGTGCCAGTTGCATAGAACAAACTTGTGCCATCTGCGTCAAACAAACTTGTGTCAGTTGCATACAACAAACTTGTGAAAGTTGAGTAGAACAACCTTGTGCCATTTGCGTCAAACAACCTTGTGCCAGTTGCGTCAAACAAACTTGTGCCAGTTGCGTCAAAAAAACTTTTGCCAGTTGCGTCAAACAAACTTTTGCCAGTTGGGTCGAATAAACTTGTGCCAGTTGCGTTAAACAAACTTGTGACAGTTGCGTCAAACAAACTTGTGCCAGTTGCATCGAACAAACTTGTGCCAGTTGCGTCGAACAAACTTGTGCCAGTTTCGTCAAAGAAACTTGTGCCAGTTACGTAGAACAAACTTGTGCCAGTTGCGTCAAACAAACTTGTGTCAGTTGCATAGAACAAACTTGTGCCATTTGTGTAGAACAACCTTGTGCCAGTTGCGTCAAACAACCTTGTGCCAGTTGTGTCAAACAAACTTGTGCCAGTTGGGTCAAACAAACTTGGGACAGTTGCGTCGAACAAACTTGTGCCAGTTGCGTAGAACAAACTTGTGCCAGTTGCGTAGAACAAACTTGTGCCAGTTGCATAGAACAAACTTGTGCCAGTTTTGTAGAACAACCTTGTGCCAGTTGCGTCAAACAACCTTGTGCCAGTTGCGTCAAACAAACTTGTGCACGTTGCGTCAAAAAAACTTGTGCCAGTTGTGTCAAACAAACTTGTGCCTGTTGGGTCGAATAAACTTGTGCCAGTTGCGTTAAACAAACTTGTGCCAGTTGCGTCGAACAAACTTGTGACAGTTGCGTCGAACAAACTTGTGCCAGTTGCGTCAAACAAACTTGTGCCAGTTGCATCGAACAAACTTGTGCCACTTGCGTCGAACAAACTTGTGCCACCTGCGCAGAACAAACTTGTGCCAGTTGCGTAGAACAAACTTGTGTCAGTTGTGTCAAACAAACTTGTGCCTTTTGCGTAGAACAAACTTGTGCCCGTTACGTGGAACAAACTTGTGCCAGTTGCGTAGAACAAACTTCTGCCAGTTGCGTCAAACAAACTTGGGCCAGTTGCGTAGAACAAACTTGTGCCAGTTGTGTCAAACAAACTTGTGCCAGTTGCGTCAAACAAACTTGTGTCAGTTGCGTAGAACAAACTTGTGCCAGTTGCGTAGAACAAACTTGTGCCAGTTGCATAGAACAAACTTATGCCAGTTGCTTCAAACAAACTTGTGCCGGTTGCGTAGAACAAACTTGTGCCAGTTACGTAGAACAAACTTGTGCCAGTTGCGTAGAACAAACTTGTGCTAGTTGCGTCAAACAAACTTGGGCCAGTTGCATAGAACAAACTTGTGCCAGTTGCGTAGAACAAACATGTGCCAGTTGCGTCAAACAAACTTGTGCCTGTTGCGAAGAACAAACTTGAGCCAGTTGCGTAGAACAAACTTGTGCCAGTTGGGTCGAACAGACTTGTGACAGTTGCGTTGAACAAACTTGTTGCAGTTGCGTAGAACAAACTTGTGCCAGTTGCGTCGAACAAACTTGTAACAGTCTCGTCGAACAAACTTGTGCCAGTTGTGTAGAACAAACTTGTGCCAGTTTTGTCAAACAAACTTGTGCCAGTTGCGTCAAACAAACTTGGGCTAGTTGCGTTGAACAAACTTGTGCCAGTTTCGTCAAAGAAACTTGTGCCAGTTGCATAGAACAAACTTGTGCCATCTGCGTCAAACAAACTTGTGTCAGTTGCATACAACAAACTTGTGCCAGTTGAGTAGAACAACCTTGTGCCAGTTGCGTCAAACAACCTTGTGCCAGTTGCGTCAAACAAACTTGTGCCAGTTGCGTCAAAAAAACTTTTGCCAGTTGCGTCAAACAAACTTTTGCCAGTTGGGTCGAATAAACTTGTGCCAGTTGCGTTAAACAAACTTGTGACAGTTGCGTCGAACAAACTTGTGCCAGTTGTGTCGAACAAGCTTGTGCCAGTTGTGTCAAACAAACTTGTGCCAGTTGCATCGAACAAGCATGTGCCCGTTGCGTAGAACAAACTGTGCCAGTTCTGTCAAACAAACTTGTGCCAGTTGCATAGAACAAACTTGTGCCACTTGCGTCGAACAAACTTGTGCCAGTTGCGTAGAACAAACTTTTGCTAGTTGCGTAGAACAAACTTGTGCCAGTTGTGTCAAACAAACTTGTGCCGGTTGCGTAGAACAAACTTGTGCCAGTTGCGTAGAACAAACTTGTGCCAGTTACGTAGAACAAACTTGTGCCAGTTGCGTAGAACAAACTTGTGCTAGTTGCGTCAAACAAACTTGGGCCAGTTGCATAGAACAAACTTGTGCCAGTTGCGTAGAACAAACTTGTGCCAGTTGAGTAGAACAAACTTGTGCCAGTTGCGTAGAACAAACTTGTGCCAGTTGCGTAGAACAAACTTGTGCCAGTTGCGTCGAACAGACTTGTGACAGTTGCGTTGAACAAACTTGTGGCAGTTGCGTAGAACAAACTTGTGCCAGTTGCATAGAACAAACTTGTGCCAGTTGCGTCAAACAAACTTCTGCCAGTTGCATAGAACAAACTTGTGCCAGTTGCGTAGAACAAACGTGTGCCAGTTGCATAGAACAAACTTATGCCAGTTGCGAAGAACAAACTTGTGCCAATTGCATCACACAAACCTCTGCCAGTTGCGTAGAACAAACTTGTGCCAGTTGCGTAGAACAAACTTGTGCCAGTTGCGTCGAACAAACTTGTGCCAGTTTCATCGAACGAACTTGTGCCAGTTGTGTTGGACAAACTTGTGCCAGTTACGTCGAACAAACTTGTGACAATTGCGTAGAAAAAAACATGTGCCAGTTGTTTCAAACAAACTTTTGCCAGTTTCGTCAAACAAACTTGGGCCTGTTGGGTCAAACAAACTTGTGCCAGTAGCATAGAACAAACTTGTGCCAGTTGCGTAGAACAAACTTGTGCCAGTTGCGTAGAACAAACTTGTGCCAGATGCGTAGGACAAACTTGTGCCAGTTGCGTCAAACAAACTTGTGCCAGTAGCGTAGAACAAACTTGAACCAGTTGCGTAGAACAAACTTGTGCCACTTGCATCGAACAAACTGGCGCCAGTTGCATTGAACAAACTTGTGCCAGTTGCGCAGAACAAACTTGTGCCAGTTAAGTCAAACAGACTTGTGCTAGTTGCTTCAAACAAATTTATGCCAGTTGCATAGAACTAACTTGTGCCAGTTGCATCGAACAAACTTGTGCCAGTTGCGTCGAACACACTTGTGCCAGTTGCGTCGGACAAACTTGTGCTAATTGCGTCGAACAAACTTGTGCCAGTTGTGTCAAACAAACTTGTGCCACTTGCATAAAACAAACTTGTGCCAGTTGCATCGAACAAACTTGTGCCAGTTGCGTAGAACAAACTTTTGCCAGTTACGTAGAACAAACTTGTGCAAGTTGTGTCAGACAAACTTGTGCCAGTTGCGTAGAACAAACTTGTGCCAGTTTCGTAGAACAAACTTGTGCCAGTTGCGTAGAACAAACTTGCGCCAGTTGTGAAGAACAAACTTGTGCCAGTTACGCCGAACAAACTTGTGCCAGTTGCGTCGAACAATCTTGTGCCAGTTTCGTCGAACAAACTTGTGCCAGTTGCGTAGAACAAACTTGTGCCAGTTGTGTCAAACAAACTTGTGCCAGTTGCGTCAAACAAACTTGGGCCACTTGCGTCGAACAAACTTGTGCCGGTTGTGTCGAAGAAACTTGTGCCAGTTGCGTAGAACAAACTTGTGCCAGTTGCTTCAAACAAACTTGTGCCAGTTGCATAGAACAAACTTGTGCCAGTTGTGTAGAATAACCTTGTGCCAGTTGCGTCAAACAACCTTGTGCCAGTTGTGTAGAATAACCTTGTGCCAGTTGCGTCAAACAAACTTGTGCCAGTTGCGTCAAAAAAACTTGTGCCACTTGTGTCAAACAAACTTGTGCCAGTTGGGTCGAATAAACTTGTGCCAGTTGCGTTAAACAAACTTGTGCCAGTTCGTCGAACAAACTTGTGCCATTTGCATCGATCAAACTTGTGCCAGTTGCTTCGAACAAACTTGTGCCAGTTGTGTCAAACAAACTTGTGCCAGTTGCATCGAACAAACTTGTGCCAGTTGCGTAGAACAAACTTGTGCCAGTTGTGTCAAACAAACTTGTGCCAGTTGCATAGAACAAACTAGTGCCACTTGCGTCGAACAAACTTGTGCCAGTTGCGTAGAAAAAACTTTTGCCAGTTGCGTAGAACAAACTTGTGCCAGATGTGTCAAACAAACTTGTGCCAGTTGCGTAGTACAAACTTGTGCCAGTTGCGTAGAACAAACTTGAGCCAGTTACGTAGAAAAAACTTGTGCCAGTTGCGTAGAACTAACTTCTGCCATTTGCGTAGAACAAACTTGTGCCAGTTACGTACAACAAACTTGTGCCAGTTGCGTAGAACAAACTTCTGCCAGTTGCGTCAAACAAACTTGTGCCAGTTGCGTAGAACAAACTTGTGCCAGTTGCGTCAAATAAACTTGTGCCAGTTGCGTCAAACAAAATTGTGCCAGTTGCATAGAACAAACTTGAGCCAGTTGCGTAGAACAAACTTGTGCCAGTTGCGTCGAACAAACTTGTGCCAGTTTCGTCGAACAAACTTGTGCCAGTTGCGTAGAACAAACTTGTGCCAGTTGTGTCAAACAAACTTGTGCCAGTTGGGTCAAACAAACTTGGGACAGTTGCGTCGAACAAACTTGTGCCAGTTGCGTAGAACAAACTTGTGCCAGTTGCGTAGAACAAACTTGTGCCAGTTGCATAGAACAAACTTGTGCCAGTTTTGTAGAACAACCTTGTGCCAGTTGCGTCAAACAACCTTGTGCCAGTTGCGTCAAACAAACTTGTGCACGTTGCGTCAAAAAAACTTGTGCCAGTTGTGTCAAACAAACTTGTGCCTGTTGGGTCGAATAAACTTGTGCCAGTTGCGTTAAACAAACTTGTGCCAGTTGCGTCGAACAAACTTGTGACAGTTGCGTCGAACAAACTTGTGCCAGTTGCGTCAAACAAACTTGTGCCAGTTGCATCGAACAAACTTGTGCCACTTGCGTCGAACAAACTTGTGCAACCTGCGCAGAACAAACTTGTGCCAGTTGCGTAGAACAAACTTGTGTCAGTTGTGTCAAACAAACTTTTGCCTTTTGCGTAGAACAAACTTGTGCCCATTACGTGGAACAAACTTGTGCCAGTTGCGTAGAACAAACTTCTGCCAGTTGCGTCAAACAAACTTGGGCCAGTTGCGTAGAACAAACTTGTGCCAGTTGTGTCAAACAAACTTGTGCCAGTTGCATCAAACAAACTTGTGTCAGTTGCGTAGAACAAACTTGAGCCAGTTGCGTAGAACAAACTTGTGCCAGTTGTGTAGAGCAAACTTGTGCCAGTTGTGTCAAACAAACTTGTGCCAGTTGCGTAGAACAAACTTATGCCAGTTGCATAGAACAAACTTGTGACAGTTGTGTCAAACAAACTTGGGCCAGTTGCGTAGAACAAACTTGTGCCAGATGCGTAGGACAAACATGTGCCAGTTGTGTCAAACAAACTTGTGCCAGTTATGTAGAACAAACTTGTGCCAGTTGTGTCAAACAAACTTGTGCCAGTTGCGTAGAACAAACTTGTGCCAGTTGCGTAGAACAAACTTGTGCCAGTTGCATAGAACAAATTTGTACCAGTTGCGTCGAACAAACTAGTGCCAGTTTCGTTGAACAAACTTGTGCCAGTTGCGTAGAACAAACTTGTGCCAGTTGTGTCAAACAAACTTGTGCCAGTTGGGTCAAACAAACTTGGGACAGTTGCGTCGAACAAACTTGTGCCAGTTGCGTAGAACAAACTTGTGCCAGTTGCGTAGAACAAACTTGTGCCACTTGCGTAGAACAAACTTGTGCCAGTTACATAGAACAAACTTGTGCCAGTTTTGTAGAACAACCTTGTGCCAGTTGCGTCAAACAACCTTGTGCCAGTTGCGTCAAACAAACTTGTGCACGTTGCGTCAAAAAAACTTGTGCCAGTTGTGTCAGACAAACTTGTGCCTGTTGGGTCGAATAAACTTGTGCCAGTTGCGTTAAACAAACTTGTGCCAGTTGCGTCGAACAAACTTGTGACAGTTGCGTCGAACGAACTTGTGCCAGTTGCGTCAAACAAACTTGTGCCAGTTGCATCGAACAAACTTGTGCCACTTGCGTCGAACAAACTTGTGCCACCTGCGCAAAACAAACTTGTGCCAGTTGCGTAGAACAAACTTGTGTCAGTTGTGTCAAACAAACTTGTGCCTTTTGCGTAGAACAAACTTGTGCCCGTTACGTGGAACAAACTTGTGCCAGTTGCGTAGAACAAACTTCTGCCAGTTGCGTCAAACAAACTTGGGCCAGTTGCGTAGAACAAACTTGTGCCAGTTGTGTCAAACAAACTTGTGCCAGTTGCGTCAAACGAACTTGTGTCAGTTGCGTAGAACAAACTTGAGCCAGTTGCGTAGAACAAACTTGTGCCAGTTGTGTAGAGCAAACTTGTGCCAGTTGTGTCAAACAAACTTGTGCTAGTTGCGTAGAACAAACTTATGCCAGTTGCATAGAACAAACTTGTGACAGTTGTGTCAAACAAACTTGGGCCAGTTGCGTAGAACAAACTTGTGCCAGATGCGTAGGACAAACATGTGCCAGTTGTGTCAAACAAACTTGTGCCAGTTATGTAGAACAAACTTGTGCCAGTTGTGTCAGACAAACTTGTGCCAGTTGCGTAGAACAAACTTGTGCCAGTTGCGTAGAACAAACTTGTGCCAGTTGCGTAGAACAAATTTGTACCAGTTGCGTCGAACAAACTAGTGCCAGTTTCGTTGAACAAACTTGTGCCAGTTGCGTAGAACAAACTTGTGCTAGTTGTGTCAAACAAACTTGTGCCAGATGCGTCAAACAAACTTGGGCCAGTTGCGTCGAACAAACTTGTGCCAGTTGCGTCAAAGAAACTTGTGCCAGTTGCGTAGAACAAACTTATGCCAGTTGCGTCTAACAAACTTGTGCCAGTTGCGTAGAACAAACTTGTGCCAGTTGCATAGAACAAACTTGTGCCAGTTTTGTAGAACAACTTTGTGCCAGTTGCGTCAAACAACCTTGTGCCAGTTGCGTGAAACAAACTTGTGCACGTTGCGTCAAAAAAACTTGTGCCAGTTGTGTCAAACAAACTTGTGCCATTTGGGTCGAATAAACTTGTGCCAGTTGTGTTAAACAAACTTGTGCCAGTTGCGTCAAACAAACTTGTGCCAGTTGCGTTGAAAAAACTTGTGCCAGTTGCGTCAAACAAACTTGTGCCAGTTGCATCGAACAAACTTGTGCCAGTTGCGTAGAACAAACTTGTGCCAGTTGCATAGAACAAACTTGTGCCACTTGCGTCGAACAAACTTGTGCCACTTGCGTCGAACAAACTTGTGCCACCTGCGCAGAACAAACTTTTGCCAGTTGCGTAGAACAAACTTGTGCCAGTTGCGTCGAACAAACTTGTGCCAGTTGCATAGAACAAACTTGTGCCAGTTGCGTAGAACAAACCTATGCCACTGGCGTCAAACAAACTTGTGCCAGTTGCGTAGAACAAACTTCTGCCAGTTCCGTCAAACAAACTTGGGCCAGTTACATAGAACAAACTTGTGACAGTTGCGTCAAACAAACTTGTGCCAGTTGCGTCAAACAAACTTGTGCCAGTTTCGAAGAACAAACTTGAGCCAGTTGCGTAGAACAAACTTGTGCCAGTTGTCTAGAGCAAACTTGTACCAGTCGTGTCAAACAAACTTGTGCCAGTTGCATAGAACAAACTTATGCCATTTGCGTAAAACAGACTTGTGCGAATTGTGTCAAACAAACTTGGGCCAGTTGCGTAGAACAAACTTGTGCTAGATGTGTAGGACAAACATGTGCCAGTTGTGTCAAACAAACTTGTGCTAGTTGCGTAAAACAAACTTGAGCCAGTTGCGTAGAACAAACTTGTGCCAGTTGCATCGAACAAACTTGTGCCAGTTGCGTGGAACAAACTTGTGGCAGTTGCGCAGAACAAACTTGTGCCATTTAAGTCAAACAGACTTGTGCCAGTTGCGTCAAACAAATTTATGCCAGTTGCATAGAACAAACTTGTGCCGGTTGCGTAGACCAAATTTGTGCCAGTTGCGTAGAACAAATTTGTAACAGTTGCGTAGAACAAACTTGTGCCAGTTGCGTCGAACAAACTTGTGCCAGTCTCGTCGAACAAACTTGTGCCAGTTGTGTAGAACAAACTTGTGCCAGTTTTGTCAAACAAACTTGTGCCAGTTGCGTCAAACAAACTTGGGCCAGTTGCGTCGAACAAACTTGTGCCAGTTTCGTCAAAGAAACTTGTGCCAGTTGCGTAGAACAAACTTGTGCCATCTGCGTCAAACAAACTTGTGTCAGTTGCATAGAACAAACTTGTGCCAGTTGAGTAGAAAAACCTTGTGCCAGTTGCGTCAAACAACCTTGTGCCAATTGCGTCAAACTAACTTGTGCCAGTTGCGTCAAAAAAACTTGTGCCAGTTGCATCAAACAAACTTTAGCCAGTTGGGTCAAATAAATTTGTGCCAGTTGCGTTAAACAAACTTGTGCCAGTTGCGTCGAACAAACTTGTGCCATTTGCATCGAACAACCTTGTGCCAGTTGTGTCGAACAAGCTTGTGCCAGTTGCGTCAAACAAACTTGTGCCAGTTGCATCGAATAAAATTGTGCCCGTTGCGTAGAACAAACTGTGCCAGTTCTGTCAAACAAACTTGTGCCAGTTTCATAGAACAAACTTGTGCCACTTGCGTCGAACAAACTTGTGCCAGTTGCGTAGAACAAACTTTTGCCAGTTGCGTAGAACAAACTTGTGCCAGTTGCTTCAAACAAACTTGTGCCGGTTGCGTAGAACAAACTTGTGCCAGATGCGTAGAACAAACTTGTGCCAGTTACGTAGAACAAACTTGTGCCAGTTGCGTAGAACAAACTTGTGCTAGTTGCGTCAAACAAACTTGGGCCAGTTGCATAGAACAAACTTGTGCCAGTTGCGTAGAACAAACATGTGCCAGTTGCGTCAAACAAACTTGTGCCTGTTGCGAAGAACAAACTTGAGCCAGTTGCGTAGAAGAAACTTGTGCCAGTTGGGTCGAACAGACTTGTGACAGTTGCGTTGAACAAACTTGTTGCAGTTGCGTAGAACAAACTTGTGCCAGTTGCGTCGAACAAACTTGTAACAGTCTCGTCGAACAAACTTGTGCCAGTTGTGTAGAACAAACTTGTGCCAGTTTTGTCAAACAAACTTGTGCCAGTTGCGTCAAACAAACTTGGGCTAGTTGCGTTGAACAAACTTGTGCCAGTTTCGTCAAAGAAACTTGTGCCAGTTGCATAGAACAAACTTGTGCCATCTGCGTCAAACAAACTTGTGTCAGTTGCATACAACAAACTTGTGCCAGTTCAGTAGAACAACCTTGTGCCAGTTGCGTCAAACAACCTTGTGCCAGTTGCGTCAAACAAACTTGTGCCAGTTGCGTCAAAAAAACTTTTGCCAGTTGCGTCAAACAAACTTTTGCCAGTTGGGTCGAATAAACTTGTGCCAGTTGCGTTAAACAAACTTGTGACAGTTGCGTCGAACAAAATTGTGCCAGTTGTGTCGAACAAGCTTGTGCCAGTTGTGTCAAACAAACTTGTGCCAGTTGCATCGAACAAGCATGTGCCCGTTGCGTAGAACAAACTGTGCCAGTTCTGTCAAACAAACTTGTGCCAGTTGCATAGAACAAACTTGTGCCACTTGCGTCGAACAAACTTGTGCCAGTTGCATAGAACAAACTTTTGCTAGTTGCGTAGAACAAACTTGTGCCAGTTGTGTCAAACAAACTTGTGCCGGTTGCGTAGAACAAACTTGTGCCAGTTGCGTAGAACAAACTTGTGCCAGTTACGTATAACAAACTTGTGCCAGTTGCGTAGAACAAACTTGTGCTAGTTGCGTCAAACAAACTTGGGCCAGTTGCATAGAACAAACTTGTGCCAGTTGCGTAGAACAAACTTGTGCCAGTTGAGTAGAACAAACTTGTGCCAGTTGCGTAGAACAAACTTGTGCCAGTTGCGTAGAACAAACTTGTGCCAGTTGCGTCGAACAGACTTGTGACAGTTGCGTTGAACAAACTTGTGGCAGTTGCGTAGAACAAACTTGTGCCAGTTGCATAGAACAAACTTGTGCCAGTTGCGTCAAACAAACTTCTGCCAGTTGCATAGAACAAACTTGTGCCAGTTGCATAAAACAAACTTGTGCCAGTTGCATAGAACAAACTTATGCCAGTTGCGAAGAACAAACTTGTGCCAATTGCATCAAACAAACCTGTGCCAGTTGCGTAGAACAAACTTGTGCTAGTTGCGTAGAACAAACTTGTGCCAGTTGCGTCGAACAAACTTGTGCCAGTTGCATCGAACGAACTTGTGCCAGTTGTGTTGGACAAACTTGTGCCAGTTACGTCGAACAAACTTGTGACAATTGCGTAGAAAAAAACATGTGCCAGTTGTTTCAAACAAACTTTTGCCAGTTTCGTCAAACAAACTTGGGCCTGTTGGGTCAAACAAACTTGTGCCAGTAGCATAGAACAAACTTGTGCCAGTTGCGTAGAACAAACTTGTGCCAGTTGCGTAGAACAAACTTGTGCCAGATGCGTAGGACAAACTTGTGCCAGTTGCGTCAAACAAACTTGTGCCAGTTGCGTAGAACAAACTTGAACCAGTTGCGTAGAACAAACTTGTGCCACTTGCATAGAACAAACTGGCGCCAGTTGCATTGAACAAACTAGTGCCAGTTGCGCAGAACAAACTTGTGCCAGTTAAGTCAAACAGACTTGTGCCAGTTGCTTCAAACAAATTTATGCCAGTTGCATAGAACTAACTTGTGCCAGTTGCATCGAACAAACTTGTGCCAGTTGCGTCGAACACACTTGTGCCAGTTGCGTCGGACAAACTTGTGCTAATTGCGTCGAACAAACTTGTGCCAGTTGTGTCAAACAAACTTGTGCCACTTGCATAAAACAAACTTGTGCCAGTTGCATCGAACAAACTTGTGCCAGTTGCGTAGAACAAACTTTTGCCAGTTACGTAGAACAAACTTGTGCAAGTTGTGTCAGACAAACTTGTGCTAGCTGCGTAGAACAAACTTGTGCCAGTTTCGTAGAACAAACTTGTGCCAGTTGCGTAGAACAAACTTGTGCCAGTTGTGAAGAACAAACTTGTGCCAGTTGCGCCGAACAAACTTGTGCCAGTTGCGTCGAACAATCTTGTGCCAGTTTCGTCGAACAAACTTGTGCCAGTTGCGTAGAACAAACTTGTGCCAGTTGTGTCAAACAAACTTGTGCCAGTTGCGTCAAACAAACTTGGGCCAGTTGCGTCGAACAAACTTGTGCCGGTTGTGTCGAAGAAACTTGTGCCAGTTGCGTAGAACAAACTTGTGCCAGTTGCTTCAAACAAACTTGTGCCAGTTGCATATAACAAACTTGTGCCAGTTGTGTAGAATAACCTTGTGCCAGTTGCGTCAAACAACCTTGTGCCAGTTGTGTAGAATAACCTTGTGCCAGTTGCGTCAAACAACCTTGTGCCAGTTGCGTCAAACAAACTTGTGCCAGTTGCGTCAAAAAAACTTGTGCCACTTGCGTCAAACAAACTTGTGCCAGTTGGGTCGAATAAACTTGTGCCAGTTGCGTTAAACAAACTTGTGCCAGTTCGTCGAACAAACTTGTGCCATTTGCATCGAACAAACTTGTGCCAGTTGCTTCGAACAAACTTGTGCCAGTTGTGTCAAACAAACTTGTGCCAGTTGCATCGAACAAACTTGTGCCAGTTGCGTAGAACAAACTTGTGCCAGTTGTGTCAAACAAACTTGTGCCAGTTGCATAGAACAAACTAGTGCCACTTGCGTCGAACAAACTTGTGCCAGTTGCGTAGAAAAAACTTTTGCCAGTTGCGTAGAACAAACTTGTGCCAGATGTGTCAAACAAACTTGTGCCAGTTGCGTAGTACAAACTTGTGCCAGTTGCGTAGAACAAACTTGAGCCAGTTACGTAGAAAAAACTTGTGCCAGTTGCGTAGAACTAACTTCTGCCATTTGCGTAGAACAAACTTGTGCCAGTTACGTACAACAAACTTGTGCCAGTTGCGTAGAACAAACTTCTGCCAGTTGCGTCAAACAAACTTGTGCCAGTTGCGTAGAACAAACTTGTGCCAGTTGCGTCAAATAAACTTGTGCCAGTTGCGTCAAACAAAATTGTGCCAGTTGCATAGAACAAACTTGAGCCAGTTGCGTAGAACAAACTTGTGCCAGTTGCGTAGAACAAACTTGTGCCAGTTGCGTCGAACAAACTTGTGCCAGTTGCGTCGAACAAACTTGTGCCAGTTGCATCGAACAAACTTGTGCCAGATGCGTTGAACAAACTTGTGACAGTTGCGTAGAACAAACTTGTGCCAGTTGTTTCAAACAAAATTTTGCCAGTTGCGTCAAACAAACTTGTGCCAGTTGTGTCAAACAAACTTGTGCCAGTTGCAGAGAACAAACTTGTGTCACTTGTGTCGAACAAACTTGTGCCCGTTGCGTAGAACAAACTTTTGCCAGTTGCGTAGAATAAACTTGTGCCAGTTGTGTCAAACAAACTTGTGCCAGTTGCGTAGAACAAACTTGTGCCAGTTGCGTAGAACATACTTGTGTCAGTTACGTAGAACAAACTTGTGCCAGTTGCGTCAAACAAACTTGGGCCAGTTGCATAAAACAAACTTGTGCCAGTTGCGTCAAACAAACTTGTGCCAGTTGCGTCAAACAAACTTGTGCCAATTGCGTAGAACAAACTTGAGCCAGTTGCATAGAACAAACTTGTGCCCGTTGCGTCGAACAGACTTGTGACAGTTGTATTGAACAAACTTGTGCCAGTTGCGTAGAACAAACTTGTGCCAGTTGCATAGAACAAACTTTTGCGAGTTGTGTCAAACAAACTTCTGCCAGTTGCATAGAACAAACTTGTGCCAGTTGCGTAGAACAAACTTGGGCCAGTTGCATAGAACAAACTTGTGCCAGTTGCGAAGAACAAACTTATGCCAATTGCGTCAAACAAACTTGTGATAGTGGTGTAGAACAAACTTGTGCCAGTTGCGTAGACGAAACTTGTGCCAGTTGCGTCGAACAAACTTGTGCCAGTTGCGTCGAACAAACTTGTGCCAGTTGCATCGAACAAACTTGTGCCAGTTGTGTTAGACAAACTTGTGCCAGTTGCGTCGAACAAACTTGTGACACTTGCGTAGAACAAATTTGTGCCAGTTGTTTCAAACAAACTTTTGCCAGTTGCTTAGAACAAACTTGTGCCAGTTGCGTAGAACAAACTTGTGCCAGTTGTGTCAAACAAACTTTTGCCAGATGCGTAGGACAAACTTGTGCCAGTTGCGTCAAACAAACTTGTGCCAGTTGCGTAGAACAAACTTGAGCCAGTTGCGTAGAACAAACTTGTGCCAGTTGCATCGAACAAACTTGCGCCAGTTGCATTGAACAAACTTGTGCCAGTTGTGCAGAACAAACTTGTGCCAGTTAAATCAAACAGACTTGTGCCGGTTGCGTAGAACAAACTTGTGCCAGTTGCGTAGAACAAACTTTTGCAAGATGGGTAGGACAAACTTGTGCCAGTTGCGTCGAACAAACTTGTGCCAGTTGCGTCAGACAAACTTGTGCCAGTTGCGTCGAACAACCTTGTGCCAGTTGTGTCAAACAAACTTGTGCCAGTTGTGTCGAACAAACTTTTGCCAGTTGCGTCAAACAAACTTGTGCCAGTTGCGTCGAACAAACCTGTGCCAGTTGCGTCGAACAAACTTGTGCCAGTTGCGTAGAACAACCTTGTCCCAGTTGCGTCGGACAAACTTGTGCCAGTTGCGTCAAACAAACTTGTGCCAGTTGCATCGAACAAACTTGTGCCAGTTGCGTCGAACACACTCGTGCCAGTTGCGTCGGACAAACTTGTGCCAATTGCGTCGAACAAACTTGTGCCAGTTGTGTCAAACAAACTTGTGCCAGTTGCATAAAACAAACTTGTGCCAGTTGCGTCGAACAAATTTGTGCCAGTTGCGTAGAACAAACTTGTGCCAGTTACGTAGAACAAACTTGTGCCAGTTGTGTCACACAAGCTTGTGCCAGTTGCGTAGAACAAACTTGTGCCAGTTTCGTAGAACAAACTTGGGCCAGTTGCGTAGAACAAACTTGTGCCAGTTGCGAAGAACAAACTTGTGCCAGTTGCGTCGAACAAACTTGTGCCTGTTGCGTCGAACAATCTTGTGCCTGTTTCGTCGAACAAACTTGTGCCAGTTGCATAGACAAACTTGTGCCAGTTGTGTCAAACAAACTTGTGCCAGTTGCATCAAACAAACTTGGGCCAGTTGCGTCGAACAAACTTGTACCAGTTGTGTCGAAGAAACTTGTGCCAGTTGCATAGAACAAACTTGTGCCAGTTGCGTAGAACAAACTTGTGCCAGTTACGTAGAACAAACTTGTGCCAGTTGTGTCAAACAAACTTGTGCCAGTTGCGTAGAACAAACTTGTGCCAGTTGCGTAGAACAAACTTGTGCCACTTGCGTAGAACAAACTTGTGCCAGTTGCGTCAAACAAACTTGTGCCAGTTGCGCAGAACAAACTTGTGCCAGTTGCGTAGAACAAACTTGTGCCAGTTGCGTCAAACAAACTTGTGCCAGTTGCTTAGAACAAACTTGTGCCAGTTGCGTCAAACAAACTTGTGCCAGTTGCGTAGAACAAACTTGAGCCAGTTGCGTAGAACAAACTTGTGCCTGTTGCATAGAACAAAATTGTGAGAGTTGCGTTGAACAAACTTGTGCCAGTTGTTTCAAACAAACTTTTGCCAGTTACGTCAAACAAACTTGGGCCAGTTGCGTCGAACAAACTTGTGCCAGTTGCGTAGAACAAACTTGTGCCAGTTGTGTCAAACAAACTCTTGCCAGTTGCGTCAAACAAACTTGGGCCAGTTGCGTCAAACAAATTTATGCCAGTTGCATAGAACAAACTTGTGCCAGTAGCGTAGAACAAACTTGTGCCAGTTGCATCGAACAAACTTGTGCCAGTTGCGTCGAACACACTTGTGCCAGTTGCGTCGGACAAACTTGTGCCAATTGCGTCGAACAAACTTGTGCCAGTTGCGTAGAACAAACTTATGCCAGTTGCGTCGGACAAACTTGTGCCAGTTGCGTCGAAAAAACTTGTGCCAGTTGCGTAGAACAAACTTGTGCCAGTTGTGTCAAACAAACTTTTGCCAGTCGCTTCAAACAAACTTGGGCTAGTTGCGTCGAACAAACTTGTGCCAGTTGTGTCAGACAAACTTGTGCCAGTTACGTAGAACAAACTTGTGCCAGTTGCGAACTACAAACTTGTGCCAGTTGCGTTGAACAAACTTGGGCCAGTTGCATCAAACAAACTTGTGCCAGTTGCGTCGAACAAACTTGTGCCAGTTGCGTTGAACAAACTTGTGCCAGATGCGTAGAACAAACTTGAGCCAGTTGCGTAGAACAAACTTGTGCCAGTTGCGTAGAACAAACATTTTCCAGTTGCGTAGAACAAACTTGTGCCAGTTGCATAGAAAAAACTTGTGCCAGTTGATCGAACAAAGTTGTGCCAGTTGCGTTTGACAAACTTGTGCCAGTTGCGTTGAACAAACTTGTGACAGTTGCGTAGAACAAACTTGTGCCTGTTGTTTCAAACAAACTTTTGTCTGTTGCGTCAAACAAACTTGTGCCAGTTGCGTCGAACAAACTTGTGCCAGTTGCGTAGAACAAACTTGTGCCATTTGCGTCAAAAAACTTGTGCCAGTTGCGTAGAACAAACTTGTGCTAGTTGCGTAGAACAAATTTGTGCCAGTTGAGTCGAACAAACTTGTGCCAGTTGCATAGAACAAACTCGTGTCAGTTGCGAAGAACAAACTTGGGCCAGTTGCATAGAACAAACTTGTGCCAGTTGCGATGAACAAACTTGTGCCAGTTGCGATGAACAAACTTGTGCCAGTTGCATCAAACAAACTTGTGACAGTTGCGTAGAACAAACTTGTGCCAGTTGCGTAGAACAAACTTGTGCCAGTTGCATCAAACAAACTTGTGCCAGTTGCGTCGAACAAACTTGTGTCAGTTGCATCGAACAAACTTGTGTCAATTGCATAGAACAAACTTGTGCCAGTTTCGTCGAACAAACTTGTGCCAGTTGCGTAGAACAAACTTGTGCCAGTTGCGTCGAACAAGCTTGTGCCAGTTGTGTCAAACAAACTTGTGTCAATTGCATAGAACAAACTTGTGCCAGTTTCGTCGAACAAACTTGTGCCAGTTGCGTAGAACAAACTTGTGCCAGTTGCGTCGAAGAAACTTGTGCCAGTTGCGTAGAACAAACTTGTGCCAGTTGCGTCAAACAAACTTGTGCCAGTTGCATAGAACAAACTTGTGCCAGTTTCCTCGAACACACTTGTGCCAGTTGCGTCGGACAAACTTGTTCCAATTGCGTCGAACAAACTTGTGCCAATTGCGTAGAACAAACTTGTGCCAGTTGTGTCAAACAAACTTGTGCCAGTTGCATAAAACAAACTTTTGCCAGTTGCGTCGAACAAACTTGTGCCAGTAGCATAGAACAAACTTGTGCCAGTTGCGTAGAACAAACTTGAGCCAGTTGCGTCGAACAAACTTGTACCAGTTGTGTCGAAGAAACTTGTGCCAGTTGCATAGAACAAACTTGTGCCAGTTGCGTAGAACAAACTTGTGCCAGTTACGTAGAACAAACTTGTGCCAGTTGTGTCAAACAAACTTGTGCCAGTTGCGTAGAACAAACTTGTGCCAGTTGCGTAGAACAAACTTGTGCCACTTGCGTAGAACAAACTTGTGCCAGTTGCGTCAAACAAACTTGTGCCAGTTGCGCAGAACAAACTTGTGCCAGTTGCGTAGAACAAACTTGTGCCAGTTGCGTCAAACAAACTTGTGCCAGTTGCTTAGAACAAACTTGTGCCAGTTGCGTCAAACAAACTTGTGCCAGTTGCGTAGAACAAACTTGAGCCAGTTGCGTAGAACAAACTTGTGCCTGTTGCATAGAACAAAATTGTGAGAGTTGCGTTGAACAAACTTGTGCCAGTTGTTTCAAACAAACTTTTGCCAGTTACGTCAAACAAACTTGGGCCAGTTGCGTCGAACAAACTTGTGCCAGTTGCGTAGAACAAACTTGTGCCAGTTGTGTCAAACAAACTCTTGCCAGTTGCGTCAAACAAACTTGGGCCAGTTGCGTCAAACAAATTTATGCCAGTTGCATAGAACAAACTTGTGCCAGTAGCGTAGAACAAACTTGTGACAGTTGCATCGAACAAACTTGTGCCAGTTGCGTCGAACACACTTGTGCCAGTTGCGTCGGACAAACTTGTGCCAATTGCGTCGAACAAACTTGTGCCAGTTGCGTAGAACAAACTTATGCCAGTTGCGTCGGACAAACTTGTGCCAGTTGCGTCGAAAAAACTTGTGCCAGTTGCGTAGAACAAACTTGTGCCAGTTGTGTCAAACAAACTTTTGCCAGTCGCTTCAAACAAACTTGGGCTAGTTGCGTCGAACAAACTTGTGCCAGTTGTGTCAGACAAACTTGTGCCAGTTACGTAGAACAAACTTGTGCCAGTTGCGAACTACAAACTTGTGCCAGTTGCGTTGAACAAACTTGGGCCAGTTGCATCAAACAAACTTGTGCCAGTTGCGTCGAACAAACTTGTGCCAGTTGCGTTGAACAAACTTGTGCCAGTTGCGTAGAACAAACTTGAGCCAGTTGCGTAGAACAAACTTGTGCCAGTTGCGTAGAACAAACATTTTCCAGTTGTGTAGAACAAACTTGTGCCAGTTGCATAGAAAAAACTTGTGCCAGTTGATCGAACAAAGTTGTGCCAGTTGCGTTTGACAAACTTGTGCCAGTTGCGTTGAACAAACTTGTGACAGTTGCGTAGAACAAACTTGTGCCTGTTGTTTCAAACAAACTTTTGTCTGTTGCGTCAAACAAACTTGTGCCAGTTGCGTCGAACAAACTTGTGCCAGTTGCGTAGAACAAACTTGTGCCATTTGCGTCAAAAAACTTGTGCCAGTTGCGTAGAACAAACTTGTGCTAGTTGCGTAGAACAAATTTGTGCCAGTTGAGTCGAACAAACTTGTGCCAGTTGCATAGAACAAACTCGTGTCAGTTGCGAAGAACAAACTTGGGCCAGTTGCATAGAACAAACTTGTGCCAGTTGCGATGAACAAACTTGTGCCAGTTGCGATGAACAAACTTGTGCCAGTTGCATCAAACAAACTTGTGACAGTTGCGTAGAACAAACTTGTGCCAGTTGCGTAGAACAAACTTGTGCCAGTTGCATCAAACAAACTTGTGCCAGTTGCGTCGAACAAACTTGTGTCAGTTGCATCGAACAAACTTGTGTCAATTGCATAGAACAAACTTGTGCCAGTTTCGTCGAACAAACTTGTGCCAGTTGCGTAGAACAAACTTGTGCCAGTTGCGTCGAACAAGCTTGTGCCAGTTGTGTCAAACAAACTTGTGTCAATTGCATAGAACAAACTTGTGCCAGTTTCGTCGAACAAACTTGTGCCAGTTGCGTAGAACAAACTTGTGCCAGTTGCGTCGAAGAAACTTGTGCCAGTTGCGTAGAACAAACTTGTGCCAGTTGCGTCAAACAAACTTGTGCCAGTTGCATAGAACAAACTTGTGCCAGTTTCGTCGAACACACTTGTGCCAGTTGCGTCGGACAAACTTGTTCCAATTGCGTCGAACAAACTTGTGCCAATTGCGTAGAACAAACTTGTGCCAGTTGTGTCAAACAAACTTGTGCCAGTTGCATAAAACAAACTTTTGCCAGTTGCGTCGAACAAACTTGTGCCAGTAGCATAGAACAAACTTGTGCCAGTTACGGAGAACAAACTTGTGCCAGTTGTGTCAGACAAACTTGTGTAAGTTGCGTAGAACAAACTTTTGCCAGTTCCATAGAACAAACTTGTGCCAGTTACGTAGAACAAACTTGTGCCAGTTGTGTCAGACAAACTTGTGCAAGTTGCGTAGAACAAACTTGTGCCAGTTGCGTAGAACAAACTTGTGCCAGTTGCGTCGAACAAACTTGTGCCAGTTGCGTCAAACAAACTTGTGCCAGTTTCGTCGAACAAACTTGTGTCAGTTGCGTAGAACAAACTTGTGCCAGTTGTGTCAAACAAACTTGTGCCAGTTGCGTCAAACAAACTTGGGCCAGTTGCGTCGAACAAACTTGTGCCAGTTGCGTCGAAGAAACTTGTGCCAGTTGCGTAGAACAAACTTGTGCCAGTTGAGTAGAACAAACTTGTGCCAGTTGCGTAGAACAAACTTGTGCCAGTTGCATAGGACAAACTTGTGCCAGTTTTGTAGAACAACCTTGTGCCAGTTGCGTCAAACAACCTTGTGCCAGTTGCATCAAACAAACTTGTGCCAGTTGCGTAGAACAATCTTGTGCCAGTTGCGTAGAACAAACTTGTGCCAGTTGCATAGAACAAACTTGTGCCAGTTTTGTAGAACAACCTCGTGCCAGTTGCGTCAAACAGACTTGTGCCAATTGCGTCAAACAACCTTGTGCCAGTTGCGTCAAAAAAACTTGTGCCACTTGCGTCAAACAAACTTGTGCCAGTTGGGTCGAATAAACTTGTGCCAGTTCGTCGAACAAACTTGTGCCATTTGCATCGAACAAACTTGTGCCAGTTGCTTCGAACAAACTTGTGCCAGTTGTGTCAAACAAACTTGTGCCAGTTGCATCGAACAAACTTGTGCCAGTTGCGTAGAACAAACTTGTGCCAGTTGTGTCAAACAAACTTGTGCCAGTTGCATAGAACAAACTAGTGCCACTTGCGTCGAACAAACTTGTGCCAGTTGCGTAGAAAAAACTTTTGCCAGTTGCGTAGAACAAACTTGTGCCAGATGTGTCAAACAAACTTGTGCCAGTTGCGTAGTACAAACTTGTGCCAGTTGCGTAGAACAAACTTGAGCCAGTTACGTAGAAAAAACTTGTGCCAGTTGCGTAGAACTAACTTCTGCCATTTGCGTAGAACAAACTTGTGCCAGTTACGTACAACAAACTTGTGCCAGTTGCGTAGAACAAACTTCTGCCAGTTGCGTCAAACAAACTTGTGCCAGTTGCGTAGAACAAACTTGTGCCAGTTGCGTCAAATAAACTTGTGCCAGTTGCGTCAAACAAAATTGTGCCAGTTGCATAGAACAAACTTGAGCCAGTTGCGTAGAACAAACTTGTGCCAGTTGCGTAGAACAAACTTGTGCCAGTTGCGTCGAACAAACTTGTGCCAGTTGCGTCGAACAAACTTGTGCCAGTTGCATCGAACAAACTTGTACCAGATGCGTTGAACAAACTTGTGACAGTTGCGTAGAACAAACTTGTGCCAGTTGTTTCAAACAAAATTTTGCCAGTTGCGTCAAACAAACTTGTGCCAGTTGTGTCAAACAAACTTGTGCCAGTTGCAGAGAACAAACTTGTGTCACTTGTGTCGAACAAACTTGTGCCCGTTGCGTAGAACAAACTTTTGCCAGTTGCGTAGAATAAACTTGTGCCAGTTGTGTCAAACAAACTTGTGCCAGTTGCGTAGAACAAACTTGTGCCAGTTGCGTAGAACATACTTGTGTCAGTTACGTAGAACAAACTTGTGCCAGTTGCGTCAAACAAACTTGGGCCAGTTGCATAAAACAAACTTGTGCCAGTTGCGTCAAACAAACTTGTGCCAGTTGCGTCAAACAAACTTGTGCCAATTGCGTAGAACAAACTTGAGCCAGTTGCATAGAACAAACTTGTGCCCGTTGCGTCGAACACACTTGTGACAGTTGCATTGAACAAACTTGTGCCAGTTGCGTAGAACAAACTTGTGCCAGTTGCATAGAACAAACTTTTGCGAGTTGTGTCAAACAAACTTCTGCCAGTTGCATAGAACAAACTTGTGCCAGTTGCGTAGAACAAACTTGGGCATGTTGCATAGAACAAACTTGTGCCAGTTGCGAAGAACAAACTTATGCCAATTGCGTCAAACAAACTTGTGATAGTGGTGTAGAACAAACTTGTGCCAGTTGCGTAGAACAAACTTGTGCCAGTTGCGTCGAACAAACTTGTGCCAGTTGCGTCGAACAAACTTGTGCCAGTTGCATCGAACAAACTTGTGCCACTTGTGTTAGACAAACTTGTGCCAGTTGCGTCGAACAAACTTGTGACACTTGCGTAGAACAAATTTGTGCCAGTTGTTTCAAACAAACTTTTGCCAGTTGCTTAGAACAAACTTGTGCCAGTTGCGTAGAACAAACTTGTGCCAGTTGTGTCAAACAAACTTTTGCCAGATGCGTAGGACAAACTTGTGCCAGTTGCGTCAAACAAACTTCTGCCAGTTGCGTAGAACAAACTTGAGCCAGTTGCGTAGAACAAACTTGTGCCAGTTGCATCGAACAAACTTGCGCCAGTTGCATTGAACAAACTTGTGCCAGTTGTGCAGAACAAACTTGTGCCAGTTAAATCAAACAGACTTGTGCCGGTTGCGTAGAACAAACTTGTGCCAGTTGCGTAGAACAAACTTTTGCCAGATGGGTAGGACAAACTTGTGCCAGTTGCGTCGAACAAACTTGTGCCAGTTGCGTCAGACAAACTTGTGCCAGTTGCGTCGAACAACCTTGTGCCAGTTGTGTCAAACAAACTTGTGCCAGTTGTGTCAAACAAACTTTTGCCAGTTGCGTCAAACAAACTTGTGCCAGTTGCGTCGAACAAACCTGTGCCAGTTGCGTCGAACAAACTTGTGCCAGTTGCGTAGAACAACCTTGTCCCAGTTGCGTCGGACAAACTTGTGCCAGTTGCGTCAAACAAACTTGTGCCAGTTGCATCGAACAAACTTGTGCCAGTTGCGTCGAACACACTCGTGCCAGTTGCGTCGGACAAACTTGTGCCAATTGCGTCGAACAAACTTGTGCCAGTTGTGTCAAACAAACTTGTGCCAGTTGCATAAAACAAACTTGTGCCAGTTGTGTCGAACAAATTTGTGCCAGTTGCGTAGAACAAACTTGTGCCAGTTACGTAGAACAAACTTTTGCCAGTTGTGTCACACAAACTTGTGCCAGTTGCGTAGAACAAACTTGTGCCAGTTTCGTAGAACAAACTTGGGCCAGTTGCGTAGAACAAACTTGTGCCAGTTGCGAAGAACAAACTTGTGCCAGTTGCGTCGAACAAACTTGTGCCAGTTGCGTCGAACAATCTTGTGCCTGTTTCGTCGAACAAACTTGTGCCAGTTGCATAGACAAACTTGTGCCAGTTGTGTAAAACAAACTTGTGCCAGTTGCATCAAACAAACTTGGGCCAGTTGCGTCGAACAAACTTGTACCAGTTGTGTTGAAGAAACTTGTGCCAGTTGCATAGAACAAACTTGTGCCAGTTGCGTAGAACAAACTTGTGCCAGTTACGTAGAACAAACTTGTGCCAGTTGTGTCAAACAAACTTGTGCCAGTTGCGTAGAACAAACTTGTGCCAGTTGCGTAGAACAAACTTGTGCCACTTGCGTAGAACAAACTTGTGCCAGTTGCGTCAAACAAACTTGTGCCAGTTGCGCAGAACAAACTTGTGCCAGTTGCGTAGAACAAACTTGTGCCAGTTGCGTCAAACAAACTTGTGCCAGTTGCTTAGAACAAACTTGTGCCAGTTGCGTCAAACAAACTTGTGCCAGTTGCGTAGAACAAACTTGAGCCAGTTGCGTAGAACAAACTTGTGCCTGTTGCATAGAACAAAATTGTGAGAGTTGCGTTGAACAAACTTGTGCCAGTTGTTTCAAACAAACTTTTGCCAGTTACGTCAAACAAACTTGGGCCAGTTGCGTCGAACAAACTTGTGCCAGTTGCGTAGAACAAACTTGTGCCAGTTGTGTCAAACAAACTCTTGCCAGTTGCGTCAAACAAACTTGGGCCAGTTGCGTCAAACAAATTTATGCCAGTTGCATAGAACAAACTTGTGCCAGTAGCGTAGAACAAACTTGTGCCAGTTGCATCGAACAAACTTGTGCCAGTTGCGTCGAACACACTTGTGCCAGTTGCGTCGGACAAACTTGTGCCAATTGCGTCGAACAAACTTGTGCCAGTTGCGTAGAACAAACTTATGCCAGTTGCGTCGGACAAACTTGTGCCAGTTGCGTCGAACAAACTTGTGCCAGTTGCGTAGAACAAACTTGTGCCAGTTGTGTCAAACAAACTTTTGCCAGTCGCTTCAAACAAACTTGGGCTAGTTGCGTCGAACAAACTTGTGCCAGTTGTGTCAGACAAACTTGTGCCAGTTACGTAGAACAAACTTGTGCCAGTTGCGAACTACAAACTTGTGCCAGTTGCGTTGAACAAACTTGGGCCAGTTGCATCAAACAAACTTGTGCCAGTTGCGTCGAACAAACTTGTGCCAGTTGCGTTGAACAAACTTGTGCCAGTTGCGTAGAACAAACTTGAGCCAGTTGCGTAGAACAAACTTGTGCCAGTTGCGTAGAACAAACATTTTCCAGTTGCGTAGAACAAACTTGTGCCAGTTGCATAGAAAAAACTTGTGCCAGTTGATCGAACAAAGTTGTGCCAGTTGCGTTTGACAAACTTGTGCCAGTTGCGTTGAACAAACTTGTGACAGTTGCGTAGAACAAACTTGTGCCCGTTGTTTCAAACAAACTTTTGTCTGTTGCGTCAAACAAACTTGTGCCAGTTGCGTCGAACAAACTTGTGCCAGTTGCGTAGAACAAACTTGTGCCATTTGCGTCAAAAAACTTGTGCCAGTTGCGTAGAACAAACTTGTGCTAGTTGCGTAGAACAAATTTGTGCCAGTTGAGTCGAACAAACTTGTGCCAGTTGTATAGAACAAACTCGTGTCAGTTGCGAAGAACAAACTTGGGCCAGTTGCATAGAACAAACTTGTGCCAGTTGCGATGAACAAACTTGTGCCAGTTGCGATGAACAAACTTGTGCCAGTTGCATCAAACAAACTTGTGACAGTTGCGTAGAACAAACTTGTGCCAGTTGCGTAGAACAAACTTGTGCCAGTTGCATCAAACAAACTTGTGTCAATTGCATAGAACAAACTTGTGCCAGTTTCGTCGAACAAACTTGTGCCAGTTGCGTAGAACAAACTTGTGCCAGTTGCGTCGAACAAGCTTGTGCCAGTTGTGTCAAACAAACTTGTGTCAATTGCATAGAACAAACTTGTGCCAGTTTCGTCGAACAAACTTGTGCCAGTAGCGTAGAACAAACTTGTGCCAGTTGCGTCGAAGAAACTTGTGCCAGTTGCGTAGAACAAACTTGTGCCAGTTGCGTCAAACAAACTTGTGCCAGTTGCGTCGGACAAACTTGTGCCAGTTTCGTCGAACACACTTGTGCCAGTTGCGTCGGACAAACTTGTTCCAATTGCGTCGAACAAACTTGTGCCAATTGCGTAGAACAAACTTGTGCCAGTTGTGTCAAACAAACTTGTGCCAGTTGCATAAAACAAACTTTTGCCAGTTGCGTCGAACAAACTTGTGCCAGTAGCATAGAACAAACTTGTGCCAGTTACGTAGAACAAACTTGTGCCAGTTGTGTCAGACAAACTTGTGTAAGTTGCGTAGAACAAACTTTTGCCAGTTCCATAGAACAAACTTGTGCCAGTTACGTAGAACAAACTTGTGCCAGTTGTGTCAGACAAACTTGTGCAAGTTGCGTAGAACAAACTTGTGCCAGTTGCGTAGAACAAACTTGTGCCAGTTGCGTCGAACAAACTTGTGCCAGTTGCGTCAAACAAACTTGTGCCAGTTTCGTCGAACAAACTTGTGTCAGTTGCGTAGAACAAACTTGTGCCAGTTGTGTCAAACAAACTTGTGCCAGTTGCGTCAAACAAACTTGGGCCAGTTGCGTCGAACAAACTTGTGCCAGTTGCGTCGAAGAAACTTGTGCCAGTTGCATAGAACAAACTTGTGCCAGTTGAGTAGAACAAACTTGTGCCAGTTGCGTAGAACAAACTTGTGCCAGTTGCATAGAACAAACTTGTGCCAGTTTTGTAGAACAACCTTGTGCCAGTTGCGTCAAACAACCTTGTGCCAGTTGCATCAAACAAACTTGTGCCAGTTGCGTAGAACAATCTTGTGCCAGTTGCGTAGAACAAACTTGTGCCAGTTGCATAGAACAAACTTGTGCCAGTTTTGTAGAACAACCTCGTGCCAGTTGCGTCAAACAGACTTGTGCCAATTGCGTCAAACAACCTTGTGCCAGTTGCGTCAAAAAAACTTGTGCCAGTTGTGTCAAACAAACTTGTGCCAGTTGGGTCGAATAAACTTGTGCCAGTTGCGTTAAACAAACTTGTGCCAGTTGCTTCGAACAAACTTGTGCCAGTTGCGTCGAACAAACTTGTGCCAGTTGCGTCAAACAAACTTGTGCCAGTTGCATCGAAAAAACTTGTGCCAGTTGCGTAGAACAAACTTGTGCCAGTTGCATAGAACAAACTTGTGCCACTTGCGTCGAAGAAACTTGTGCAAGTTGCGCAGAACAAACTTTTGCCAGTTGCGTAGAACAAACTTGTGCCAGTTTTGTCAAACTAACTTGTGCCAGTTGCGTATAACAAACTTGTGCCCGTTACGTGGAACAAACTTGTGCCAGTTGCATAGAACAAACTTCTGCCAGTTGCGTCAAACAAACTTGGGCCAGTTGCGTAGAACAAACTTGTGCCAGTTGCGTCAAACAAACTTGTGCCAGTTGCGTAGAAGAAACTTATGCCAGTTGCGTCGAACAAACTTGTGCCAGTTCCGTGGAACAAACTTGTGCCAGTTGCGTAGAACAAACTTGTGCCAGTTGTGTAGAACAATTTTGGTGCAGTTGCGTAGAACAAACTTGTGCCAGTTGCGTCAAACAAACTTGTGCCAGTTGCGTAGAACAAACTTGTGCCTGTTGCGTAGAACAAACTTGTGCCAGTTGCGTCAAACAATCTTGTGCCAGTTGCGAAGAACAAACTTGTGCCTGTTGCATAGAACAAAATTGTGCCAGTTGCATATAACAACTTTGTGCCAGTTGCGTAGAACAAACTTGTGCCAGTTGCGTAGATCAAACTTGTGCTAGTTGCGTAGAACAAACTTGTGCCAGTTGTGTAGAACAAACTTGTGTCAGTTGCGTAGAACAAACTTGTGCCAGTTGCGTCAAACAAACTTGGGCCAGTTGCGTAGATCAAACTCGTGCCAGTTGCGAAGAACAAACTTGGGCCAGTTGCATAGAACAAACTTGTGCCAGTTGCGATGAACAAACTTGTGCTAGTTGCGATGAACAAACTTGTGCCAGTTGCATCAAACAAACTTGTGACAGTTGCGTAGAACAAACTTGTGCCAGTTGCGTAGAACAAACTTGTGCCAGTTGCATCAAACAAACTTGTGCCAGTTGCGTCGAACAAACTTGTGTCAGTTGCATGGAACAAACTTGTGTCAATTGCATAGAACAAACTTGTGCCAGTTTCGTCGAACAAACTTGTGCCAGTTGCGTAGAACAAACTTGTGCCAGTTGTGTCAATCAAACTTCTGCCAGTTGCGTCAAACAAACTTGGGCTAGTTGCGTCGAACAAACTTGTGCCAGTTGCGTCGAACAAACTTGTGCCAGTTGCTTAGAAAAACTTGTGCCAGTTGCGAAAAAACAAACTTGTGCCAGTTGCATAGAACAAACTTGTGCCAGTTGTGTAGAGCAACCTTGTGCCAGTTGTGTCAAACAACCTTGTGCCAGTTGCGTCAAACAAACTTTTGCCTGTTGCATCAAACAAATTTATGCCAGTTGCGTCGAACACACTTGTGCCAGTTGCGTCGGACGAACTTGTGCCAATTGCGTCGAACAAACTTGTGCCAGTTGCGTAGAACAAACTTGTGCCAGTTGTGTCAAACAAACTTGTGCCAGTTGCTTAAAACAAACTAGTGCCAGTTGCATCGAACAAACTTGTGCCAGTTGCATAGAACAAACTTGTGCCAGTTACGTAGAAATAACTTGTGCCAGTTGTGTCAGACAAACTTGTGCCAGTTGCGTAGAACAAATTAGTGCCAGTTCCGTAGAACAAACTTGTGCCAGTTGCGTTGAACAAACTTGTGCCAGTTGCGTAGAACAAACTTGTGCCAGTTGCGCCGAACAAACTTGTGCCAGTTTCGTCGAACAAACTTGTGCCAGTTGCGTAGAACAAACTTGTGCCAGTTGTGTCAAACAAACTTGTGCCAGTTGCATCAAATCAACTTGGGCCAGTTGCGTCGAAGAAACTTGTGCCAGTTGCGTAGAACAAACTTGTGCCAGTTGCTTAGAACAAACTTGTGCCAGTTGCGTAGAACAAACTTGTGCCAGTTGCATAAAACAACTTTGTGCCAGTTGCTTCACACAACCTTGTGCCAGTTGTGTCAAACAAACTTGTGCCAATTGCGTCAAAAAAACTTGTGCCAGTTGTGTCAAACAAACTTGTGCCAGTTGGGTCGAATAAACTTGTGCTAGTTGCGTTAAACAAATTTGTGCCAGTTGCACCGAACAAACTTGTGCCAGTTGCATCGTACAAACCTTTGCCAGTTGCGTAGAACAAACTTGTGCCAGTTGCGTCAAACAAACTTGGGCCAGTTGCATCGAACAAACTTGTGCCACTTGCGTCAAACCAACTTGTACCAGTTGCATAGAACAAACTTGTGCCAGTTGCATCGAACAAACTTGTGCCAGTTGCGTCGAACAAGCTTGTGGCAGTTGTGTCAAAGAAACTTGTGACAGTTGCATCGAACAAACTTGTGCCAGTTGCGTAGAACAAATTTGTGCCAGTTGTGTCAAACAAACTTGTGCCTGTTGCATAGAACAAACTTGTGCCACTTGCGTCGAACAAACTTTTGCCAGTTGCGTAGAACAAACTTTTACCAGTTGCGTAGAACAAACTTGTGCCAGTTGAGTAGAACAAACTTTTGCCAGTTGCGTCAAACAAACTTGGGCCAGTTGTATCAAACAAACTTGTGCTAGTTGCGTCAAACAAACTTGTGCCAGTTGCGTAGAACAAACTTGAGCCAGTTGCGTAGAACAAACTTGTGCCAGTTGCGTCGAACAGACTTGTGACAGTTACGTTGAACAAACTTGAGCCAGTTGCGTTGAACAAACTTGTGCCACTTGCGTAGAACAAACTTGTGCCAGTTGCGTAGAACAAACTTGTGCCAGTTACGTAGAACCAACTTTTGCCTTTTGTGTCAAACAAACTTGTGCCAGTTGCGTAGAACAAATTTGTGCCAGTTGCGTAGAACAAACTTGTGCCAGTTACGTAGAACAAACTTGTGCCAGTTGCGTAGAACAAACTATTGCTAGTTGCGTCAAACAAACTTGGGCCAGTTGCGTAGAACAAAATTGTGCCAGTTGCGTCAACAAACTTGTGCCAGTTGCGTCAACAAACTTGTGCCAGTTGCGTAGAACAAACTTGTGCCAGTTGCGTCAACAAACTTGTGCCAGTTGCGTCAAACAAACTTGTGGCAGTTGCGTAGAACAAACTTGTGCCAGTTGCGTAGAACAAACATTTTCCAGTTGCGTAGAACAAACTTGTGCCAGTTGCGTCGAATAAACTTGTGCCAGTTGCATCGAACAAACTTGTGCCATGTGCATTGGACAAACTTGTGACAGTTACGTAGAACAAACTTGTGCCAGTTGTTTCAAACAAACTTTTGCCAGTTGCGTCAAACAAACTTGGGCTAGTTGCGTCAAACAAACTTGTGCCAGTTCCGTAGAACAAACTTGTGCCAGTTGCGTAGAACAAACTTGTGCCAGTTGCGAAGAACAAACTTGTTCCAGTTGCGTAGAATAAATTTGTGCTAGTTGCGTACAACAAACTTGTGCCAGTTACATCGAACAAACGTGTGCCAGTTGCATAGAACAAACTCGTGCCAGTTGCGAAGAACAAACATGGGCCAGTTACGTAGAACAAACTTGTGCCAGTTGCGATGAACAAACTTGGGCCAGTTGCGTAGAACAAACTCGTGCCAGTTGCGTTAAACAAACTTGGGCCAGTTGCGTAGAACAAACTTGTCCCAGTTGCGATGAACAAACTTGTGCCTGTTACGTCGAAAAAACTTGTGCCAGTTGCGTAGAACAAACTTGTGCCAGTTGCTCAGAACAAACTTGTGCCAGTAGCGTCAAACAAACTTGTGCCAGTTGCGTCGAACAAACTTGTGCCAGTTGTGTAGAACAAACTTGTGCCAGTTGTGTCAATCAAACTTGTGCCAGTTGCGTCAAACAAACTTGGGCCAGTTGCGTCGAACAAACTTGTGCCAGTTGCGTCGAAGAAACTTGTGCCAGTTACGTAGAACAAACTTGTGCCAGTTGCGTCAAACAAACTTGTGCCAGTTGCATAGAACAAACTTGTGCCAGTTGTGTAGAGCAACCTTGTGCCAGTTGCTTCAAACAACCTTGTGCCAGTTGCATCAAACAAACTTGTGCCAGTTGCGTCAAACAAATTTATACCAGTTGCATAGAACAAACTTGTGCCAGTTGCGTAGAACAAACTTGTGCCAGTTGCATTGAACAAACTTGTGCCAGTTGCGACGAACACACTTGTGCCAGTTGCGTCGGACAAACTTGTGCCAATTGCGTCGAACAAACTTGTGCCAATTGCGTAGAACAAACTTGTGCCAGTTGTGTCAAACAAACTTGTGCCAGTTGCATAAAACAAACTTTTGCCAGTTGCGTCGAACAAACTTGTGCCAGTTGCATAGAACAAACTTGTGCCAGTTACGTAGAACAAACTTGTGCCAGTTGTGTCAGACAAACTTGTGCAAGTTGCGCAGAACAAACTTTTGCCAGTTCCATAGAACAAACTAGTGCCAGTTACGTAGAACACACTTGTGCCAGTTGTGTCAGACAAACTTGTGCAAGTTGCGTAGAACAAACTTGTGCCAGTTGCGTAGAACAAACTTGTGCCAGTTGCGTCGAACAAACTTGTGCCAGTTGCGTCAAACAAACTTGTGCCAGTTTCGTCGAACAAACTTGTGTCAGTTGCGTAGAACAAACTTGTGCCAGTTGTGTCAAACAAACTTGTGCCAGTTGCGTCAAACAAACTTGGGCCAGTTGCGTCGAACAAACTTGTGCCAGTTGCGTCGAAGAAACTTGTGCCAGTTGCGTAGAACAAATTTGTGCCAGTTGAGTAGAACAAACTTGTGCCAGTTGCGTAGAACAAACTTGTGCCAGTTGCATAGAACAAACTTGTGCCAGTTTTGTAGAACAACCTTGTGCCAGTTGCGTCAAACAACCTTGTGCCAGTTGCATCAAACAAACTTGTGCCAGTTGCGTAGAACAAACTTGTGCCAGTTGCGTAGAACAAACTTGTGCCAGTTGCATAGAACAAACTTGTGCCAGTTTTGTAGAACAACCTCGTGCCAGTTGCGTCAAACAGACTTGTGCCAATTGCGTCAAACAACCTTGTGCCAGTTGCGTCAAAAAAACTTGTGCCAGTTGTGTCAAACAAACTTGTGCCAGTTGGGTCGAATAAACTTGTGCCAGTTGCGTTAAACAAACTTGTGCCAGTTGCGTCGAACAAACTTGTGCCAGTTGCGTCGAACAAACTTGTGCCAGTTGCGTCAAACAAACTTGTGCCAGTTGCATCGAAAAAACTTGTGCCAGTTGCGTAGAACAAACTTGTGCCAGTTGCATAGAACAAACTTGTGCCACTTGCGTCGAACAAACTTGTGCCAGTTGCGCAGAACAAACTTTTGCCAGTTGCGTAGAACAAACTTGTGCCAGTTTTGTCAAACTAACTTGTGCCAGTTGCGTAGAACAAACTTGTGCCCGTTACGTGGAACAAACTTGTGCCAGTTGCATAGAACAAACTTCTGCCAGTTGCGTCAAACAAACTTGGGCCAGTTGCGTAGAACAAACTTGTGCCAGTTGCGTCAACCAAACTTGTGCCAGTTGCGTCAAACAAACTTGTGCCAGTTGCGTAGAAGAAACTTATGCCAGTTGCGTCGAACAAACTTGTGCCAGTTCCGTGGAACAAACTTGTGCCAGTTGCGTAGAACAAACTTGTGCCAGTTGTGTAGAACAATCTTGTGTCAGTTGCGTAGAACAAACTTGTGCCAGTTGCGTCAAACAAACTTGTGCCAGTTGCGTAGAACAAACTTGTGCCTGTTGCGTAGAACAAACTTGTGCCAGTTGCGTCAAACAATCTTGTGCCAGTTGCGAAGAACAAACTTGTGCCTGTTGCATAGAACAAAATTGTGCCAGTTGCGTAGAACAACTTTGTGCCAGTTGCGTAGAACAAACTTGTGCCAGTTGCGTAGAACAAACTTGTGCTAGTTGCGTAGAACAAACTTGTGCCAGTTGCGTAGAACAAACTTGTGTCAGTTGCGTAGAACAAACTTGTGCCAGTTGCGTCAAACAAACTTGGGCCAGTTGCATAGAACAAACTTGTGCCATTGCGAACTACAAACTTGTGCCAGTTTCGTAGGACAAACTTGTGCCAGTTGCGTCAAACAAACTTGTGACAGTTGCGTAGAACAAACTTGCGCCAGTTGCGAACTACAATCTTGTGCCAATTGCGTAGGACAAACTTGCGCCAGTTGCGTCAAAGAAACTTGTGACAGTTGCGTCAAATAAACTTGTTCCAGTTGCGTCAAATAAACTTGTGCCAGTTATGTAGAACAACATTGTGCCAGTTGCGTAGAACAATCTTGTGCCAGTTGCATCAAACAAACTTGTGCTAGTTGCATAGAACAAACTTGTGCCAGTTGCGTAGAACAAACTTGTGTCAGTTGCGTAGAACAAACTTGTGCCAGTTGCGTCAAACAAACTTGGGCCAGTTGCAAAGAACAAACTTGTGCCAGTTGCGTCAAACAAACTTGTGCCAGTTTCGTAGGACAAACTTGTGCCAGTTGCGTCAAACAAACTTGTGCCAGTTGCATAGAACAAACTTGTGCCAGTTGAGAACTACAAACTTGTGCCACTTGCGTAGGACAAACTTGTGCCAGTTGCGTCAAAGAAACTTGTGCCAGTTGCATCAAATAAACTTGTGCCAGTTGCGCAGAACAAACTTGTGAAATTTGCGTAGAACAAACTTGTGCCAGTTGCATCGAAAAAACTTGTGATAGTTGCGTCAAACAAACTTGTGCCAGTTGCATCGAAAAAACTTGTGCCAGTTGCGTAGAACAAACTTGTGCCAGTTGCATAGAACAAACTTGTGCCACTTGCGTCGAACAAACTTGTGCCAGTTGCGCAGAACAAACTTTTGCCAGTTGCGTAGAACAAACTTGTGCCAGTTTTGTCAAACTAACTTGTGCCAGTTGCGTAGAACACACTTGTGCCCGTTACATGGAACAAACTTGTGCCAGTTGCATAGAACAAACTTCTGCCAGTTGCGTCAAACAAACTTGGGCCAGTTGCGTAGAACAAACTTGTGCCAGTTGCGTCAAACAAACTTGTGCCAGTTGCGTCAAAGAAACTTGTGCCAGTTGCGTAGAAGAAACTTATGCCAGTTGCGTCGAACAAACTTGTGCCAGTTCCGTGGAACAAACTTGTGCCAGTTGCGTAGAACAAACTTGTGCCAGTTGTGTAGAACAATCTTGTGCCAGTTGCGTAGAACAAACTTGTGCCAGTTGCGTCAAACAAACTTGTGCCAGTTGCGTAGAACAAACTTGTGCCTGTTGCGTAGAACAAACTTGTGCCAGTTGCGTCAAACAATCTTGTGCCAGTTGCGAAGAACAAACTTGTGCCTGTTGCATAGAACAAAATTGTGCCAGTTGCATAGAACAACTTTGTGCCAGTTGCGTAGAACAAACTTGTGCCAGTTGCGTAGAACAAACTTGTGCTAGTTGCGTAGAACAAACTTGTGCCAGTTGCGTAGAACAAACTTGTGTCAGTTGCATAGAACAAACTTGTGCCAGTTGCGTCAAACAAACTTGGGCCAGTTGCGTAGAACAAACTCGTGCCAGTTGCGAAGAACAAACTTGGGCCAGTTGCATAGAACAAACTTGTGCCAGTTGCGATGAACAAACTTGTGCCAGTTGCGATGAACAAACTTGTGCCAGTTGCATCAAACAAACTTGTGACAGTTGCGTAGAACAAACTTGTTCCAGTTGCGTAGAACAAACTTGTGCCAGTTGCGTAGAACAAACTTGTGCCAGTTGCATCAAACAAACTTGTGCCAGTTGCGTCAAACAAACTTGTGTCAGTTGCATCGAACAAACTTGTGTCAATTGCATAGAACAAACTTGTGCCAGTTTCGTCGAACAAACTTGTGCCTGTTGCGTAGAACAAACTTGTGCCAGTTGTGTCAATCAAACTTCTGTCAGTTGCGTCAAACAAACTTGGGCTAGTTGCGTCGAACAAACTTGTGCCAGTTGCGTCGAACAAACTTGTGCCAGTTGCTTAGAAAAACTTGTGCCAGTTGCGAAAAAACAAACTTGTGCCAGTTGCATAGAACAAACTTGTGCCAGTTGTGTAGAGCAACCTTGTGCCAGTTGTGTCAAACAACCTTGTGCCTGTTGCGTCAAACAAACTTGTGCCTGTTGCATCAAACAAATTTATGCCAGTTGCGTCGAACACAGTTGTGCCAGTTGCGTCGGACGAACTTGTGCCAATTGCGTCGAACAAACTTGTGCCAGTTGCGTAGAACAAACTTGTGCCAGTTGTGTCAAACAAACTTGTGCAAGTTGCATAAAACAAACTAGTGCCAGTTGCATCGAACAAACTTGTGCCAGTTGCATAGAACAAACTTGTGCCAGTTACGTAGAAATAACTTGTGCCAGTTGTGTCAGACAAACTTGTGCCAGTTGCGTAGAACAAATTTGTGCCAGTTCCGTAGAACAAACTTGTGCCAGTTGCGTCAAACAAACTTGTGCCAGTTGCGTAGAACAAACTTGTGCCAGTTGCGCCGAACAAACTTGTGCCAGTTTCGTCGAACAAACTTGTGCCAGTTGCGTAGAACAAACTTGTGCCAGTTGTGTCAAACAAACTTGTGCCAGTTGCATCAAACCAACTTGGGGCAGTTGCGTCGAAGAAACTTTTGCCAGTTGCGTAGAACAAACTTGTGCCAGTTGCTTAGAACAAACTTGTGCCAGTTGCGTAGAACAAACTTGTGCCAGTTGCATAAAACAACTTTGTGCCAGTTGCTTCACACAACCTTGTGCCAGTTGCGTCAAACAAACTTGTGCCAATTGCGTCAAAAAAACTTGTGCCAGTTGTGTCAAACAAACTTGTGCCAGTTGGGTCGGATAAACTTGTGCTAGTTGCGTTAAACAAATTTGTGCCAGTTGCACCGAACAAACTTGTGCCAGTTGCATCGTACAAACCTTTGCCAGTTGCGTAGAACAAACTTGTGCCAGTTGCGTCAAACAAACTTGGGCCAGTTGCATCGAACAAACTTGTGCCAGTTGCGTCAAACAAACTTGTGCCAGTTGCATAGAACAAACTTGTGCCAGTTACGTAGAACAAACTTGTGCCAGTTGCGTCGAACAAGCTTGTGCCAGTTGTGTCAAACAAACTTGTGACAGTTGCATCGAACAAACTTGTGCCAGTTGCGTAGAACAGACTTGTGCCAGTTGTGTCAAACAAACTTGTGCCAGTTGCATAGAACAAACTTGTGCCACTTGCGTCGAACAAACTTTTGCCAGTTGCGTAGAACAAACTTTTGCCAGTTGCGTAGAACAAACTTGTGCCAGTTGAGTAGAACAAACTTTTGCCAGTTGCGTCAAACAAACTTGGGCCAGTTGCGTCAAACAAACTTGTGCTAGTTGCGTCAAACAAACTTGTGCCAGTTGCGTAGAACAAACTTGAGCCAGTTGCGTAGAACAAACTTGTGCCAGTTGCGTCGAACAGACTTGTGACAGTTACGTTGAACAAACTTGAGCCAGTTGCGTTGAACAAACTTGTGCCAGTTGCGTAGAACAAACTTGTGCCAGTTGCGTAGAACAAACTTGTGCCAGTTACGTAGAACCAACTTTTGCCTTTTGTGTCAAACAAACTTGTGCCAGTTGCGTAGAACAAACTTGTGCCAGTTGCGTAGAACAAACTTGTGCCAGTTACGTAGAACAAACTTGTGCCAGTTGCGTAGAACAAACTATTGCTAGTTGCGTCAAACAAACTTGGGCCAGTTGCTTAGAACAAACTTGTGCCAGTTGCGTCAACAAACTTGTGCCAGTTGCGTCAACAAACTTGTGCCAGTTGCGTAGAACAAACTTGTGCAGTTGCGTCAACAAACTTGTGCCAGTTGCGTCAAACAAACTTGTGGAAGTTGCGTAGAACAAACTTGTGCCAGTTGCGTAGAACAAACATTTTCCAGTTGCGTAGAAGAAACTTGTGCCAGTTGCGTCGAACAAACTTGTGCCAGTTGCATCGAACAAACTTGTGCCATGTGCGTTGGACAAACTTGTGACAGTTGCGTAGAACAAACTTGTGCCAGTTTCGTAGGACAAACTTGTGCCAGTTGTGTCAAACAAACTTGGGCTAGTTGCGTCAAACAAACTTGTGCCAGTTGCGTAGAACAAACTTGTGCCAGTTGCGTAGAACAAACTTGTGCCAGTTGCGTAGAACAAACTTGTTCCAGTTGCGTAGAACAAATTTGTGCTAGTTGCGTAGAACAAACTTGTGCCAGTTACGTCGAACAAACGTGTGCCAGTTGCATAGAACAAACTCGTGCCAGTTGCGAAGAACAAACATGGGCCAGTTGCGTAGAACAAACTTGTGGCAGTTGCGATGAACAAACTTGTGCCAGTTGCGTAGAACAAACTCGTGCCAGTTGCGTTAAACAAACTTGGGCCAGTTGCGTAGAACAAACTTGTCCCAGTTGCGATGAACAAACTTGTGCCTGTTACGTCAAAAAAACTTGTGCCAGTTGCGTAGAACAAACTTGTGCCAGTTGCTCAGAACAAACTTGTGCCAGTAGCGTCAAACAAACTTGTGCCAGTTGCGTCGAACAAACTTGTGCCAGTTGTGTAGAACAAACTTGTGCCAGTTGTGTCAATCAAACTTGTGCCAGTTGCATCAAACAAACTTGGGCCAGTTGCGTCGAACAAACTTGTGCCAGTTGCGTCGAAGAAACTTGTGCCAGTTGCGTAGAAGAAACTTGTGCCAGTTGCGTCAAACAAACTTGTGCCAGTTGCATAGAACAAACTTGTGCCTGTTGTGTAGAGCAACCTTGTGCCAGTTGCGTCAAACAACCTTGTGCCAGTTGCGTCAAACAAACTTGTGCCAGTTGCGTCAAACAAATTTATACCAGTTGCATAGAACAAACTTGTGCCAGTTGCGTAGAACAAACTTGTGCCAGTTACATTGAACAAACTTGTGCCAGTTGCGTCGAACACACTTGTGCCAGTTGCGTCGGACAAACTTGTGCCAATTGCGTCGAACAAACTTGTGCCAATTGCGTAGAACAAACTTGTGCCAGTTGTGTCAAACAAACTTGTGCCAGTTGCATAAAACAAACTTTTGCCAGTTACCGTCGAACAAACTTGTGCCAGTTGCATAGAACAAACTTGTGCCAGTTACGTAGAACAAACTTGTGCCAGTTGTGTCAGACAAACTTGTGCAAGTTGCGTAGAACAAACTTTTGCCAGTTCCATAGAACAAACTTGTGTCAGTTACGTAGAACAAACTTGTGCCAGTTGTGTCAGACAAACTTGTGCCAGTTGCGTAGAACAAACTTGTGCCAGTTGCGTAGAACAAACTTGTGCCAGTTGCGTCGAACAAACTTGTGCCAGTTGCGTCAAACAAACTTGTGCCAGTTTCGTCGAACAAACTTGTGTCAGTTGCGTAGAACAAACTTGTGCCAGTTGTGTCAAACAAACTTGTGCCAGTTGCGTAAAACAAACTTGGGCCAGTTGCGTCGAACAAACTTGTGCCAGTTGCGTCGAAGAAACTTGTGCCAGTTGCGTAGAACAAACTTGTGCCAGTTGAGTAGAACAAACTTGTGCCAGTTGCGTAGAACAAACTTGTGCGAGTTGCATAGAACAAACTTGTGCCAGTTTTGTAGAACAACCTTGTGCCAGTTGTGTCAAACAACCTTGTGACAGTTGCATCAAACAAACTTTTGCCAGTTGCGTAGAACAAACTTGTGCCAGTTGCGTAGAACAAACTTGTGCCAGTTGCATAGAACAAACTTGTGCCAGTTTTGTAGAACAACCTCATGCCAGTTGCGTCAAACAGACTTGTGCCAATTGCGTCAAATAACCTTGTGCCAGTTGCGTCAAAAAAACTTGTGCTAGTTGTGTCAAACAAACTTGTGCCAGTTGGGTCGAATAAACTTGTGCCAGTTGCGTCGAACAACCTTGTGCCAGTTGCATCGAACAAACTTGTGCCAGTTGCGTCAAACAAACTTGTGCCAGTTGCATCGAAAAAACTTGTGCCAGTTGCGTAGAACAAACTCTTGCCAGTTGCATAGAACAAACTTGTGCCACTTGCGTCGAACAAACTTGTGCCAGTTGCGCAGAACAAACTTTTGCCAGTTGCGTAGAACAAACTTGTGCCAGTTTTGTCAAACTAACTTGTGCCAGTTGCGTAGAACAAACTTGTGCCCGTTACGTGGAACAAACTTGTGCCAGTTGCATAGAACAAACTTCTGCCAGTTGCATCAAACAAACTTGGGCCAGTTTCGTAGAACAAACTTGTGCCAGTTGCGTCAAACAAACTTGTGCCAGTTGCGTCAAACAAACTTGTGCCAGTTGCGTAGAAGAAACTTATGCCAGTTGCGTCGAACAAACTTGTGCCAGTTCCGTGGAACAAACTTGTGCCAGTTGCGTAGAACAAACTTGTGCCAGTTGTGTAGAACAATCTTGTGCCAGTTGCGTAGAACAAACTTGTGCCAGTTGCGTCAAACAAACTTGTGCCAGTTGCGTAGAACAAACTTGTGCCTGTTGCGTAGAACAAACTTGTGCCAGTTGCGTCAAACAATCTTGTGCCAGTTGCGAAGAAGAAACTTGTGCCTGTTGCATAGAACAAAATTGTGCCAGTTGCGTAGAACAACTTTGTGCCAGTTGCGTAGAACAAACTTGTGCCAGTTGCGTAGAAAAAACTTGTGCTAGTTGCGTAGAACAAACTTGTGCCAGTTGCGTAGAACAAACTTGTGTCAGTTGCGTAGAACAAACTTGTGCCAGTTGCGTCAAACAAACTTGGGCCAGTTGCGTAGAACAAACTTGTGCCAGTTGCGAACTACAAACTTGTGCCAGTTTCGTAGGACAAACTTGTGCCAGTTGCGTCAAACAAACTTGTGCCTGTTGCGTAGAACAAACTTGCGCCAGTTACGAACTACAATCTTGTGCCACTTGCGTAGGACAAACTTGCGCCAGTTGCGTCAAAGAAACTTGTGACAGTTGCGTCAAATAAACTTGTTCCAGTTGCGTCAAATAAACTTGTGCCAGTTACGTAGAACAACTTTGTGCCAGTTGCGTAGAACAAACTTGTGCCAGTTGCATCAAACAAACTTGTGCTAGTTGTGTAGAACAAATTTGTGCCAGTTGCGTAGAACAAACTTGTGTCAGTTGCGTAGAACAAACTTGTGCCAGTTGCGTCAAACAAACTTGGGCCAGTTGCGAAGAACAAACTTGTGCCAGTTGCGTCAAACAAACTTGTGCCAGTTTCGTAGGACAAACTTGTGCCAGTTGCGTCAAACAAACTTGTGCCAGTTGCAGAGAACAAACTTGTGCCAGTTGAGAACTACAAACTTGTGCCACTTGCGTAGGACAAACTTGTGCCAGTTGCGTCAAAGAAACTTGTGCCAGTTGCATCAAATAAACTTGTGCCAGTTGCGCAGAACAAACTTATGAAAGTTGCATAGAACAAACTTGTGCCAGTTGCGTCGAACAAACTTTTGACAGTTGCGTTGAACAAACTTGTGCCAGTTGCGTCGAACAAACTTGTGCCAGTTGCATCAAACAAACTTGTGCCAGTTGCGTAGAACAAACTTGTGCCAGTTGCGTCAAACAAACTAGTGCCAGTTGCGTTTAACAAACTTGTGCCAGTTGCGTAGAACAAACTTGTGCTAGTTGTGTCAAACAAACGTGTGCCACTTGCGTCGAACAAACTTGTGCCAGTTGCGTAGAACAAAATTGTGCCAGTTACGTAGAACAAACTTTTGCTAGTTGTGTCAAACAAACATGTGCCAGTTGCGTAGAACAAACTTGTGCCAGTTGCGTAGAACAAACTTGTGCCATTTGCGTAGAACAAACTTGTGCCAGTTACGTAGAACAAACTTGTGCCAGTTGTGTCAAACAAACTTGTGCCAGTTGCGTAGAACAAACTTGTGCCAGTTGCGTAGAACAAACTTGTGCCAGTTGCGTAGAACAAACTTGTGCCAGTTGCGTCAAACAAACTTGTGCCAGTTGCATAGAACAAACTTGTGCCAGTTGCGTCAAACAAACTTGTGCCAGTTGCGTAGAACAAACTTGAGGCAGTTGCGTAGAACAAACATGTGCCAGTTGCGTAGAACAAAATTGTGCCAGTTGCGCTAACAAACTTGTGCCAGTTGTTTCAAACAAACTTTTGCCAGTTGGGTCAAACAAACTTGGGCCAGTTGCGTCGAACAAACTTGTGCCAGTTGCGTAGAACAAACTTTGTGCCAGTTGTGTCTAACAAACTTTTCCCAGTTGCGTCAAACAAACTTGGGCCAGTTGCGTGAAACAAATTTATGCCAGTTGCATAGAACAAAATTGTGCCAGTTGCGTAGAACAAACTTGTGCCAGTTGCATCGAACAAACTTGTGCCAGTTGTGTCGAACACACTTGTGACAGTTGCGTCGGACAAACTTGTGCCAATTGCGTCGAACAAACTTGTGCCAGTTGCGTAGAACAAACTTATGCCAGTTCCGTCGGAAAAACTTCTGCCAGTTTTGTCAAACAAACTTGTGCCAGTTACGTAGAACAAACTTGTGCCAGTTGTGTCAAACAAACTTTTGCCAGTTGCGTCAAACAAACTTGGGCCAGTTGCGTCGAACAAAATTGTGCCAGTTGTGTCGAACAAACTTGTGCCAGTTACGTAGAACATACTTGTGCCAGTTGCGAACTACAAACTTGTGCTAGTTGCGTTAAACAAACTTTTGCCAGTTGCATCGAACAAACTTGTGCCAGTTGCGTAGAACAAACTTGTGCCAGTTGCATATAACAAACTTGTGCCACTTGCGTCAAACAAACTTGTGCCAGTTGCGCAGAACAAACTTTTGCCAGTTACGTAGAACAAACTTGTGCCAGTTTTGTCAAAAAACTTGTGCCAGTTGCGTAGAACAAACTTGTGCCCGTTACGTGGAACAAACTTGTACCAGTTGCATAGAACAAACTTCTGCCAGTTGCGTCAAACAAACTTGGGCCAGTTGCGTAGAACAAACTTGTGCCAGTTGCATCAAACAAACTTGTGCCAGTTGCGTCAAACAAACTTGTGCCAGTTGCGTAGAACAACCTTGTGCCAGTTACGTAGAACAAACTTGTGCCAGTTGTGTCAAACAAACTTGTGCCAGTAGCGTAGAACAAACTTATGCCAGTTGCGTAGAACAAACTTGTGCGAGTTGTGTCAAACAAACTTGGGCCAGTTGCGTAGAACAAACTTGTGCCAGATGCGTAGGACAAACATGTGCCAGTTGTGTCAAACAAACTTGTGCTAGTTGCGTAAAACAAACTTGAGCCAGTTGCGTAGAACAAACTTGTGCCAGTTGCATCAAACAAACTTGTGCCAGTTGCGTGGAACAAACTTGTGCCAGTTGCGCAGAACAAACTTGTGCCAGTTAAGTCAAACAGACTTGTGCCAGTTGCGTCAAACAAATTTATGCCAGTTGCATAGAACAAACTTGTGCCAGTTGCGTAGACCAAACTTGTGCCAGTTGCATCGAACAAACTTGTGCCAGTTGCATCGAACACACTTGTGCCAGTTGTGTCGGACAAACTTGTGCCAATTGCGTCGAACAAACTTGTGCCAGTTGCGTAGAACAAACTTCTGCCAGTTGTGTCAAAAAAACTTGTGCCAGTTGCATAAAACAAACTTGTGCCAGTTGCGTCAAACAAACTTGTGCCAGTTGCGTAGAACAAACTTTTCCCAGTTACGTAGAAAAAACTTGTGCCAGTTTTGTCAAACAAACTTGTGCCAGTTGCGTCAAACAATCTTGGGCCAGTTGCGTAGAACAAACTTGTGCCAGTTTCGTCAAAGAAACTTGTGCCAGTTGCATAAAACAAACTTGTGCCAGTTGCGTCAAATAAACTTGTGCCAGTTGCGTGGAACAAACTTGTGCCAGTTACGTAGAACAAACTTGTGCCAGTTTTGTCAAACAAACTTGTGCCAGTTGCGTCAAACAAACTTGTGTCAGTTGCGTCGAACAAACTTGTGCCAGTTGTGTAGAACAACCTTGTGCCAGTTGCGTCAAACAACCTTGTGCCAGTTGCATCAAACAAACTTGTGCCAGTTGCGTCAAAAAAACTTGTGCCAGTTGCGTCAAACAAACTTTTGCCTGTTGGGTCGAACAAACTTGTGCCAGTTGCGTTAAACAAACTTGTGACAGTTGCGTCGAACAAACTTGTGCCATTTGCATCGAACAAACTTGTGCCAGTTGTGTCGAACAAGCTATTGCCAGTTGCGTCAAACAAACTTGTGCCAGTTGCATCGAACAAACTTGTGCCAGTTGCGTAGAACAAACTGTGCCAGTTGTGTCAAACAAACTTGTGCCACTTGCGCCGAACAAACTTATGCCTGTTGCGTAGAACAAACTTTTGCCAGTTGCGTAGAACAAACTTGTGCCAGTTGTGTCAAACAAACTTGTGTCAGCTGTGTAGAACAAACTTGTGCCAGTTGCGTAGAACAAACTTGTGCCAGTTATGTAGAACAAGCCTTTGCTAGTTGCGTAGAACAAACTTGTGCCAGTTGCATAGAACAAACTTGTGTGAGTTGCGTCAAACAAACTTCTGCCAGTTGCATAAAACAAACTTGTGCCAGTTGCGTAGAACAAACTTGTGCCAGTTGCGTAGAACAAACTTGTGAGAGTTGTTTCAAACAAACTTTTGCCAGTTGCGTCAAACAAACTTGGGCCAGTTGCGTCGAACAAACTTGTGCCAGTTGCTTTGAACAAACTTGTGCCAGTTGCATTGAACAATCTTGACCCTGTTGCGTCGAACAAACTTGTGCCAGTTGCGTAGAAAAACTTGTGCCAGTTGCGTCAAACAAACTTGTGCCAGTTGCATAGAACAAACTTGTGCCAGTTGTGTAGAGCAACCTTGTGCCAGTTGTGTCAAACAACCTTGTGCCAGTTGCGTCAAACAAACTTGTGCCAGTTGCATCAAACAAATTTATGCCAGTTGCGTCGAACACACTTGTGCCAGTTGCGTCGGACGAACTTGTGCCAATTGCGTCGAACAAACTTGTGCCAGTTGCGTAGAACAAACTTGTGCCAGTTGTGTCAAACAAACTTGTGCCAGTTGCATAAAACAAACTAGTGCCAGTTGCATCGAACAAACTTGTGCCAGTTGCATAGAACAAACTTGTGCCAGTTGCGTAGAACAAACTTGTGCCAGTTTCGTCAAAGAAACTTGTGCCAGTTGCGTCAAATAAACTTGTGCCAGTTGCGTAGAACAAACTTGTGCCAGTTTTGTCAAACAAACTTGTGCCAGTTGCGTCAAACAAACTTGTGTCAGTTGCGTCGAACAAACTTGTGCCAGTTGTGTAGAACAACCTTGTGCCAGTTGCGTCAAACAACCTTGTGCCAGTTGCATCAAACAAACTTGTGCCAGTTGCGTCAAAAAAACTTGTGCCAGTTGCGTCAAACAAACTTTTGCCTGTTGGGTCGAACAAACTTGTGCCAGTTGCGTTAAACAAACTTGTGACAGTTGCGTCGAACAAACTTGTGCCATTTGCATCGAACAAACTTGTGCCAGTTGTGTCGAACAAGCTATTGCCAGTTGCGTCAAACAAACTTGTGCCAGTTGCATCGAACAAACTTGTGCCAGTTGCGTAGAACAAACTGTGCCAGTTGTGTCAAACAAACTTGTGCCACTTGCGTCGAACAAACTTATGCCTGTTGCGTAGAACAAACTTTTGCCAGTTGCGTAGAACAAACTTGTGCCAGTTGTGTCAAACAAACTTGTGTCAGTTGTGTAGAACAAACTTGTGCCAGTTGAGTAGAACAAACTTGTGCCAGTTATGTAGAACAAACCTTTGCTAGTTGCGTAGAACAAACTTGTGCCAGTTGCATAGAACAAACTTGTGTGAGTTGCGTCAAACAAACTTCTGCCAGTTGCATAAAACAAACTTGTGCCAGTTGCGTAGAACAAACTTGTGCCAGTTGCGTAGAACAAACTTGTGAGAGTTGTTTCAAACAAACTTTTGCCAGTTGCGTCAAACAAACTTGGGCCAGTTGCGTCGAACAAACTTGTGCCAGTTGCTTTGAACAAACTTGTGCCAGTTGCGTTGAACAATCTTGTGCCAGTTGCGTCGAACAAACTTGTGCCAGTTGCGTAGAAAAACTTGTGCCAGTTGCGTCAAACAAACTTGTGCCAGTTGCATAGAACAAACTTGTGCCAGTTGTGTAGAGCAACCTTGTGCCAGTTGTGTCAAACAACCTTGTGCCAGTTGCGTCAAACAAACTTGTGCCAGTTGCATCAAACAAATTTATGCCAGTTGCGTCGAACACACTTGTGCCAGTTGCGTCGGACGAACTTGTGCCAATTGCGTCGAACAAACTTGTGCCAGTTGCGTAGAACAAACTTGGGCCAGTTGTGTCAAACAAACTTGTGCCAGTTGCATAAAACAAACTAGTGCCAGTTGCATCGAACAAACTTGTGCCAGTTGCATAGAACAAACTTGTGCCAGTTACGTAGAAATAACTTGTGCCAGTTGTGTCAGACAAACTTGTGCCTGTTGCGTTGAACAAATTTGTGCCAGTTCCGTAGAACAAACTTGTGCCAGTTGCGTAGAACAAACTTGTGCCAGTTGCATAGAACAAACTTGTGCCAGTTGCGTCGAACAAACTTGTGCCAGTTTCGTCGAACAAACTTGTGCCAGTTGCGTAGAACAAACTTGTGCCAAACAAACTTGTGCCAGTTGCATCAAACAAACTTGGGACAGTTGCGTCGAAGAAACTTGTGCCAGTTGCGTAGAACAAACTTGTGCCAGTTGCTTAGAACAAACTTGTGCCAGTTGCGTAGAACAAACTTGTGCCAGTTGCATCGAACAAACTTGTGCCAGTTGCGTCGAACAAGCTTGTGCCAGTTGCGTCAAACAAACTTGTGAAAGTTGCATCGAACAAACTTGTGCCAGTTGCGTAGAACAAACTTGTGCCAGTTGTGTCAAACAAACTTGTGCCAGTTGCATAGAAGAAACTTGTGCCACTTGCGTCGAACAAACTTGTGCCAGTTGCGTAGAACAAACTTTTGCCTGTTGCGTAGAACAAACTTGTGCATGTTGTGTCAAACAAACTTGTACCAGTTGTGTAGAACAAACTTGTGCCAGTTGCGTAGAACAAATTTGTGCTAGTTACGTAGAACAAACTTGTGTCAGTTGCGTCGAACAAACTTGTGCCAGTTGCGTCGAACAAACTTGTGCCAGTTGTGTAGAACAAACTTGTGCCAGTTGTGTCAATCAAACTTGTGCCAGTTGCGTCAAACAAACTTGGGCCAGTTGCGTCGAACAAACTTGTGCCAGTTGCGTCGAAGAAACTTCTGCCAGTTGCGTAGAACAAACTTGTGCCAGTTGCGTCAAACAAACTTGTGCCAGTTGCGTAGAACAAACTTGTGCCAGTTGTGTAGAGCAACCTTGTGCCAGTTGCGTCAAATAACCTTGTGCCAGTTGCGTCAAACAAACTTGTGCCACTTGCGTCAAACAAATTTAGGCCAGTTGCATAGAACAAACTTGTGCCAGTTGCGTAGAACAAACTTGAGCCAGTTGCATTGAACAAACTTGTGCCAGTTGCGTCGAACATACTTGTGCCAGTTGCGTCGGACAAACTTGTGCCAATTGCGTCGAACAAACTTGAACCAATTGCGTAGAACAAACTTGTGCCAGTTGTGTCAAACAAACTTGTGCCAGTTGCATAAAACAAACTTTTGCCAGTTGCGTCGAACAAACTTGTGCCAGTTGCATAGAACAAACTTGTGCCAGTTACGTAGAACAAACTTGTGCCAGTTGTGTCAGACAAACTTGTGCCAGTTGCGTAGAACAAACTTGTGCCAGTTCCATAGAACAAACTTGTGCTAGTTGCGTAGAACAAACTTGTGCTAGTTGCGTAGAACAAACTTGTGCCAGTTGCGCCGAACAAACTTGTGCCAGTTGCGTCAAACAAACTTGTGCCAGTTTCGTCGAACAAACTTGTGCCAGTTGCGTAGAACAAACTTATGCCAGTTGTGTCAAACAAACTTGTGCCAGTTGCGTCAAAGAAACTTGGGACAGTTGCGTCGAACAAACTTGTGCCAGTTGCGTCGAAGAAACTTGTGCCAGTTGCGTAGAACAAACTTGTGCCAGTTGCGTAGAACAAACTTGTGCCAGTTGCATAGAACAAACTTGTGCCAGTTTTGTAGAACAACCTTGTGCCAGTTGCGTCAAACAACCTTGTGCCAGTTGCATCAAACAAACTTGTGCCAGTTGCGTAGAACAAACTTGTGCCAGTTGCGTAGAACAAACTTGTGCCAGTTGCATAGAATAAACTTGAGCCAGTTTTGTATAACAACCTTGTGCCAGTTGCGTCAAACAGACTTGTGCCAATTGCGTCAAACAACCTTGTGCCAGTTGCGTCAAAAAAACTTGTGCCAGTTGTGTCAAACAAACTTGTGCCAGTTGGGTAGAATAAACTTGTGCCAGTTGCGTTAAACAAACTTGTGCCAGTTGCGTCGAACAAACTTGTGCCAGTTGCGTCGAACAAACTTGTGCCAGTTGCGTCAAACAACCTTGTGCCAGTTGCGTAGAACAAACTTGTGCCAGTTGCGTAGAACAAACTTGTGCCAGTTGCATAGAACAAACTTTTGCCACTTGCGTCGAAGAAACTTGTGCCAGTTGCGCAGAACAAACTTTTGCCAGTTGCGTAGAACAAACTTGTGCCAGTTTTGTCAAACAAACTTGTGCCAGTTGCATCAAACAAACTTGTGCCAGTTGCGTCGAACAAACTTGTGCCAGTTCCGTGGAACAAACTTGTGCCAGTTGAGTAGAACAAACTTGTGCCAGTTGTGTAGAACAATCTTGTGCCAGTTTCGTAGAACAAACTTGTGCCAGTTGCGTCAAACAAACTTGGGCCAGTTGCGTAGAACAAACTTGTGCCAGTTGCGGAGAACAAACTTGTGCCAGTTGCATCAAACAATCTTGTGCCAATTGCGAAGAACAAACTTGTGCCTGTTGCATAGAACAAAATTGTGCCAGTTGCGTAGAACAACTTTGTGCCAGTTGCGTAGAACAAACTTGTGCCAGTTGCGTAGAACAAACTTGTGCCAGTTGCGCAGAACAAACTTGTGCCAGTTGCGTAGAACAAACTTGTGTCAGTTGCGTAGAACAAACTTGTGCCAGTTGCGTCAAACAAACTTGGGCCAGTTGCGTAGAACAAACTTGTGCCAGTTGCGAACTACAAACTTGTGCCAGTTTTGTAGGACAAACTTGTGCCAGTTGCGTCAAACAAACTTGTGCCAGTTGCGTAGAACAAACTTGCGCCAGTTGCGAACTACAATCTTGTGCCAGTTTCGTAGGACAAACTTGTGCCAGTTGCGTCAAACAAACTTGTGCCAGTTGCGTAGAACAAACTTGTGCCAGTTGCGAACTACAAACTTATGCCAGTTTCGTAGGACAAACTTGTGCCAGTTGCGTCAAACAAACTTGTGCCATTTGCGTAGAACAAACTTGTGCCAGTTGCGAACTACAAACTTGTGCCAGTTTCGTAGGACAAACTTGTGCCAGTTGCGTCAAACAAACTTGTGCCAGTTGCGTAGGACAAACTTGCGCCAGTTGCATAGAACAAAATTGTGCCACTTGCGTAGAACAACTTTGTGCCAGTTGCGTAGAACAATCTTGTGCCAGTTGCGTGGAACAAACTTGTGCTAGTTGCGTAGAACAAACTTGTGCCAGTTGCGTAGAACAAAATTGTGTCAGTTGCGTAGAACAAACTTGTGTCAGTTGCGTCAAACAAACTTGTGCCAGTTGCGTAGAACAAATTTGTGCCAGTTGCGAACTACAAACTTGTGCCAGTTTCGTAGGACAAACTTGTGCCAGTTGCGTCAAACAAACTTGTGCCAGTTGCATAGAACAAACTTGTGCCAGTTGAGAACTAAAAACTTGTGCCACTTGCGTAGGACAAACTTGTGCCAGTTGCGTCAAAGAAACTTGTGCCAGTTGCATCAAATAAACTTGTGCCAGTTGCGCAGAACAAACTTGTGAAAGTTGCGTAGAACAAACTTGTGCCAGTTGCGTCGAACAAACTTGTGACAGTTGCGTTGAACAAACTTGTGCCAGTTGCGTCGAACAAACTTGTGCCAGTTGCGTTGAACAAACTTGTGCCAGTTACATAGAACAAACTTGTGCTAGTTGTGTCAAACAAACTTGTGCCAGTTGCATAGAACAAACTTGTGCCAGTTGCATAGAACAAACTTGTGCCAGTTGCGTCAAACAAACTAGTGCCAGTTGCGTGGAACAAACTTGTGCCAGTTGCGTAGAACAAACTTGTGCCAGTTGCGTCAAACAAACTAGTGCCAGTTGCGTTTAACAAACTTGTGCCAGTTGCGTCGAACAAACTTGTGCCAGTTGCGTTGAACAAACTTGTGCCAGTTACATAGAACAAACTTGTGCTAGTTGTGTCAAACAAACTTGTGCCAGTTGCATAGAACAAACTTGTGCCAGTTGCATAGAACAAACTTGTGCCATTTGCGTAGAACAAACTTGTGCCAGTTACGTAGAACAAACTTGTGCCAGTTGTGTCAAACAAACTTGTGCCAGTTGCATAGAACAAACTTGTGCCAGTTGCGTAGAACAAACTTGTGCCAGTTGCATAGAAAAAACTTGTGCCAGTTGCGTCAAACAAACTTGTGCCAGTTGCGTTAAACAAACTTGTGCCAGTTGCGTCAAACAAACTTGTGCCAGTTGCGTAGAACAAACTTGAGGCAGTTGCGTAGAACAAACGTGTGCCAGTTGCGTAGAACAAAATTGTGCCAGTTGCGCTGAACAAACTTGTGCCAGTTGTTTCAAACAAACTATTGCCAGTTGCGTCAAACAAACTTGGGCCAGTTGCGTCGAACAAACTTGTGCCAGTTGCGTAGAACAAACTTTGTGCCAGTTGTGTCAAACAAACTTTTCCCAGTTGCGTCAAACAAACATGGGCCAGTTGCGTCAAACAAATTTATGCCAGTTGCATAGAACAAACTTGTGCCAGTTGCGTAGAACAAACTTGTGCCAGTTGCATCGAACAAACTTGTGTCAGTTGCGTCGAACACACTTGTGACAGTTGCGTCGGACAAACTTGTGCCAATTGCGTCGAACAAACTTGTGCCAGTTGCGTAGAACAAACTTATGCCAGTTGCGTCGGACAAACTTGTGCCAGTTGCGTCGAACAAACTTGTGCCAGTTGCGTAGAACAAACTTGTGCCAGTTGTGTCAAACAAACTTTTGCCAGTTGCGTCAAACAAACTTGGGCCAGTTGCGTCGAACAAAATTGTGCCAGTTGTGTCGGACAAACTTGTGCCAGTTACGTAGAACATACTTGTGCCAGTTGCGAACTACAAAATTGTGCCAGTTGCGTTGAACAAACTTGTGCCAGTTGCGTCAAACAAACTTGGGCTAGTTGCGTTAAATAAACTTTTGCCAGTTGCGTCAAACAAACTTGTGCCTGTTGCGTTGAACAAACTTGTGCCAGTTGCGTAGAACAAATTTGAGCCAGTTGTGTAGAACAAACTTGTGCCAGTTGCGTAGAACAAACATTTTCCAGTTGCGTAGAACAAACTTGTGCCAGTTGCGTCGAACAAACTTGTGCCAGTTGCGTAGAACAAACTTGTGCCAGTAGCATAAAACAAACTTGTGCCACTTGCGTCGAACAAACTTGTGCCAGTTGCGCAGAACAAACTTTTGCCAGTTACGTAGAACAAACTTGTGCCAGTTTTGTCAAACAAACTTGTGCCAGTTGCGTAGAACAAACTTGTGCCCGTTACGTGGAACAAACTTGTGCCAGTTGCATAGAACAAACTTCTGCCAGTTGCGTCAAACAAACTTGGGCCAGTTGCGTAGAACAAACTTGTGCCAGTTGCGTCAAACAAACTTGTGCCAGTTGCGTAGAACAAACTTGAGCCAGTTGCGTAGAACAACCTTGTGCCAGTTACGTAGAACAAACTTGTGCCAGTTGTGTCAAACAAACTTGTGCCCGTAGAGTAGAACAAACTTATGCCAGTTGCGTAGAACAAACTTGTGCGAGTTGTGTCAAACAAACTTGGGCCAGTTGCGTAGAACAAACTTGTGCCAGATGCGTAGGACAAACATGTGCCATTTGTGTCAAACAAACTTGTGCTAGTTGCGTAAAACAAACTTGAGCCAGTTGCGTAGAACAAACTTGTGCCAGTTGCATCGAACAAACTTGTGCCAGTTGCGTGGAACAAACTTGTGCCAGTTGCGCAGAACAAACTTGTGCCAGTTAAGTCAAGCAGACTTGTGCCAGTTGCGTCAAACAAATTTATGCCAGTTGCATAGAACAAACTTGTGCCAGTTGCGTAGACCAAACTTGTGCCAGTTGCATCGAACAAACTTGTGCCAGTTGCGTCGAACACACTTGTGCCAGTTGTGTCGGACAAACTTGTGCCAATTGCGTCGAACAAACTTATGCCAGTTGCGTAGAACAAACTTCTGCCAGTTGTGTCAAACAAACTTGTGCCAGTTCCATAAAACAAACTTGTGCCAGTTGCGTCGAACAAACTTGTGTCCAGTTGCGTAGAACAAACTTCTGCCAGTTACGTAGAACAAACTTGTGCCAGTTTTGTCAAACAAACTTATGCCAGTTGCGTCAAACAATCTTGGGCCAGTTGCTTGAGCAAACTTGTGCCAGTTTCGTCAAAGAAACTTGTGCCAGTTGCATAAAACAAACTTGTGCCAGTTGCGTCGAACAAACTTTTGCCAGTTGCGTAGAACAAACTTGTGCCAGTTACGTAGAACAAACTTGTGCCTGTTTTGTCAAACAAACTTGTGCCAGTTGTGTCAAACAACCTTGTGTCAGTTGCGTCGAACAAACTTGTGCCAGTTGTGTAGAACAACCTTGTGCCAGTTGCGTCAAACAACCTTGTGCCAGTTGCGTCAAACAAACTTGTGCCAGTTGTGTCGAACAAGCTTGTGCCAGTTGCGTCAAACAAAATTGTGCCAGTTGCATCGAACAAACTTGTGCCAGTTGCGTAGAACAAACTGTGCCAGTTGTGTCAAACAAACTTGTGCCACTTGCGTTGAACAAACTTGTGCCAGTTGTGTAGAACAAACTTTTGCCAGTTGCGTAGAACAAACTTGTGCCAGTTGTGTCAAACAAACTTGTGTCAGTTGCGTAGAACAAACTTGTGCCAGTTGCGTAGAACAAACTTGTGCCAGTTGCATAGAACAAACTTGTGTGAGTTGCGTCAAACAAACTTCTGCCAGTTGCATAAAACAAACTTGTGCCAGTTGCGTAGAACAAACTTGTGCCAGTTGCGTAGAACAAACTTGTTAGAGTTGTTTCAAACAAACTTTTGCCAGTTGCGTCAAACAAACTTGGGCCAGTTGCGTCGAACAAACTTGTGCCAGTTGCTTTGAACAAACTTGTGCCAGTTGCGTTGAACAATCTTGTGCCAGTTGCGAAGAACAAACTTGTGCCAGTTGCGTAGAACAAACTTGTGCCAGTTGTGTAGAACAATCTTGTGCCAGTTGCGTAGAACAAACTTGTGCCAGTTGCGTCAAACAAACTTGGGCCAGATGCGTAGAACAAACTTGTGCAGTTGCGTAGAACAAACTTGTGCCAGTTGCGTCAAACAATCTTGTGCCAGTTGCGAAGAACAAACTTGTGCCTGTTGCATAGAACAAAATTGTGCCAGTTGCGTAGAACAACTTTGTGCCAGTTGCGTAGAACAAACTTCTGCTAGTTGCGTAGAACAAACTTGTGCTAGTTGCGTAGAACAAACTTGTGCCAGTTGCGTAGAACAAACTTGTGTCAGTTGCGTAGAACAAACTTGTGCCAGTTGCGTCAAACAAACTTGGGCCAGTTGCGTAGAACAAACTTGTGCCAGTTGCGAACTACAAACTTATGCCAGTTTCGTAGAGCAAACTTGTGCCAGTTGCGTTAAACAAACTTGTGCCAGTTGCGTAGAACAAACTTGCGCCAGTTGCGAACTATAACTTTGTGCCAGTTGCGTAGGACAAACTTGTGCCAGTTGCGTCAAAGAAACTTTTGCTAGTTGCGTAGAACAAACTTGTGCCAGTTGCGTAGAACAAACTTGTGTCAGTTGCGTAGAACAAACTTGTGCCAGTTGCGTCAAACAAACTTGGGCCAGTTGCGTAGAACAAACTTGTGCCAGTTGCGTAGAACAAACTCGTGCCTGTTGCATCGAACAAACTTGTGCCAGTTGCGTAGAACAAACTTGGGCCAGTTGCGTAGAACAAACTTGTCCCAGTTGCGATGAACAAACTTGTGCCAGTTACGTCAAACAAACTTGTGCCAGTTGCGTCAAAGAAACTTGTGCCAATTGCATGAAATAAACTTGTGCCAGTTGCGCAGAACAAACTTGTGAAAGTTGCGTAGAACAAACGTGTGCCAGTTGCGTCGAACAAACTTGTGACAGTTGCGTTGAACAAACTTGTGCCAGTTGCGTCGAACAAACTTGTGCCAGTTGCATCAAACAAACTTTGCCAGTTGCGTAGAACAAACTTGTGCCAGTTGCGTAGAACAAAATTGTGCCAGTTGCGCTGAACAAAATTTTGCCGGTTGTTTCAAAGAAACTTGTGCCAGTTGCATCAAACAAACTTGTGCCAATTGCGTAGAACAAACTTGTGCCAGTTGCATCAAACAAACTAGTGCCAGTTGCGTTTAACAAACTTGTGCCAGTTGCGTAGAACAAACTTGTGCCAGTTGTGTCAAACAAAATTGTGCCAGTTGCGTAGAACAAACTTGTGCCAGTTGCGTAGAACAAACTTGTGCCAGTTGCGTAGAACAAACTTGTGCCAGTTGCGTCAAACAAACTTGTGCCAGTTGCATAGAACAAACTTGTGCCAGTTGCGTCAAACAAACTTGTGCCAGTTGCGTAGAACAAACTTGAGGCAGTTGCATAGAACAAACTTGTGCCAGTTGCATCAAACAAACTTGTGCCAGTTGCGTAGAACAAACTTGAGGCAGTTGCATAGAACAAACTTGTGCCAGTTGTGTCAAACAAACTTGTGCCAGTTGCGTAGAACAAAATTGTGCCAGTTGCGCTGAACAAACTTGTGCCAGTTATTTCAAACAAACTTTTGCCAGTTGCGTCAAACAAACTTGGGCCAGTTGCGTCGAACAAACTTGTGCCAGTTGCGTAGAACAAACTTTGTGAGAGTTGTGTCAAACAAACTTTTCCCAGTTGTGTCAAACAAACTTGGGCCAGTTGCGTCAAACAAATTTATGCCAGTTGCATAGAACAAACTTGTGCCAGTTGCGTAGAACAAACTTGTGCCAGTTGCATCGAACAAACTTGTGCCAGTTGCGTCGAACACACTTGTGACAGTTGCGTCGGACAAACTTGTGCCAATTGCGTCGAACAAACTTGTGCCAGTTGCGTAGAACAAACTTATGCCAGTTGCGTCGGACAAACTTGTGCCAGTTGCGTCGAACAAACTTGTGCCAGTTGCGTAGAACAAACTTTGTGAGAGTTGTGTCAAACAAACTTTTCCCAGTTGTGTCAAACAAACTTGGGCCAGTTGCGTCAAACAAATTTATGCCAGTTGCATAGAACAAACTTGTGCCAGTTGCGTAGAACAAACTTGTGCCAGTTGCATCGAACAAACTTGTGCCAGTTGCGTCGAACACACTTGTGACAGTTGCGTCGGACAAACTTGTGCCAATTGCGTCGAACAAACTTGTGCCAGTTGCGTAGAACAAACTTATGCCAGTTGCGTCGGACAAACTTGTGCCAGTTGCGTCGAACAAACTTGTGCCAGTTGCATAGAACAAACTTGTGCCAGTTGTGTCAAACAAACTTTTGCCTGTTGCGTCAAACAAACTTGGGCCAATTGCGTCGAACAAAATTGTGCCAGTTGTGTCGGACAAACTTGTGCCAGTTACGTAGAACATACTTGTGCCAGTTGCGTCGAACAAACTTGTGCCAGTTGCATCGAACAAACTTGTGTCAATTGCATAGAACAAACTTGTGCCAGTTTCGTCGAACAAACTTGTGCCAGTTTCGTCGAACCAACTTGCGCCAGTTGCGTAGAACAAACTTGTGCCAGTTGTGTCAGTTAAACTTCTGCCAGTTGCGTCAAACAAGTTTGGGCCAGTTGCGTAGAACAAACTTGTGCCAGTTGCGTCGAAGAAACTTGTGCCCTTTGCGTAGAAAAAACTTGTGCCAGTTGTGTCAAACAAACTTGTGCCAGTTGCATAGAACAAACTTGTGCCAGTTGTGTAGAGCAACCTTGTGCCAGTTGCGTCAAACAACCTTGTGCCAGTTGCGTCAAACAAACTTGTGCCAGTTGCGTCAAACAAACTTGTGCCAGTTGCATAGAACAAACTTGTGCCAGTTGCGTAGAACAAACTTGTGCCAGTTGCATCGAACAAACTTGTGCCAGTTGCGTCGAACACACTTGTGCCAGTTGCGTCGGACAAACTTGTGCCAATTGCGTCGAACAAACTTGTGCCAGTTGCATAGAACAAACTTGTGCCAGTTGTGTCAAACAAACTTGTGCCAATTGCATAAAACAAACTTTTGCCAGTTGCGTCGAACAAACTTGTGCCAGTTGCATAGAACAAACTTGTGCCAGTTACGTAGAACAAACTTGTGCCAGTTGTGTCAGACAAACTTGTGCCAGTTACGTAGAACAAACTTGTGCCAGTTCCATAGATCAAACTTGTGCTAGTTGCGTAGAACAAAGTTGTGCCAGTTGCGTAGAACAAACTTGTGCCAGTTTCGTCGAACAAACTTGTGCCAGTTGCGTAGAACAAACTTGTGCCAGTTGTGTCAAACAAACTTGTGCCAGTTGCGTCAAACAAACTTGGGCCAGTTGCGTCGAACAAACTTGTGCCAGTTGCGTCGAAGAAACTTGTGCCAGTTGCGTAGAACAAACTTGTGCCAGTTGCGTAGAACAAACTTGTGCCAGTTGCGTAGAACAAACTTGTGCCAGTTGCATAGAACAAACTTGTGCCAGTTTTGTAGAACAACCTTGTGCCAGTTGCGTCAAACAACCTTGTGCCAGTTGCATCAAACAAACTTGTGCCAGTTGCGTAGAACAAACTTGTGCTAGTTGCGTAGAACAAACTTGTGCCAGTTGCATAGAACAAACTTGTGCCAGTTTTGTAGAACAACCTTGTGCCAGTTGCGTCAAAGAGACTTGTGCCAATTGCGTCAAACAACCTTGTGCCAGTTGCGTCAAAAAAACTTGTGCCAGTTGTGTCAAACAAACTTGTGCCAGTTGGGTCGAATAAGCTTGTGCCAGTTGCATTAAACAAACTTGTGCCAGTTGCGTCGAACAAACTTGTGCCAGTTGCGTCGAACAAACTTGTGCCAGTTACGTCAAACAAACTTATGCCAGTTGCATCGAACAAACTTGTGCCAGTTGCATAGAAAAAACTTGTGCCAGTTGCATAGAACAAACTTTTGCCACTTGCGTCGAACAAACTTGTGCCAGTTGCGCAGAACAAACTTTTGCCAGTTGCGTAGAACAAACTTGTAATAGTTTTGTGAAACAAACTTGTGCCAGTTGCGTATAACAATCTTGTGCCCGTTACGTGGAACAAACTTGTGCCAGTTGCATAGAACAAACTTCTGCCAGTTGCGTCAAACAAACTTGGGCCAGTTCCATCGAACAAACTTGGGCCAGTTGCATCAAACAAACTTGTGCCAGTTGCGTCAAACAAACTTGTGCCAGTTGCGTAGAAGAAACTTGTGCCAGTTGCGTCGAACAAACTTGTGCCAGTTCCGTGGAACAAACTTGTGCCAGTTGCGTAGAACAAACTTGTGCCAGTTGTGTAGAACAATCTTGTGCCAGTTGCGAAGAAAAAACTTGTGCCTGTTGCATAGAACAAAATTGTGCCAGTTGCGTAGAACAAACTTGTGCTAGTTGCGTAGAACAAACTTGTGCCAGTTGCATAGAACAAACTTGTGTCAGTTGCGTAGAACAAACTTGTGCCAGTTGCGTCAAACAAACTTGGGCCTGTTGCGTAGAACAAACTTGTGCCAGTTGCGAACTACAAACTTGTGCCAGTTTCGTAGGACAAACTTGTGCCAGTTGCGTCAAACAAACTTGTGCCAGTTGCGTAGAACAAACTTGCGCCAGTTGCGAACTACAATCTTGTGCCACTTGCGTAGGACAATCTTGTGCCAGTTGCGTCAAAGAAACTTGTGACAGTTGCATCAAATAAACTTGTTCCAGTTGCGTCAAATAAACTTGTGCCAGTTACGTAGAACAACTTTGTGCCAGTTGAATAGAACAAAATTGTGCCAGTTGTGTAGAACAACTTTGTGCCAGTTGCGTAGAACAAACTTGTGCCAGTTGCGTAGAACAAACTTGTGCTAGTTGCGTAGAACAAACTTGTGCCAGTTGCGTAGAACAAACTTGTGTCAGTTGCGTAGAACAAACTTGTGCCAGTTGCGTCAAATCAACTTGGGCCAGTTGCGTAGAACAAACTTGTGCCAGTTGCGAACTACAAACTTGTGCCAGTTTCGTAGGACAAACTTGTGCCAGTTGCGTCAAACAAACTTGTGCCAGTTGCGTAGAACAAACTTGTGCCAGTTGAGAACTACAAACTTGTGCTACTTGCATAGGACAAACTTGTGCCTGTTGCATCAAAGAAACTTGTGCCAGTTGCATCAAATAAACTTGTGCCAGTTGCGCAGAACAAACTTGTGAAAGTTGCGTAGAACAAACTTGTGCCAGTTGCGTCGAACAAACTTGTGACAGTTGCGTTGAACAAACTTGTGCCAGTGGCGTCGAACAAACTTGTGCCAGTTGCATCAAACAAACTTGTGCCAGTTGCGTAGAACAAACTTGTGCCAGTTGCGTCAAACAAACTAGTGCCAGTTGCGTTTAACAAACTTGTGCCAGTTGCGTAGAACAAACTTGTGCCAGTTGTATCAAACAAACGTGTGCTAGTTGCGTCGAACAAACTTGTGCCAGTTGCGTTGAACAAACTTGTGCCAGTTACGTAGAACAAACTTGTGCTAGTTGTGTCAAACAAACTTGTGCCAGTTGCGTAGAACAAACTTGTGCCAGTTGCGTAGAACAAACTTGTGCCACTTGCGTAGAACAAACTTGTGCCAGTTACGTAGAACAAACTTGTGCCAGATGTGTCAAACAAACTTGTGCCAGTTGCGTAGAACAAACTTGTGCCAGTTGTGTAGAACAAACTTGTGCCAGTTGCGTCAAACAAACTTGTGCCAGTTGCGTCAAACAAACTTGTGCCAGTTGCATAGAACAAACTTGTGCCAGTTGCGTCAAACAAACTTGTGCCAGTTGCGTAGAACAAACTTGAGGCAGTTGCGTAGAACAAACGTGTGCCAGTTGCGTAGAACAAAATTGTGCCAGTTGCGCTGAACAAAATTGTGCCGGTTGTTTCAAAGAAACTTTTGCCAGTTGCGTCAAACAAACTTGTGCCAGTTGCGTAGAACAAACTTGTGCCAGTTGCGTCAAACAAACTTGTGCCAGTTGCATAGAACAAACTTGTGCCAGTTGCGTCAAACAAACTTGTGCCAGTTGCGTAGAACAAGCTTGAGGCAGTTGCGTAGAACAAATGTGTGCCAGTTGCGTAGAACAAAATTGTGCCAGTTGCGCTGACCAAACTTGTGCCAGTTGTTTCAAACAAACTTTTGCCAGTTGCGTCAAACAAACTTGGGCCAGTTGCGTCGAACAAACTTTTGCCAGTTGCGTAGAACAAACTTTGTGCCAGTTGTGTCAAACAAACTTTTCCCAGTTGCGTCAAACAAACTTGGGCCAGTTGCGTCAAACAAATTTATGCCAGTTGCATAGAACAAACTTGTGCCAGTTGTGTAGAACAAACTTGGGCCAGTTGCGTCGAACACACTTGTGACAGTTGCGTCGGACAAACTTGTGCCAATTGCGTCGAACAAACTTGTGCCAGTTCGTCGAACAAACTTATGCCAGTTGCGTCGGACAAACTTGTGCCAGTTGCGTCGAACAAACTTGTGCCAGTTGCGTAGAACAAACTTGTGCCAGTTGTGTCAAACAAACTTTTGCCAGTTGCGTCAAGGAAACTTGGGCCAGTTGCGTCGAACAAAATTGTGCCAGTTGTGTCGGACAAACTTGTGCCAGTTACGTAGAACATACTTGTGCCAGTTGCGAACTACAAACTTGTGCCAGTTGCGTTGAACAAACTTGGGCCAGTTGCGTCAAACAAACTTGTGCTAGTTGCGTCAAACAAACTTGTGCTAGTTGCGTTAAACAAAATTTTGCCAGTTGCGTCAAACAAACTTGTGCCAGTTGCGTAGAACAAACTTGTGCCAGTTGCATCGAACAAACTTGTGCTTGTTGCGTAGAACAAACTTGTGCCAGTTGCATAGAACAAACTTGTGCCACTTGCGTCGAACAAACTTGTGCCAGTTGCGCAGAACAAACTTTTGCCAGTTACGTAGAACAAACTTGTGCCAGTTGTGTCAAACAAACTTGTGCCAGTTGCGTAGAACAAACTTGTGCCCGTTACGTGGAACAAACTTGTGCCAGTTGCATAGAACAAACTTCTGCCAGTTGCGTTAAACAAACTTGGGCCAGTTGCGTAGAACAAACTTGTGCCAGTTGCCTCAAACAAACTTGTGCCAGTTGCGTCAAACAAACTTGTGCCAGTTGTGTAGAACAAACTTGAGCCAGTTGCGTAGAACAACCTTGTGCCAGTTACGTAGAACAAACTTGTGCCAGTTGTGTCAAACAAACTTGTGCCAGTAGCGTAGAACAAACTTATGCCAGTTGCGTAGAACAAACTTGTGCGAGTTGTGTCAAACAAACTTGGGCCAGTTGCGTAGAACAAACTTGTGCTAGATGCGTAGGACAAACATGTGCCAGTTGTGTCAAACAAACTTGTGCTAGTTGCGTAAAACAAACTTGAGCCAGTTGCGTAGAACAAACTTGTGCCAGTTGCATCGAACAAACTTGTGCCAGTTGCGTGGAACAAATTTGTGCCAGTTGCGCAGAACAAACTTGTGCCAGTTAAGTCAAACAGACTTGTGCCAGTTGCGTCAAACAAATTTATGCCAGTTGCATAGAACAAACTTGTGCCAGTTGCGTAGACCAAACTTGTGCCAGTTGCATCGAACAAACTTGTGCCAGTTGCGTCGAACACACTTGTGCCAGTTGTGTCGGACAACTTGTGCCAATTGCGTCGAACAAACTTGTGCCAGTTGCGTAGAACAAACTTGTGCCAGTTGTGTCAAACAAACTTGTGCCAATTGCATAAAACAAACTTTTGCCAGTTGCGTCGAACAAACTTGTGCCAGTTGCATAGAACAAACTTGTGCCAGTTACGTAGAACAAACTTGTGCCAGTTGTGTCAGACAAACTTGTGCCAGTTACGTAGAACAAACTTGTGCCAGTTCCATAGATCAAACTTGTGCTAGTTGCGTAGAACAAAGTTGTGCCAGTTGCGTAGAACAAACTTGTGCCAGTTTCGTCGAACAAACTTGTGCCAGTTGCGTAGAACAAACTTGTGCCAGTTGTGTCAAACAAACTTGTGCCAGTTGCGTCAAACAAACTTGGGCCAGTTGCGTCGAACAAACTTGTGCCAGTTGCGTCGAAGAAACTTGTGCCAGTTGCGTAGAACAAACTTGTGCCAGTTGCGTAGAACAAACTTGTGCCAGTTGCGTAGAACAAACTTGTGCCAGTTGCATAGAACAAACTTGTGCCAGTTTTGTAGAACAACCTTGTGCCAGTTGCGTCAAACAACCTTGTGCCAGTTGCATCAAACAAACTTGTGCCAGTTGCGTAGAACAAACTTGTGCTAGTTGCGTAGAACAAACTTGTGCCAGTTGCATAGAACAAACTTGTGCCAGTTTTGTAGAACAACCTTGTGCCAGTTGCGTCAAAGAGACTTGTGCCAATTGCGTCAAACAACCTTGTGCCAGTTGCGTCAAAAAAACTTGTGCCAGTTGTGTCAAACAAACTTGTGCCAGTTGGGTCGAATAAGCTTGTGCCAGTTGCATTAAACAAACTTGTGCCAGTTGCGTCGAACAAACTTGTGCCAGTTGCGTCGAACAAACTTGTGCCAGTTACGTCAAACAAACTTATGCCAGTTGCATCGAACAAACTTGTGCCAGTTGCATAGAAAAAACTTGTGCCAGTTGCATAGAACAAACTTTTGCCACTTGCGTCGAACAAACTTGTGCCAGTTGCGCAGAACAAACTTTTGCCAGTTGCGTAGAACAAACTTGTAATAGTTTTGTGAAACAAACTTGTGCCAGTTGCGTATAACAATCTTGTGCCCGTTACGTGGAACAAACTTGTGCCAGTTGCATAGAACAAACTTCTGCCAGTTGCGTCAAACAAACTTGGGCCAGTTCCATCGAACAAACTTGGGCCAGTTGCATCAAACAAACTTGTGCCAGTTGCGTCAAACAAACTTGTGCCAGTTGCGTAGAAGAAACTTGTGCCAGTTGCGTCGAACAAACTTGTGCCAGTTCCGTGGAACAAACTTGTGCCAGTTGCGTAGAACAAACTTGTGCCAGTTGTGTAGAACAATCTTGTGCCAGTTGCGAAGAAAAAACTTGTGCCTGTTGCATAGAACAAAATTGTGCCAGTTGCGTAGAACAAACTTGTGCTAGTTGCATAGAACAAACTTGTGCCAGTTGCATAGAACAAACTTGTGTCAGTTGCGTAGAACAAACTTGTGCCAGTTGCGTCAAACAAACTTGGGCCTGTTGCGTAGAACAAACTTGTGCCAGTTGCGAACTACAAACTTGTGCCAGTTTCGTAGGACAAACTTGTGCCAGTTGCGTCAAACAAACTTGTGCCAGTTGCGTAGAACAAACTTGCGCCAGTTGCGAACTACAATCTTGTGCCACTTGCGTAGGACAATCTTGTGCCAGTTGCGTCAAAGAAACTTGTGACAGTTGCATCAAATAAACTTGTTCCAGTTGCGTCAAATAAACTTGTGCCAGTTACGTAGAACAACTTTGTGCCAGTTGAATAGAACAAAATTGTGCCAGTTGTGTAGAACAACTTTGTGCCAGTTGCGTAGAACAAACTTGTGCCAGTTGCGTAGAACAAACTTGTGCTAGTTGCGTAGAACAAACTTGTGCCAGTTGCGTAGAACAAACTTGTGTCAGTTGCGTAGAACAAACTTGTGCCAGTTGCGTCAAATCAACTTGGGCCAGTTGCGTAGAACAAACTTGTGCCAGTTGCGAACTACAAACTTGTGCCAGTTTCGTAGGACAAACTTGTGCCAGTTGCGTCAAACAAACTTGTGCCAGTTGCGTAGAACAAACTTGTGCCAGTTGAGAACTACAAACTTGTGCTACTTGCATAGGACAAACTTGTGCCTGTTGCATCAAAGAAACTTGTGCCAGTTGCATCAAATAAACTTGTGCCAGTTGCGCAGAACAAACTTGTGAAAGTTGCGTAGAACAAACTTGTGCCAGTTGCGTCGAACAAACTTGTGACAGTTGCGTTGAACAAACTTGTGCCAGTGGCGTCGAACAAACTTGTGCCAGTTGCATCAAACAAACTTGTGCCAGTTGCGTAGAACAAACTTGTGCCAGTTGCGTCAAACAAACTAGTGCCAGTTGCGTTTAACAAACTTGTGCCAGTTGCGTAGAACAAACTTGTGCCAGTTGTATCAAACAAACGTGTGCTAGTTGCGTCGAACAAACTTGTGCCAGTTGCGTTGAACAAACTTGTGCCAGTTACGTAGAACAAACTTGTGCTAGTTGTGTCAAACAAACTTGTGCCAGTTGCGTAGAACAAACTTGTGCCAGTTGCGTAGAACAAACTTGTGCCACTTGCGTAGAACAAACTTGTGCCAGTTACGTAGAACAAACTTGTGCCAGATGTGTCAAACAAACTTGTGCCAGTTGCGTAGAACAAACTTGTGCCAGTTGTGTAGAACAAACTTGTGCCAGTTGCGTCAAACAAACTTGTGCCAGTTGCGTCAAACAAACTTGTGCCAGTTGCATAGAACAAACTTGTGCCAGTTGCGTCAAACAAACTTGTGCCAGTTGCGTAGAACAAATTTGAGGCAGTTGCGTAGAACAAACGTGTGCCAGTTGCGTAGAACAAAATTGTGCCAGTTGCGCTGAACAAAATTGTGCCGGTTGTTTCAAAGAAACTTTTGCCAGTTGCGTCAAACAAACTTGTGCCAGTTGCGTAGAACAAACTTGTGCCAGTTGCGTCAAACAAACTTGTGCCAGTTGCATAGAACAAACTTGTGCCAGTTGCGTCAAACAAACTTGTGCCAGTTGCGTAGAACAAGCTTGAGGCAGTTGCGTAGAACAAATGTGTGCCAGTTGCGTAGAACAAAATTGTGCCAGTTGCGCTGACCAAACTTGTGCCAGTTGTTTCAAACAAACTTTTGCCAGTTGCGTCAAACAAACTTGGGCCAGTTGCGTCGAACAAACTTTTGCCAGTTGCGTAGAACAAACTTTGTGCCAGTTGTGTCAAACAAACTTTTCCCAGTTGCGTCAAACAAACTTGGGCCAGTTGCGTCAAACAAATTTATGCCAGTTGCATAGAACAAACTTGTGCCAGTTGTGTAGAACAAACTTGGGCCAGTTGCGTCGAACACACTTGTGACAGTTGCGTCGGACAAACTTGTGCCAATTGCGTCGAACAAACTTGTGCCAGTTCGTCGAACAAACTTATGCCAGTTGCGTCGGACAAACTTGTGCCAGTTGCGTCGAACAAACTTGTGCCAGTTGCGTAGAACAAACTTGTGCCAGTTGTGTCAAACAAACTTTTGCCAGTTGCGTCAAGGAAACTTGGGCCAGTTGCGTCGAACAAAATTGTGCCAGTTGTGTCGGACAAACTTGTGCCAGTTACGTAGAACATACTTGTTCCAGTTGCGAACTACAAACTTGTGCCAGTTGCGTTGAACAAACTTGGGCCAGTTGCGTTAAACAAAATTTTGCCAGTTGCGTCAAACAAACTTGTGCCAGTTGCGTAGAACAAACTTGTGCCAGTTGCATCGAACAAACTTGTGCTTGTTGCGTAGAACAAACTTGTGCCAGTTGCATAGAACAAACTTGTGCCACTTGCGTCGAACAAACTTGTGCCAGTTGCGCAGAACAAACTTTTGCCAGTTACGTAGAACAAACTTGTGCCAGTTGTGTCAAACAAACTTGTGCCAGTTGCGTAGAACAAACTTGTGCCCGTTACGTGGAACAAACTTGTGCCAGTTGCATAGAACAAACTTCTGCCAGTTGCGTTAAACAAACTTGGGCCAGTTGCGTAGAACAAACTTGTGCCAGTTGCCTCAAACAAACTTGTGCCAGTTGCGTCAAACAAACTTGTGCCAGTTGTGTAGAACAAACTTGAGCCAGTTGCGTAGAACAACCTTGTGCCAGTTACGTAGAACAAACTTGTGCCAGTTGTGTCAAACAAACTTGTGCCAGTAGCGTAGAACAAACTTATGCCAGTTGCGTAGAACAAACTTGTGCGAGTTGTGTCAAACAAACTTGGGCCAGTTGCGTAGAACAAACTTGTGCTAGATGCGTAGGACAAACATGTGCCAGTTGTGTCAAACAAACTTGTGCTAGTTGCGTAAAACAAACTTGAGCCAGTTGCGTAGAACAAACTTGTGCCAGTTGCATCGAACAAACTTGTGCCAGTTGCGTGGAACAAATTTGTGCCAGTTGCGCAGAACAAACTTGTGCCAGTTAAGTCAAACAGACTTGTGCCAGTTGCGTCAAACAAATTTATGCCAGTTGCATAGAACAAACTTGTGCCAGTTGCGTAGACCAAACTTGTGCCAGTTGCATCGAACAAACTTGTGCCAGTTGCGTCGAACACACTTGTGCCAGTTGTGTCGGACAACTTGTGCCAATTGCGTCGAACAAACTTGTGCCAGTTGCGTAGAACAAACTTGTGCCAGTTGTGTCAAACAAACTTGTGCCAGTTGCATAAAACAAACTTGTGCCAGTTGCGTCGAACAAACTTGTGCCAGTTGCGTCAAACTTGTTCCAGTTACGTAGAACAAACTTGTGCCAGTTTTGTCAAACAAACTTGTGCCAGTTGCGTCAAACAATCTTGGGCCAGTTGCGTCGAACAAACTTGTGCCAGTTTCGTCAAAGTAACTTGTGCCAGTTGCATAAAACAAACTTGTGCCAGTTGCGTAGAACAAACTTGTGCCAGTTGCGTAGAGCAAACTTGTGCCAGTTACGTAGAACAAACTTGTGCCAGTTTTGTCAAACAAACTTGTGCCAGTTGCGTCAAACAAACTTGTGTCAGTTGCGTCGAACAAACTTGTGCCAATTGTGTAGAACAACCTTGTGCCAGTTGCGTCAAACAATCTTGTGCCAGTTTTATCAAACAAACTTGTGCCAGTTGCGTCAAAAAAACTTGTGCCAGTTGAGTCAAACAAACTTTTGCCTGTTGGGTCGAATAAACTTGTGCCAGTTGCGTTAAACAAAATTTTGACAGTTGCGTCGAACAAACTTGTGCCATTTGCATCGGACAAACTTGTGCCACTTGTGTCGAACAAGCTTGTGCAAGTTGCGTCAAACAAACTTGTGCCAGTTGCATCGAACAAACTTGTGCCAGTTGCGTAGAACAAACTGTGCCAGTTGTGTCAAACAAACTTGTGCCACTTGCGTCGAACAAACTTGTGCCAGTTGCGTAGAACAAACTTTTGCCAGTTGCGTAGAACAAACTTGTGCCAGTTGTGTCAAACAAACTTGTGTCAGTTGTGTAGAACAAACTTGTGCCAGTTGCGTAGAACAAACTTGTGCCAGTTATGTAGAACAAACCTTTGCCAGTTGCGTAGAACAAACGTGTGCCAGTTGCATAGAACAAACTTGTGTGAGTTGCGTCAAACAAACTTCTGCCAGTTGCATAAAACAAACTTGTGCCAGTTGCATAGAACAAACTTGTGCCAGTTGCGTAGAACAAACTTGTGAGAGTTGTTTCAAACAAACTTTTGCCAGTTGCGTCAAACAAACTTGGGCCAGTAGCGTCGAACAAACTTGTGCCAGTTGCTTTGAACAAACTTGTGCCAGTTGCGTTGAAAAATCTTCTGCCAGTTGCGAAGAACAAACTTGTGCCAGTTGCGTAGAACAAACTTGTGCCAGTTGCGTCGAACAAACTTCTGCCAGTTGCATAGAACAAACTTGTGCCAGTTGCGTAGAAGAAACTTGGGCCACTTGCGAAAACAAACTTGTGCCAATTGCGACAAACAAGTTTGTGCCAGTTGCGTGAAACAAACTTGTGCCAGTTGCATCAAATAAACTTGTGCCAATTGCGTCGAACAAACTTGTTCCAGTTCCGTGGAACAAACTATTGCCAGTTGCGTAGAACAAACTTGTGCCAGTTGTGTAGAACAATCTTGTGCCAGTTGCGTAGAACAAACTTGTGCCACTTGCATCAAACAAACTTGGGCCAGTTGCGTAGAACAAACTTGTGCCAGTTGCGTAGAAGAAACTTGTGCCAGTTGCGTCAAACAATCTTGTGCCATTTGCGAAGAACAAACTTGTGCCAGTTGCGTAGAATAAACTTGTGCCAATTGCGTAGAACAAACTTGTGCCAGTTGCGTAGAACAAACTTGTGTCAGTTGCGTAGAACAAACTTGTGCCAGTTGCGTCAAACAAACTTGGGCCAGTTGCGTAGAACAAACTTGTGCCAGTTGCGAACTACAAACTTGTGCCAGTTTCGTAGGACAAACTTGTGCCAGTTGCGTCAAACAAACTTGTGCCAGTTGCGTAGAACAAACTTGTGCCAGTTGAGAACTACAAACTTGTGCCACTTGCGTAGGACAAACTTGTGCCAGTTGCGTCAAAGAAACTTGTGCCAGTTGCATCAAATAAACTTTTGCCAGTTGCGCAGAACAAACTTGTGAAAGTTGCGTAGAACAAACTTGTGCAAGTTGCGTCGAACAAACTTGTGCCAGTTGCGTTGAACAAACTTGTGCCAGTTGCGTCAAACAAACTTGTGCCAGTTGCATCAAACAAAGTTGTGCCAGTTGCGTAGAACAAACTTGTGCCAGTTGCGTCAAACAAACTAGTGCCAGTTGCGTTTAACAAACTTGTGCCAGTTGCGTAGAACAAACTTGTGCCAGTTGTGTCAAACAAACGTGTGCCAGTTGCATCGAACAAACTTGTGCCAGTTGCGTAGAACAAACTTGTGCTAGTTGTGTCAAACAAACTTGTGCCAGTTGCGTAGAACAAACTTGTGCCAGTTGCGTAGAACAAACTTATGCCAGTTGCGTAGAACAAACTTGTGCCAGTTACGTAGCACAAACTTGTGCCAGTTATGTCAAACAAACTTGTGCCAGTTGCGTAGAACAAACTTGTGCCAGTTGCGTAGAACAAACTTGTGCCAGTTGCGTAGAACAAACTTGTGCCAGTTGCGTCAAACAAACTTGTGCCAGTTGCATAGAACAAACTTGTGCCAGTTGCATCAAACAAACGTGTGCCAGTTGCGTAGAACAAACTTGAGGCAGTTGCGTAGAACAAACGTGTGCCAGTTGCGTAGAACAAAATTGTGCCAGTTGCGCTGAACAAACTTGTGCGAGTTGTTTCAAACAAACTTTTGTCAGTTGCGTCAAACAAACTTGGGCCAGTTGCGTCGAACAAACTTGTGCCAGTTGCGTAGAACAAACTTTGTGCCATTTGTGTCAAACAAACTTTTCCCAGTTGCGTCAAACAAACTTGGGGCAGTTGCGTCAAACAAATTTATGCCAGTTGCATAGAACAAACTTGTGCCAGTTGCGTAGAACAAACTTGTGCCAGTTGCATCGAACAAACTTGTGCCAGTTGCGTCGAAAACTCTTGTGACAGTTGCGTCGGACATACTTGTGCCAATTGCGTCGAACAAACTTGTGCCAGTTGCGTAGAACAAACTTATGCCAGTTGCGTCTGACAAACTTGTGCCAGTTGCGTCGAACAAACTTGCGCCAGTTGCGTAGAACAAACTTGTGCCAGTTGTGTCAAACAAACTTTTGCCAGTTGCGTCAAACAAACTTGGGCCAGTTGCGTTGAACAAAATTGTGCCAGTTGAGTCGGACAAACTTGTGCCAGTTACGTAGAACATACTTGTGCCAGTTGCGAACTACAAACTTGTGCCAGTTGCGTTGAACAAACTTGGGCCAGTTGCGTCAAACAAACTTGTGCTAGTTGCGTTAAACAAACTTTTGCCAGTTGTGACAAACAAACTTGTACCAGTTGCGTTGAACAAACTTGTGTCAGTTGCGTTGAACAAACTTGTGCCAGTTGCGTAGAACAAACTTGAGCCAGTTGCGTAGAACAAACTTGTGCCAGTTGCGTAGAACAAACATTTTCCAGTTGCGTAGAACAAACTTGTGCCAGTTGCGTAGAACAAGCTTGTGCCAGTTGCGTAGAACAAACATTTTCCAGTTGCGTAGAACAAACTTGTGCCAGTTGCGTCGAAAAAACTTGTGCCAGTTGATCGAACAAAGTTGTGCCAGTTTTGTCAAACAAACTTGTGCCAGTTGCGTTGAACAAACTTGTGACAGTTGCGTAGAACAAACTTGTGCCAGTTGTTTCAAACAAACTTTTGCCAGTTGCGTCAAACAAACTTGGGCCAGTTGCATCAAACAAACTTGTGCCAGTTGCGTAGAACAAACTTGTGCCAGTTGCGTAGAACAAACTTGTGCCAGTCGCGTAGAACAAACTTGTGCCAGTTGCGTCGAACAAACTTGTGCCAGTTGCGTACAACAAACTTGTGCCAGTTGCGTACAACAAACTTGTGCCATTTACGTCAAAAAACTTGTGCCAGTTGCGTAGAACAAATTTGTGCTAGTTGCGTAGAACAAACTTGTGCCAGTTGCGTCGAACAAACTTGTGCCAGTTGCATAGAACAAACTCGTTCCAGTTGGGAAGAACAAACTTGGGCCAGTTGCGTAGAACAAACTTGTGTCAGTTGCGATGAACAAACTTGTGCCAGTTGCATCAAACAAACTTGTGCCAGTTGCGTAGAACAAACTTGTGCCAGTTGCTTAGAACAAACTTGTGCCTGTTGCAACGAACAAACTTGTGCCAGTTGCGTCGAACACACTTGTGCCAGTTGCGTAGAACAAACTTGTGCCAGTTGTGTCAATCAAACTTCTGCCAGTTGCGTCAAACAAGTTTGGGCCAGTTGCGTCGAACAAGCTTGTGCCAGTTGTGTCGAAGAAACTTGTGCCAGTTGCGTAGAAAAAACTTGTGCCAGTTGTGTCAAACAAACTTGTGCCAGTTGCATAGAACAAACTTGTGCCAGTTGTGTAGAGCAGCCTTTTGCCAGTTGCGTCAAACAACCTTGTGCCAGTTGCATCAAACAAACTTGTGCCAGTTGCGTCAAACAAATTTATGCCAGTTGCATAGAACAAACTTGTGCCAGTTGCGTAGAACAAACTTGTGCCAGTTGCATCGAACAAACTTGAGCCAGTTGCGTCGAACACACTTGTGCCAGTTGCGTCGGACAAACTTGTGCCAATTGCGTCGAACAAACTTGTGCCAGTTGCGTAGAACAAACTTGTGCCAGTTGTGTCAAACAAACTTGTGCCAGTTGCATAAAACAAACTTTTGCCAGTTGCGTCGAACAAACTTGTGCCAGTTGCATAGAACAAACTTGTGCCAGTTACGTAGAACAAACTTGTGCCAGTTGTGTCAGACAAACTTGTGCCAGTTGCTTAGAACAAACTTGTGCCAGTTCCATAGAACAAACTTGTCCTAGTTGCGTAGAACAAACTTGTGCCAGTTGCGTAGAACAAACTTGTGCCAGTTGCGTCGAACAAACTTGTGCCAGTTGCGTCAAACAAACTTGTGCCAGTTTCGTCGAACAAACTTGTGCCAGTTGCGTAGAACAAACTTGTGCCAGTTGTGTCAAACAAACTTGTGCCAGTTGCGTCAAACAAACTTGGGCCAGTTGCGTCTAATAAACTTGTGCCAGTTGCGTAGAACAAACTTGTGCCAGTTGCGTAGAACAAACTTGTGCCAGTTGCATAGAACAAACTTGTGCCAGTTGCGTAGAACAAACTTGTGCCAGTTGCATAGAACAAACTTGTGCCAGTTTTGTAGAACAACCTTGTGCCAGTTGCGTCAAACAACCTTTTGCCAGTTGCATCAAACAAACTTGTGCCAGTTGCGTAGAACAAACTTGTGCCAGTTGCGTAGAACAAACTTGTGCCAGTTGCATAGAACAAACTTGTGCCAGTTTTGTAGAACAACCTTTTGCCAGTAGCGTCAAACAGACTTGTGCCAATTGCGTCAAACAACCTTGTGCCAGTTGCGTCAAAAAAACTTGTGCCAGTTGTGTCAAACAAACTTGTGCCAGTTGGGTCGAATAAACTTGTGCCAGTTGCGTTTAACAAACTTGTGCCAGTTGCGTCGAACAAACTTGTGCCAGTTGCGTCGAACAAACTTGTGCCAGTTGCGTCAAACAAACTTGTGCCAGTTGCATCGAACAAACTTGTGCCAGTTGCGTAGAACAAACTTATACCAGTTGCATAGAACAAACTTTTGCCACTTGCATGGAACAAACTTGTGCCAGTTGCGCAGAACAAACTTTTGCCAGTTGCGTAGAACAAACTTGTGCCAGTTTTGTCAAACAAACTTGTGCCAGTTGCGTAGAACAAACTTGTGCCCGTTACGTGGAACAAACTTGTGCCAGTTGCAAAGAACAAACTTTTGCCAGTTGCGTCAAACAAACTTGGGCCAGTTGCGTAGAACAAACTTGTGCCAGTTACGTCAAACAAACTTGTGCCAGTTGCGTCAAACAAACTTGTGCCAGTTGCGTAGAAGAAACTTGTGCCAGTTGCGTCGAACAAACTTGTGCCAGTTCCGTGGAACAAACTTGTGCCAGTTGCGTAGAACAAACTTGTGCCAGTTGTGTAGAACAATCTTGTGCCAGTTGCATAGAACAAACTTGTGCCAGTTGCGTCAAACAAACTTGGGCCAGTTGCGTAGAACAAAATTGTGCCAGTTGCGCAGAACAAACTTGTGCCAGCTGCGTCAAACAATCTTGTGCCAGTTGCGAAGAACAAACTTGTGCCTGTTGCATAGAACAAAATTGTGCCAGTTGCGTAGAACAACTTTGTGCCAGTTGCGTAGAACAAACTTGTGCCAGTTGCGTAGAACAAACTTGTGCTAGTTGCGTAGAACAAACTTGTGCCAGTTGCGTAGAACAAACTTGTGTCAGTTGCGTAGAACAAACTTGTGCCAGTTGCGTCAAACAAACTTGGGCCAGTTGCGTAGAACAAACTTGTGCCAGTTGCGAACTACAAACTTGTGCCAGTTTCGTAGGACAAACTTGTGCCAGTTGCGTCAAACAAACTTGTGCCAGTTGCGTAGAACAAACTTGCGCCAGTTGCGAACTACAATCTTGTGCCACTTGCGTAGGGCAAACTTGTGCCAGTTGCGTCAAAGAAACTTGTGACAGTTGTGTCAAATAAACTTGTTCCAGTTGCGTCAAATAAACTTGTGCCAGTTACGTAGAACAACTTTGTGCCAGTTGCATAGAACAAAATTGTGCCAGTTGCATAGAACAACATTGTGCCAGTTGCGTAGAACAAACTTGTGCCAGTTGCGTAGAACAAACTTGTGCTAGTTGCGTAGAACAAACTTGTGCCAGTTGCGTAGAACAAACTTGTGTCAGTTGCGTAGAACAAACTTGTGCCAGTTGGGTCAAACAAACTTGGGCCAGTTGCGTAGAACAAACTTATGCCAGTTGCGAACTACAAACTTTTGCCAGTTTCGTAGGACAAACTTGTGCCAGTTGCGTCAAACAAACTTGTGCAGTTGCGTAGAACAAACTTGTGCCAGTTGAGAACTACAAACTTGTGCCACTTGCGTCAAACAAACTTGTGCCAGTTGCGTCAAAGAAACTTGTGCCAGTTGCATCAAATAAATTTGTGCCAGTTGCGCAGAACAAACTTGTGAAAGTTGCATAGAACAAACTTGTGCCAGTTGCATTGAACAAACTTGTGCCAGTTGCGTCGAACAAACTTGTGCCAGTTGCATCAAACATACTTGTGCCAGTTGCGTCGAACAAACTTGTGCCAGTTGCGTAGAACAAACTTGTGCCAGTTGCGTCAAACAAACTAGTGCCAGTTGCGTTTAACAAACTTGTGCCAGTTGCATAGAACAAACTTGTGCCAGTTGTGTCAAACAAACGTGTGCCAGTTGCGTCGAACAAACTTGTGCCAGTTGCGTTGAACAAACATGTGCCAGTTACGTAGAACAAACTTGTGCTAGTTGTGTCAAACAAACTTGTGCCAGTTGCGTAGAAAAAACTTGTGCCAGTTGCATAGAACAAACTTGTGCCATTTGCGTAGAACAAACTTGTGCCAGTTGCGTAGAACAAACTTGTGCCAGTTGCATCAAATAAACTTGGGCCAGTTGCGTCGAACAAACTTTTGCCAGTTGTGTAGAACAAACTTGTGCCAGTTGTGTAGAACAAACTTGTGCCAGTTGCGTAGAACAAACTTGTGCCAGTTGCGTAGAACAAACTTGTGCAAGTTGCATAGAACAAACTTGTGCCAGTTTTGTAGAACAACCTTGTGCCATTTGCGTCAAACAACCTTGTGCCAGTTGCATCAAACAAACTTGTGCCAGTTGCGTAGAACAAACTTGTGCCAGTTGCGTAGAACAAACTTGTGCCAGTTGCATAGAACAAACTTGTGCCAGTTTTGTAGAACAACCTTGTGCCAGTAGCGTCAAACAGACTTGTGCCAATTGCGTCAAACAACCTTGTGCCAGTTGCGTCAAAAAAACTTGTGCCAATTGTGTCAAACAAACTTGTGCCAGTTGGGTCGAATAAACTTGTGCCAGTTGCGTTAAACAAACTTGTGCCAGTTGCGTCGAACAAACTTGTGCCAGTTGCGTCGAACAAACTTGTGCCAGTTGCGTCAAACAAACTTGTGCCAGTTGCATCGAACAAACTTGTGCCAGTTGCGTAGAATAAACTTATGCAAGTTGCAGAGAACAAACTTTTGCCACTTGCGTCGAACAAACTTGTGCATGTTGCGCAGAACAAACTTTTGCCAGTTGCGTAGAACAAACTTGTGCCAGTTTTGTCAAACAAACTTGTGAAAGTTGCGTAGAACAAACTTGTGCCCGTTACGTAGAACAAACTTGTGCCAGTTGCATAGAACAAACTTCTGCCAGTTGTGTCAAACAAACTTGGGCCAGTTGAGTAGAACAAACTTGTGCCAGTTACGTCAAACAAACTTGTACCAGTTGCGTCAAACAAAGTTGTGCCAGTTGCGTAGAAGAAACTTGTGCCAGTTGCGTCGAACAAACTTGTGCCAGTTCCGTGGAACAAACTTGTGCCAGTTGCGTAGAACAAACTTGTGCCAGTTGTGTAGAACAATATTGTGCCAGTTGCGTAGAACAAACTTGTGCCAGTTGCGTCAAACAAACTTGGGCCAGTTGCGTAGAACAAACTTGTGCCAGTTGCGTAGAACAAACTTGTGCCAGTTGCGTCAAACAATCTTGTGCCAGTTGTGAAGAACAAACTTGTGCCTGTTGCATAGAACAAAATTGTGCCAGTTTCATAGAACAACTTTGTGCCAGTTGCGTAGAACAAACTTGTGTCAGTTGCGTAGAACAAACTTGTGCCAGTTGCGTCAAACAAACTTGGGCCAGTTGCGTCAAACAAATTTATGCCAGTTGCATAGAACAAACTTGTGCCAGTTGCGTAGAACAAACTTGTGCCAGTTACGTAGAACAAACTTGTGCTAGTTGCGTAGAACAAACTTGTGCCAGTTGCGTAGAACAAACCTGTGTCAGTTGCGTAGAACAAACTTGTGCCAGTTGCGTCAAACAAACTTGGGCCAGTTGCGTAGAACAAACTTGTGCCAGTTGCGAACTACAAACTTGTGCCAGTTTCGTAGGACAAACTTGTGCCAGTTGCGTCAAACAAACTTGTGCCAGTTGCGTAGAACAAACTTGCGCCAGTTGCGAACTACAATCTTGTGCCACTTGCGTAGGACAAACTTGTGCCAGTTGCGTCCAAGAAACTTGTGACAGTTGCGTCAAATAAACTTGTTCCAGTTGCGTCAAATAAACTTGTGCCAGTTACGTAGAACATCTTTGTGCAAGTTGCATAGAATAAAATTGTGCCAGTTGTGTAGAACAACTTTGTGCCAGTTGCGTATAACAAACTTGTGCCAGTTGCGTAGAACAAACTTGTGCTAGTTGCGTAGAACAAACTTGTGCCTGTTGCGTAGAACAAACTTGTGTCAGTTGCGTAGAACAAACTTGTGCCAGTTGCGTCAAACAAACTTGGGCCAGTTGCGTAGAACAAACTTATGCCAGTTACAAACTACAAACTTGTGCCAGTTTCGTAGGACAAACTTGTGCCAGTTGTGTCAAACAAACTTGTGCCAGTTGCGTAGAACAAACTTGTGCCAGTTGAGAACTACAAACTTGTGCCACTTGCGTAGGACAAACTTGTGCCAGTTGCGTCAAAGAAACTTGTGCCAGTTGCATCAAATAAACTTGTGCCAGTTGCGCAGATCAAACTTCTAAAAGTTGCGTAGAACAAACTTGTGCCAGTTGCGTCGAACAAACTTGTGACAGTTGCGTTGAACAAACTTGTGCCAGTTGCGTCGAACAAACTTGTGCCAGTTGCATCAAACAAACTTGTGCCAGTTGCGTAGAACAAACTTGTGCCAGTTGCGTCAAACAAACTAGTGCCAGTTACGTTTAACAAACTTGTGCCAGTTGCGCAGAACAAACTTGTGCCAGTTGTGTCAAACAAACGTGTGCCAGTTGCGTCGAACAAACTTGTGCCAGTTGCGTTGAACAAACTTGTGCCAGTTACGTAGAACAAACTTGTGCCAGTTGCGTAGAACAAATTTATGCCAGTTGCATAGAACAAACTTGTGCCAGTTGCGTAGAACAAACTTGTGCCAGTTGCGTAGAACAAACTTGTGCCAGTTGTGTCAAACAAACGTGTGCCAGTTGCGTCGAACAAACTTGTGCCAGTTGCGTTGAACAAACTTGTGCCAGTTACGTAGAACAAACTTGTGCCAGTTGCGTCAAACAAATTTATGCCAGTTGCATAGAACAAACTTGTGCCAGTTGCGTCAAACAAACTTGTGCCAGTTGCGTAGAACAAACTTGAGGCAGTTGCGTAGAACAAACGTGTGTCAGTTGCGTAGAACAAAATTGTGCCAGTAGCGCTGAACAAACTTGTGCCAGTTGTTTCAAACAAACTTTTGTCAGTTGCGTCAAACAAACTTGGGCCAGTTGCGTCGAACAAACTTGTGCCAGTTGCGTAGAACAAACTTTGTGCCAGTTGTGTCAAACAAACTTTTCCCAGTTGCGTCAAACAAACTTGGGCCAGTTGCGTCAAACAAATTTATGCTAGTTGCATAGAACAAACTTGTGCCAGTTGCGTAGAACAAACTTGTGCCAGTTGCATCGAACAAACTTGTGCCAGTTGCGTCGAAAACACTTGTGACAGTTGCGTCGGACATACTTGTGCCAATTGCGTCGAACAAACTTGTGCCAGTTGCATAGAACAAACTTATGCCAGTTGCGTCTGACAAACTTGTGCCAGTTGCGTCGAACAAACTTGCGCCAGTTGCGTAGAACAAACTTGTGCCAGTTTTGTCAAACAAACTTTTGCCAGTTGCATCAAACAAACTTGGGCCAGTTGCGTTGAACAAAATTGTGCCAGTTGAGTCGGACAAACTTGTGCCAGTTACGTAGAACATACTTGTGCCAGTTACGTTTAACAAACTTGTGCCAGTTGCGTTGAACAAACTTGGGCCAGTTGCGTCAAACAAACTTGTGCTAGTTGCGTTAAACAAACTTTTGCCAGTTGTGTCAAACAAACTTGTACCAGTTGCGTTGAACAAACTTGTGCCAGTTGCGTTGAACAAACTTGTGCCAGTTGCGTAGAACAAACTTGAGCCAGTTGCGTAGAACAAACTTGTGCCAGTTGCGTAGAACAAACATTTTCCAGATGCGTAGAACAAACTTGTGCCAGTTGCGTAGAACAAACTTGTGCCAGTTGCGTAGAACAAACATTTTCCAGTTGCGTAGAACAAACTTGTGCCAGTTGCGTCGAAAAAACTTGTGCCAGTTGTTTCAAACAAACTTTTGCCAGTTGTGTCAAACAAACTTGGGCCAGTTGCATCAAACAAACTTGTGCCAGTTGCGTAGAACAAACTTGTGCCAGTTGCGTAGAACAAACTTGTGCCAGTTGCGTAGAACAAACTTGTGCCAGTTGCGTCGAACAAACTTGTGCCAGTTGCGTACAACAAACTTGTGCCAGTTGCGTACAACAAACTTGTGCCATTTGCGTCAAAAAACTTGTGCCAGTTGCGTAGAACAAATTTGTGCTAGTTGCGTAGAACAAACTTGTGCCAGTTGCGTCGAACAAACTTGTGCCAGTTGCATAGAACAAACTCGTGCCAGTTGGGAAGAACAAACTTGGGCCAGTTGCGTAGAACAAACTTGTGTCAGTTGCGATGAACAAACTTGTGCCAGTTGCATCAAACAAACTTGTGCCAGTTGCGTAGAACAAACTTGTGCCAGTTGCTTAGAACAGACTTGTGCCTGTTGCAACGAACAAACTTGTGCCAGTTGCGTCGAACACACTTGTGCCAGTTGCGTAGAACAAACTTGTGCCAGTTGTGTCAATCAAACTTCTGCCAGTTGCGTCAAACAAGTTTGGGCCAGTTGCGTCGAACAAACTTGTGCCAGTTGCGTCGAAGAAACTTGTGCCAGTTACGTAGAAAAAACTTGTGCCAGTTGTGTCAAACAAACTTGTGCCAGTTGCATAGAACAAACTTTTGCCAGTTGTGTAGAGCAACCTTGTGCCAGTTGAGTCAAACAACCTTGTGCCAGTTGCATCAAACAAACTTGTGCCAGTTGCGTCAAACAAATTTATGCCAGTTGCATAGAACAAACTTGTGCCAGTTGCGTAGAACAAACTTGTGCCAGTTGCATCGAACAAACTTGTGCCAGTTGCGTCGAACACACTTGTGCCAGTTGCGTCGGACAAACTTGTGCCAATTGCGTCGAACAAACTTGTGCCAGTTGCGTAGAACAAACTTGTGAAAGTTGTGTCAAACAAACTTGTGCCAGTTGCATAAAACAAACTTTTGCCAGTTGCGTCGAACAAACTTGTGCCAGTTGCATAGAACAAACTTGTGCCAGTTACGTAGAACAAACTTGTGCCAGTTGTGTCAGACAAACTTGTGCCAGTTGCGTAGAACAAACTTGTGCCAGTTCCATAGAACAAACTTGTGCTAGTTGCGTAGAACAAACTTGTGCAAGTTGTGTAGAACAAACTTGTGCCAGTTGCGTCGAACAAACTTGTGCCAGTTGCGTCAAACAAACTTGTGCCAGTTTCGTCGAACAAACTTGTGCCAGTTGCGTAGAACAAACTTGTGCCAGTTGTGTCAAACAAACTTGTGCCAGTTGCGTCAAACAAACTTGGGCCAGTTGAGTCGAACAAACTTGTGCCAGTTGCGTAGAACAAACTTGTGCCAGTTGCGTAGAACAAACTTGGGCCAGTTGCGTAGAACAAACTTGTGTCAGTTGCGATGAACAAACTTGTGCCAGTTGCATCAAACAAACTTGTGCCAGTTGCGTAGAACAAACTTGTGCCAGTTGCTTAGAACAAACTTGTGCCTGTTGCAACGAACAAACTTGTGCCAGTTGCGTCGAACACACTTGTGCCAGTTGCGTAGAACAAACTTGTGCCAGTTGTGTCAATCAAACTTCTGCCAGTTGCGTCAAACAAGTTTGGGCCAGTTGCGTCGAACAAACTTGTGCCAGTTGCGTCGCAGAAACTTGTGCCAGTTGCGTAGAAAAAACTTGTGCCAGTTGTGTCAAACAAACTTGTGCCAGTTGCATAGAACAAACTTGTGCCAGTTGTGTAGAGCAACCTTGTGCCAGTTGAGTCAAACAACCTTGTGCCAGTTGCATCAAACAAACTTGTGCCAGTTGCGTCAAACAAATTTATGCCAGTTGCATAGAACAAACTTGTGCCAGTTGCGTAGAACAAACTTGTGCCAGTTGCATCGAACAAACTTGTGCCTGTTGCGTCGAACACACTTGTGCCAGTTGCATCGGACAAACTTGTGCCAATTGCGTCGAACAAACTTTTGCCAGTTGCGTAGAACAAACTTGTGAAAGTTGTGTCAAACAAACTTGTGCCAGTTGCATAAAACAAACTTTTGCCAGTTGCGTCGAACAAACTTGTGCCAGTTGCATAGAACAAACTTGTGCCAGTTACGTAGAACAAACTTGTGCCATTTGTGTCAGACAAACTTGTGCCAGTTGCGTAGAACAAACTTGTGCCAGTTCCATAGAACAAACTTGTGCTAGTTGCGTAGAACAAACTTGTGCAAGTTGCGTAGAACAAACTTGTGCCAGTTGCGTCGAACAAACTTGTGCCAGTTGCGTCAAACAAATTTGTGCCAGTTTCGTTGAACAAACTTGTGCCAGTTGCGTAGAACAAACTTGTGCCAGTTGTGTCAAACAAACTTGTGCCAGTTGCGTCAAACAAACTTGGGCCAGTTGCGTCGAACAAACTTGTGCCAGTTGCGTAGAACAAACTTGTGCCAGTTGCGTAGAACAAACTTGTGCCAGTTGCGTAGAACAAACTTGTGCCAGTTGCGTAGAACAAACTTGTGCCAGTTGCATAGAACAAACTTGTGCCAGTTTTGTAGAACAACCTTGTGCCAGTTGCGTCAAACAACCTTGTGCCAGTTGCATCAAACAAACTTGTGCCAGTTGCGTAGAACAAACTTGTGCCAGTTGCGTAGAACAAACTTGTGCCAGTTGCATAGAACAAACTTGTGCCAGTTTTGTAGAACAACCTTTTGCCAGTAGCGTCAAACAGACTTGTGCCAATTGCGTCAAACAACCTTGTGCCAGTTGCGTCAAACAAACTTGTGCCAGTTTCGTCGAACAAACTTGTGCCAGTTGCGTAGAACAAACTTGTGCCAGTTGTGTCAAACAAACTTGTGCCAGTTGCGTAGAACAACTTTGTGCCAGTTGCGTAGAACAAACTTGTGCCAGTTGCGTAGAACAAACTTGTGCCAGTTGCGTAGAACAAACTTGTGCCAGTTGCGTAGAACAAACTTGTGCCAGTTGCGTAGAACAAACTTGTGCCAGTTGCATAGAACAAGCTTGAGCCAGTTGTGTAGAGCAACCTTGTGCCAGTTGCGTCAAACAACCTTGTGCCAGTTGCGTCAAACAAACTTGTGCCAGTTGCGTCAAACAAATTTATGCCAGTTGCATAGAACAAACTTGTGCCAGTTGCGTAGAACAAACTTGTGCCAGTTGCATCGAACAAACTTGTGCCAGTTGCGTCGAACACACTTGTGCCAGTTGCGTCGGACAAACTTGTGCCAATTGCGTCCAACAAACTTGTGCCAGTTGCGTAGAACAAACTTGTGCCAGTTGTGTCAAACAAACTTGTGCCAGTTGCATAAAACAAACTTTTGCCAGTTGCGTCGAACAAACTTGTGCCAGTTGCATAGAATAAACTTGTGCCAGTTACGTAGAACAAACTTGTGCCAGTTGTGTCAGACAAACTTGTGCCAGTTGCGTAGAACAAACTTGTGCCAGTTCCATAGAACAAACTTGTGCTAGTTGCGTAGAACAAACTTGTGCCAGTTGCCTAGAACAAACTTGTGCCAGTTTCGTCGAACAAACTTGTGCCAGTTGCGTAGAACAAACTTGTGCCAGTTGTGTCAAACAAACTTGTGCCAGTTGCGTCAAACAAACTTGGGCCAGTTGCGTCGAAGAAACTTGTGCCAGTTGCGTCGAAGAAACTTGTGCCAGTTGCGTAGAACAAACATGTGCCAGTTGCGTCGAACAAACTTGTGCCAGTTGCGTAGAACAAACTTGTGCCAGTTGCATAGAACAAACTTGTGCCAGTTTTGTAGAACAACCTTGTGCCAGTTGCGTCAAACAACCTTGTGCTAGTTGCATCAAACAAACTTGTGCCAGTTGCTTAGAACAAACTTGTGCCAGTTGCGTAGAACAAACTTGTGCCAGTTGCATGGAACAAACTCGTGCCAGTTGCGAAGAACAAACTTGGGCAAGTTGCGTAGAACAAACTTGTGTCAGTTGCGATGAACAAACCTGTGCCAGTTGCATCAAACAAACTTGTGCCAGTTGCGTAGAACAAACTTGTGCCAGTTGCGTAGAACAAACTTGTGCCTGTTGCATCGAACAAACTTGTGCCAGTTGCGTCGAACAAACTTGTGCCAGTTGCATCGAACAAACTTGTGTCAATTACATAGAACAAACTTGTGCCAGTTTCGTCGAACAAACTTGTGCCAGTTGCGTAGAACAAACTTGTGCCAGTTGTGTCAATCAAACTTCTGCCAGTTGCTTCAAACAAGTTTGGGCCAGTTGCGTCGAACAAACTTGTGCCAGTTGCGTCGAAGAAACTTGTACCAGTTGCGTCGAAGAAACTTGTGCCAGTTGCGTCGAACAAACTTGTGCCAGTTTTGTCGAAGAAACTTGTGCCAGTTGCGTCGAAGAAACTTGTGCCAGTTGCGTCGAACAAAATTGTGCCAGTTGCGTCGAAGAAACTTGTGCCAGTTGCGTAGAAAAAACTTGCGCCAGTTGTGTCAAACAAACTTGTGCCAGTTGCATAGAACTAGCTTGTGCCAGTTGTGTAGAGCAACCTTGTGCCAGTTGCGTCAAACAACCTTGTGCCAGTTGCGTCAAACAAACTTATGCCAGTTGCGTCAAACAAATTTATGCCAGTTGCATAGAACAAACTTGTGCCAGTTGCGTAGAACAAACTTGTGCCAGTTGCATCGAACAAACTTGTGCCAGTTGCGTGAACACACTTGTGCCAGTTGCGTCGGACAAACTTGTGCCAATTGCGTCCAACAAACTTGTGCCAGTTCCATAGAACAAACTTGTGCCAGTTGTGTCAAACAAACTTGTGCCAGTTGCATAAAACAAACTTTTGCCAGTTGCGTCGAACAAACTTGTGCCAGTTGCATAGAACAAACTTGTGCCAGTTACGTAGAACAAACTTGTGCCAGTTGTGTCAGACAAACTTGTGCCAGTTGCGTAGAACAAACTTGTGCCAGTTCCATAGAACAAACTTGTGCTACTTGCGTAGAACAAACTTGTGCCAGTTGCGTAGAACAAACTTGTGCCAGTTTCGTCGAACAAACTTGTGCCAGTTGTGTCAAACAAACTTGTGCCAGTTGCGTCAAACCAACTTGGGCCAGTTGCGTCGAAGAAACTTGTGCCAGTTGCGTCGAAGAAACTTGTGCCAGTTGCGTAGAACAAACTTGTGCCAGTTGCGTAGAACAAACTTGTGCCAGTTGCGTAGAACAAACTTGTGCCAGTTGCATAGAACAAACTTGTGCCAGTTTTGTAGAACAACCTTGTGCCAGTTGCGTCAAACAACCTTGTGCCAGTTGCATCAAACAAACTTGTGCCAGTTGCTTAGAACAAACTTGTGCCAGTTGCGTAGAACAAACTTGTGCCAGTTGCATAGAACAAACTTGTGCCAGTTTTGTAGAACAACCTTGTGCCAGTTGCGTCAAACAGACTTGTGCCAATTGCGTCAAACAACCTTGTGCCAGTTGCGTCAAAAAAACTTGTGCCAGTTGTGTCAAACAAACTTGTGCCAGTTGGGTCGAATAAACTTGTGCCAGTTGCGTTAAACAAACTTGTGCCAGTTGCGTCGAACAAACTTGTGCCAGTTGCGTCGAACAAACTTGTGCCAGTTGCGTCAAACAAACTTATGCCAGTTGCATCGAACAAACTTGTGCCAGTTGCGTAGAACAAACTTGTGAAAGTTGCATAGAACAAACTTTTGCCACTTGCGTCGAACAAACTTGTGCCAGTTGCGCAGAACAAACTTTTGCCAGTTGCGTAGAACAAACTAGTGCCAGTTTTGTCAAACAAACTTTTGCCAGTTGCGTAGAACAAATTCGTGCCCGTTACGTGGAACAAACTTGTGCCAGTTGCATAGAACAAACTTCTGCCAGTTGCGTCAAACAAACTTGGGCCAGTTGCGTAGAACAAACTTGTGCCAGTTGCGTCAAACAAACTTGTGCCAGTTGCGTCAAACAAACTTGTGCCACTTGCGTAGAAGAAACTTTTGCCAGTAGCGTCGAACAAACTTGTGCCAATTTCGTGGAACAAACTTGTGCCAGTTGCGTAGAACAAACTTGTGTCAGTTGTGTAGAACAATCTTGTGCCAGTTGCGTAGAACAAACTTGTGCCAGTTGCGTCAACCAAACTTGGGCCAGTTGCGTAGAACAAACTTGTGCCAGATGCGTAGAACAAACTTGTGCCAGTTGCGTCAAACAATCTTGTGCCAGTTGCGAAGAACAAACTTGTGCCTGTTGCATAGAACAAAATTGTGCCAGTTGCGTAGAACAACTTTGTGCCAGTTGCGTAGAACAAACTTGTGCCAGTTGTGTCAAACAAACTTTTGCCAGTTGCGTCAAACAAACTTGGGCCAGTTGCGTCGAACAAAATTGTGCCAGTTGTGTCGGACAAACTTGTGCCAGTTATGTAGAACATACTTGTGCCAGTTGCGAACTACAAACTTGTGCCAGTTGCGTTGAACAAACTTGGGCCAGTTGCGTCAAACAAACTTGTGCTAGTTGCGTTAAACAAACTTTTGCCAGTTGCGTCAAACAAACTTGTGCCAGTTGCGTTGAACAAACTTGTGCCAGTTGCGTAGAACAAACTTGTGCCAGTTGTGTCAAACAAACTTGTGCCAGTTGCATAAAACAAACTTTTGCCAGTTGCGTCGAACAAACTTGTGCCAGTTGCATAGAACAAACTTGTGCCAGTTTCGTCGAACAAACTTGTGCCAGTTGCGTAGAACAAACTTGTGCCAGTTGTGTCAATCAAACTTCTGCCAGTTGCTTAAAACAAGTTTGGGCCAGTTGCGTCGAACAAACTTGTGCCAGTTGCGTCGAAGAAACTTGTACCAGTTGCGTCGAAGAAACTTGTGCCAGTTGCGTCGAACAAACTTGTGTCAGTTGCGTCGAAGAAACTTGTGCCAGTTGCGTCGAACAAACTTGTGCCAGTTGCGTCGAACAAACTTGTGCCAGTTGCGTCGAAGAAACTTGTGCCAGTTGCGTAGAAAAAACTTGTGCCAGTTGTGTCAAACAAACTTGTGCCAGTTGCATAGAACTAGCTTGTGCCAGTTGTGTAGAGCAACCTTGTGCCAGTTGCGTCAAACAACCTTGTGCCAGTTGCGTCAAACAAACTTGTGCCAGTTGCGTCAAACAAATTTATGCCAGTTGCATAGAACAAACTTGTGCCAGTTGCATCGAACAAACTTGTGCCAGTTGCGTCGAACACACTTGTGCCAGTTGCGTCGGACAAACTTGTGCCAATTGCGTCCAACAAACTTGTGCCAGTTGCATAAAACAAACTTGTGCCAGTTGTGTCAAACAAACTTGTGCCAGTTGCATAAAACAAACTTTTGCCAGTTGCGTCGAACAAACTTGTGCCAGTTGCATAGAACAAACTTGTGCCAGTTACGTAGAACAAACTTGTGCCAGTTGTGTCAGACAAACTTGTGCCAGTTGCGTAGAACAAACTTGTGCCAGTTCCATAGAACAAACTTGTGCTACTTGCGTAGAACAAACTTGTGCCAGTTGCGTAGAACAAACTTGTGCCAGTTTCGTCGAACAAAATTGTGCCAGTTGCGTAGAACAAACTTGTGCCAGTTGTGTCAAACAAACTTGTGCCAGTTGCGTCAAACAAACTTGGGCCAGTTACGTCGAAGAAACTTGTGCCAGTTGCGTCGAAGAAACTTGTGCCAGTTGCGTAGAACAAACTTGTGCCAGTTGCGTAGAACAAACTTGTGCCAGTTGCGTAGAACAAACTTGTGCCAGTTGCATAGAACAAACTTGTGCCAGTTTTGTAGAACAACCTTGTGCCAGTTGCGTCAAACAACCTTGTGCCAGTTGCATCAAACAAACTTGTGCCAGTTGCTTAGAACAAACTTGTGCCAGTTGCGTAGAACAAACTTGTGCCAGTTGCATAGAACAAACTTGTGCTAGTTTTGTAGAACAACCTTGTGCCAGTTGCGTCAAACAGACTTGTGCCAATTGCGTCAAACAACCTTGTGCCAGTTGCGTCAAAAAAACTTGTGCCAGTTTTGTCAAACAAACTTGTGCCAGTTGGGTCGAATAAACTTGTGCCAGTTGCGTTAAACTTGTGCCAGTTGCGTCGAACAAACTTGTGCCAGTTGCGTCGAACAAACTTGTGCCAGTTGCGTCAAACAAAGTTATGCCAGTTGCATCGAACAAACTTGTGCCAGTTGCGTAGAACAAACTTGTGCCAGTTGCATAGAACAAACTTTTGCCACTTGCGTCGAACAAACTTGTGCCAGTTGCGCAGAACAAACTTTTGCCAGTTGCGTAGAACAAACTAGTGCCAGTTTTGTCAAACAAACTTTTGCCAGTTGCGTAGAACAAATTCGTGCCCGTTACGTGGAACAAACTTGTGCCAGTTGCATAGAACAAACTTCTGCCAGTTGCGTCAAACAAACTTGGGCCAGTTGCGTAGAACAAACTTGTGCCAGTTGCGTAAAACAAACTTGTGCCAGTTGCGTCAAACAAACTTGTGCCAGTTGCGTAGAAGAAACTTTTGCCAGTAGCGTCGAACAAACTTGTGCCAGTTCCGTGGAACAAACTTGTGCCAGTTGCGTGAACAAACTTGTGCCAGTTGTGTTGAACAATCTTGTGCCAGTTGCGTAGAACAAACTTGTGCCAGTTGCGTCAACCAAACTTGGGCCAGTTGCGTAGAACAAACTTGTGTCAGTTGCGTAGAACAAACTTGTGCCAGTTGCGTCAAACAATCTTGTGCCAGTTGCGAAGAACAAACTTGTGCCTGTTGCATAGAACAAAATTGTGCCAGTTGCGTAGAACAACTTTGTGCCAGTTGCATAGAACAAACTTGTGCCAGTTGTGTCAAACAAACTTTTGCCAGTTGCGTCAAACAAACTTGGGCCAGTTGCGTCGAACAAAATTGTGCCAGTTGTGTCGGACAAACTTGTGCCAGTTACGTAGAACATACTTGTGCCAGTTGCGAACTACAAACTTGTGCCAGTTGCGTTGAACAAACTTGGGCCAGTTGCGTCAAACAAACTTGTGCTAGTTGCGTTAAACAAACTTTTGCCAGTTGCGTCAAACAAACTTGTGCCAGTTGCGTTGAACAAACTTGTGCCAGTTGCGTAGAACAAACTTGAGCCAGTTGCGTAGAACAAACTTGTGCCAGTTGCGTAGAACAAACATTTTCCAGTTGCGTAGAACAAACTTGTGCCAGTTGCCTAGAACAAACTTGTGCCAGTTGCGTAGAACAAACATTTTCCAGTTGCGTAGAACAAACTTGTGCCAGTTGCGTCGAAAAAACTTGTGCCAGTTGATCGAACAAAGTTGTGCCAGTTGCGTTTGACAAACTTGTGCCAGTTGTTTCAAACAAACTTTTGCCAGTTGCGTCAAACAAACTTGGGCCAGTTGCGTCAAACAAACTTGTGACAGTTGCGTAGAACAAACTTGTGCCAGTTGCGTAGAACAAACTTGTGCCAGTTGCGTAGAACAAACTTGTGCCAGTTGCGTCGAACAAACTTGTGCCAGTTGCGTACAACAAACTTGTGCCATTTGCGTAAAAAAACTTGTTCCAGTTGCGTAGAACAAATTTGTGCTAGTTGCATCGAACAAACTTGTGCCAGTTGTGTCGAACAAACTTGTGCCAGTTGCATAGAACAAACTCGTGCCAGTTGCGAAGAACAAACTTGGGCAAGTTGCGTAGAACATACTTGTGTCAGTTGCGATGAACAAACGTGTGCCAGTTGCATCAAACAAACTTGTGCCAGTTGCGTAGAACAAACTTGTGCCAGTTGCGTAGAACAAACTTGTGCCTGTTGCATCGAACAAACTTGTGCCAGTTGCGTAGAAAAAAACTTGTGCCAGTTGCATCGAACAAACTTGTGTCAATTGCATAGAACAAACTTGTGCCAGTTTCGTCGAACAAACTTGTGCCAGTTGCGTAGAACAAACTTGTGCCAGTTGTGTCAATCAAACTTCTGCCAGTTGCTTCAAACAAGTTTGGGCCAGTTGCGTCGAACAAACTTGTGCCAGTTGCGTCGAAGAAACTTGTACCAGTTGCGTAGAAAAAACGTGTGCCAGTTGTGTCAAACAAACTTGTGCCAGTTACATAGAACAAACTTGTGCCAGTTGTGTAGAGCAATCTTGTGCCAGTTCCGTCAAACAACCTTGTGCTAGTTGCGTCAAAGAAACTTGTGCCAGTTGCGTCAAACAAATTTATGCCAGTTGCATAGAACAAACTTGTGCCAGTTGCGTAGAACAAACTTGTGCCAGTTGCATCGAACAAACTTGTGCCAGTTGCGTCGAACACACTTGTGTCAGTTGCGTCGGACAAACTTGTGCCAATTGCGTCCAACAAACTTGTGCCAGTTGCGTAGAACAAACTTGTGCCAGTTGTGTCAAACAAACTTGTGCCAGTTGCATAAAACAAACTTTTGCCAGTTGCGTCGAACAAACTTGTGCCAGTTGCATAGAACAAACTTGTGCCAGTTACGTAGAACAAACTTGTGCCAGTTGTGTCAGACAAACTTGTGCCAGTTGCGTCAAACAAACTTGGGCCAGTTGCATCGAACAAACTTGTGCCAGTTGCGTAGAACAAACTTGTGCCAGTTGCGTAGAACAAACTTGTGCCAGTTGCATAGAACAAACTTGTGCCAGTTTTGTAGAACAACCTTGTGCCAGTTGCGTCAAACAACCTTGTGCCAGTTGCATCAAACAAACTTGTGCCAGTTGCGTAGAACAAACTTGTGCCAGTTGCGTAGAACAAACTTGTGCCAGTTGCATAGAACAAACTTGTGCCAGTTTTGTAGAACAACCTTGTGCCAGTAGCGTCAAACAGACTTGTGCCAATTGCGTCAAACAACCTTGTGCCAGTTGCGTCAAAAAAACTTGTGCCAGTTGTGTCAAACAAACTTGTGCCAGTTGGGTCGAATAAACTTGTGCCAGTTGCGTTAAACAAACTTGTGCCAGTTGCGTCGAACAAACTTGTGCCAGTTGCGTCGAACAAACTTGCGCCAGTTGCGTCAAACAAACTTCTGCCAGTTGCATCGAACAATCTTGAGCCAGTTGCGTAGAACAAACTTATGCCAGTTGCATAGAACAAACTTTTGCCACTTGCGTCGAACAAACTTGTGCCAGTTGCGTAGAACAAACTTGTGCATGTTGCGCAGAACAAACTTTTGCCAGTTGCGTAGAACAAACTTGTGCCAGTTTTGTCAAACAAACTTGTGCCAGTTGCGTAGAACAAACTTGTGCCCGTTACGTGGAACAAACTTGTGCCAGTTGCATAGAACAAACTTCTGCCAGTTGCGTCAAACAAACTTGGGCCAGTTGCGTAGAACAAACTTGTGCCAGTTACGTCAAACAAACTTGTGCCAGTTGCGTCAAACAAACTTGTGCCAGTTGCGTAGAAGAAACTTGTGCCAGTTGCGTCGAACAAACTTGTGCCAGTTCCGTGGAACAAACTTGTGCCAGTTGCGTAGAACAAACTTGTGCCAGTTGTGTAGAACAATCTTGTGCCAGTTGCGTAGAACAAACTTGTGCCAGTTGCGTCAAACAAACTTGTGCCATTTGCGTAGAACAAACTTGTGCCAGTTGCGTAGAACAAACTTGTGCTAGATGCATCAAACAATCTTGTGCCAGTTGCGAAGAACAAACTTGTGCCTGTTGCATAGAACAAAATTGTGCCAGTTGAGTGGAACAACTTTGTGCCAGTTGCGTAGAACAAACTTGTGCTAGTTGCGTAGAACAAACTTTTGCCAGTTGCGTAGAACAAACTTGTGTCAGTTGCGTAGAACAAACTTGTGCCAGTTGCGTCAAACAAACTTGGGCCAGTTGCGTAGAACAAACTTGTGCCATTTGCGAACTACAAACTTTTGCCAGTTTCGTAGGACAAACTTGTGCCAGTTGCGTCAAACAAACTTGTGCCAGTTGCGTAGAACAAACTTCCGCCAGTTGCGAACTACAATCTTGTGCCACTTGCGTAGGACAAACTTGTGCCAGTTGCGTCAAAGAAACTTGTGACAGTTGCGTCAAATAAACTTGTTCCAGTTGTGTCAAATAAACTTGTGCCAGTTACGTAGAACAACTTTGTGCCAGTTGCATAGAACAAAATTGTGCCAGTTGCGTAGAACAACTTTGTGCCAGTTGCGTAGAAGAAACTTGTGACAGTTGCGGAGAACAAACTTGTGCTAGTTGCGTAGAACAAACTTGTGCCAGTTGCGTAGAACAAACTTGTGTCAGTTGCGTAGAACAAACTTGTGCCAGTTGCGTCAAACAAACTTGGGCCAGTTGCGTAGAACAAACTTATGCCAGTTGCGAACTACAAACTTGTGCCAGTTTCGTAGGACAAACTTGTGCCAGTTGTGTCAAACAAACTTGTGCCAGTTGCGTAGAACAAACTTGTGCCAGTTGAGAACTACAAACTTGTGCCACTTGCGTAGGACAAACTTGTGCCAGTTGCGTCAAAGAAACTTGTGCCAGTTGCATCAAATAAACTTGTGCCAGTTGCGGAGAACAAACTTGTGAAAGTTGCGTAGAACAAACTTGTGTCAGTTGCGTCGAACAAACTTGTGACAGTTGCGTTGAACAAACTTGTGCCAGTTGCGTCGAACAATCTTGTGCCAGTTGCATCAAACAAACTTGTGCCAGTTGCGTAGAACAAACTTGTGCCAGTTGCGTCAAACAAACTAGTGCCAGTTACGTTTAACAAACTTGTGCCAGTTGCGTAGAACAAACTTGTGCCAGTTGTGTCAAACAAACGTGTGCCAGTTGCGTCGAACAAACTTGTGCCGGTTGCGTTGAACAAACTTGTGCCAGTTACTTAGAACAAACTTGTGCTAGTTGTGTCAAACAAACTTGTGCCAGTTGCGTAGAACAAACTTGTGCCAGTTGCGTAGAACAAACTTGTGCCATTTGCGTAGAACAAACTTGTGCCAGTTGTGTCAAACAAACGTGTGCCAGTTGCATCGAACAAACTTGTGCCGGTTGCGTTGAACAAACTTGTGCCGGTTACGTAGAACAAACTTGTGCTAGTTGTGTCAAACAAACTTGTGCCAGTTGCGTAGAACAAACTTGTGCCAGTTGCGTAGAACAAACTTGTGCCATTTGCGTAGAACAAACTTGTGCCAGTTACGTAGAACAAACTTGTGCCAGTTGTGTCAAACAAACTTGTGCCAGTTGCGTAGAAAAAACTTGTGCCAGTTGCGTAGAACAAACTTGTGCCAGTTGCGTAGAACAAACTTGTGCCAGTTGCATAGAACAAACTTGTGCCAGTTGCGTCAAACAAACTTGTGCCAGTTGCGTAGAACAAACTTGAGGCAGTTGCGTAGAACAAACGTGTGCCAGTTGCGAAGAACAAAATTGTGCCAGTTGCGCTGAACAAACTTGTGCCAGTTGTTTCAAACAAACTTTTGCCAGTTGCGTCAAACAAACTTGGGCCAGTTGCGTTGAACAAACTTGTGCCAGTTGCGTAGAACAAACTTTGTGCCAGTTGTGTCAAACAAACTTTTCCCAGTTGCGTCAAACAAACTTGGGCCAGTTGCGTCAAATAAATTTATGCCAGTTGCATAGAACAAACTTGTGCCAGTTGCGTAGAAGAAACTTGTGCCAGTTGCATCGAACAAACTTGTGCCAATTGCGTCGAACACACTTGTGACAGTTGCGTCGGACAAACTTGTGCCAATTGCGTTGAACAAACTTGTGCCAGTTGCGTAGAACAAACTTATGCCAGTTGCGTCGGACAAACTTGTGCCAGTTGCGTCGAACAAACTTGTGCCTGTTGCGTAGAACAAACTTGTGCCAGTTGTGTCAAACAAACTTTTGCCAGTTGCGTCAAACAAACTTTGGCCAGTTGCGTCGAACAAAATTGTGCCAGTTGTGTCGGACAAACTTGTGCCAGTTATGTAGAACATACTTGTGCCAGTTGCTAACTACAAACTTGTGCCAGTTGCGTTGAACAAACTTGGGCCAGTTGCGTCAAACAAACTTGGGCTAGTTGCGTTAAACAAACTTTTGCCACTTGCGTCAAACAAGCTTGTGCCAGTTGCGTTGAACAAACTTGTGCCAGTTGCGCAGAACGAACTTGAGCCAGTTGTGTAGAACAAACTTGTGCCAGTTGCGTAGAACAAACATTTTCCAGTTGCGTAGAACAAACTTGTGCCAGTTGCGTCGAACAAACTTGTGCCAGTTGCATAGAACAAACTTTTGCCAGATGCGTAGAACAAACTTGTGCCACTTGCGTCGAACAAACTTATGCCAGTTGCGCAGAACAAACTTTTGCCAGTTACGTAGAACAAACTTGTGCCAGTTTTGTCAAACAAACTTGTGCCAGTTGCGTAGAACAAACTTGTGCCCGTTATGTGGAACAAACTTGTGCCAGTTGCATAGAACAAACTTCTGCCAGTTGCGTCAAACAAACTTGGGCCAGTTGCGTAGAACAAACTTGTGCCAGTTGCGTCAAACAAACTTGTGCCAGTTGCGTCAAACAAACTTGTGCCAGTTGCGTAGAACAAACTTGAGCCAGTTGCGTAGAACAACCTTGTGCCAGTTACGTAGAACAAACTTGTGCCAGTTGTGTCAAACAAACTTGTGCCAGTAGAGTAGAACAAACTTATGCCAGTTGCGTAGAACAAACTTGTGCGAGTTGTGTCAAAGAAACTTTGGCCAGTTACATAGAACAAACTTGTGCCAGATGCGTAGGACAAACATGTGCCAGTTGTGTCAAACAAACTTGTGCTAGTTGCGTAAAACAAACTTGAGCCAGTTGCGTAGAACAAACTTGTGCCAGTTGCATCGAACAAACTTGTGCCAGTTGCGTGGAACAAACTTGTGCCAGTTGCGCAGAACAAACTTGTGCCAGTTAAGTCAAACAGACTTGTGCCAGTTGCGTCAAACAAATTTATGCCAGTTGCATAGAACAAACTTGTGCCAGTTGCGTAGAACAAACTTGTGCCAGTTGCATCGAACAAACTTGTGCCAGTTGCGTCGAACACACTTGTGCCAGTTGTGTTGGACAAACTTGTGCCAATTGCGTCGAACAAACTTGTGCCAGTTGCGTCAAACAAACTTGTGCCAGTTGCATCGAACAAACTTGTGCCAGTTGCGTAGAACAAACTTGTGCCAGTTTCGTCGAACAAACTTGTGCCAGTTGCGTAGAACAAACTTGTGCCAGTTGTGTCAAACAAACTTGTGCCAGTTGCGTCAAACAAACTTGGGCCAGTTGCATCGAACAAACTTGTGCCAGTTGCGTAGAACAAACTTGTGCCAGTTGCGTCAAACAATCTTGGGCCAGTTGCGTCGAACAAACTTGTGCCAGTTTCGTCAAAGAAACTTGAGCCACTTGCATAAAACAAACTTGTGCCAGTTGTGTCGAACAAACTTGTGCCAGTTGCGTAGAACAAACTTGTGCCAGTTAAGTAGAATAAACTTGTGCCTGTTTTGTCAAAGAAACTTGTGCCAGTTGCGTCAAACAAACTTGTGTCAGTTGCGTCGAACAAACTTGTGCCAGTTGTGTAGAACAACCTTGTGCCAGTTGCGTCAAACAACCTTGTGCCAGTTGCGTCAAACAAACTTGTGCCAGTTGCGTCAAAAAAACTTGTGCCCGTTGCGTCAAACAAACTTTTGCCTGTTGGGTCGAACAAACTTGTGCCAGTTGCGTTAAACAAACTTGTGACAGTTGCGTCGAACAAACTTGTGCCATTTGCATCGAACAAACTTGTGCCAGTTGTGTCGAACAAGCTTGTGCCAGTTGCGTCAATCAAAATTGTGCCAGTTGCATCGAACAAACTTGTGCCAGTTGCGTAGAACAAACTGTGCCAGTTGTGTCAAACAAACGTGTGCCACTTGCGTCGAACAAACTTGTGCCAGTTGCGTAGAACAAACTTTTGCCAGTTGCATAGAACAAACTTGTGCCAGTTGTGTCAAACAAACTTGTGTCAGTTGCATAAAACAAACTTTTGCCAGTTGCGTCGAACAAACTTGTGCCAGTTGCATAGAACAAACTTGTGCCAGTTACGTAGAACAAACTTGTGCCAGTTGTGTCAGACAAACTTGTGCCAGTTGCGTCAAATAAACTTGGGCCAGTTGCATCGAACAAACTTGTGCCAGTTGCGTAGAACAAAGTTGTGCCAGTTGCGTAGAACAAACTTGTGAGAGTTGTTTCGAACAAACTTTTGCCAGTTGCATCAAACAAACTTGTGCCAGTTGCGTAGAACAAACATGAGGCAGTTGCTTAGAACAAACGTGTGCCAGTTGCGTAGAACAAAATTGTGCCAGTTGCGCTAAACAAACTTGTGCCAGTTGTTTCAAACAAACTTGTGCCAGTAGAGTAGAACAAACTTATGCCAGTTGCGTAGAACAAACTTGTGCGATTTGTGTCAAACAAACTTTTCCCAGTTACGTAGAACAAACTTGTGCCAGATGCGTAGGACAAACTTGTGCCAGTTGTGTCAAACAAACTTGTGCTAGTTGCGTAAAACAAACTTTAGCCAGTTGCGTAGAACAAACTTGTGCCAGTTGCATCGAACAAACTTGTGCCAGTTGCGTAGAACAAACTTGTGCCAGTTGCGCAGAACAAACTTGTGCCAGTTAAGTCAAACAGACTTGTGCCAGTTGCGTCAAACAAATTTATGCCAGTTGCATAGAACAAACTTGTGCCAGTTGCGTAGAACAAACTTGTGCCAGTTGCATCGAACAAACTTGTGCCAGTTGCGTCGAACACACTTGTGCCAGTTGTGTTGGACAAACTTGTGCCAATTGCGTCGAACAAACTTGTGCCAGTTGCGTAGAACAAACTTGTGCCAGTTGTGTCAAACAAACTTTTGCCAGTTGCGTCAAACAAACTTGGGCTAGTTGCGTCGAACAAAATTGTGCCAGTTGTTTCGGACAAACTTGTGCCAGTTACGTAGAACATACTTGTGCCAATTGCGAACTACAAACTTGTGCCAGTTGCGTTGAACAAACTTGGGCCAGTTGTGTCAAACAAACTTGTGCTAGTTTCGTTAAACAAACTTTTGCCAGTTGCGTCAAACAAACTTGTGCCAGTTGCGTTGAACAAACTTGTGCCAGTTGCGTAGAACAAACTTGAGCCAGTTGCGTAGAACAAACTCGTGCCAGTTGTGTAGAACAAACATTTTCCAGTTGCGTAGAACAAACTTGTGCCAGTTGCCTAGAACAAACTTGTGCCAGTTGCGCAGAACAAACATTTTCCAGTTGCGTAGAACAAACTTGTGCCAGTTGCGTCGAAAAAACTTGTGCCAGTTGATCGAACAAAGTTGTGCCAGTTGCGTTTGACAAACTTGTGCCAGTTGTTGCAAACAAACTTTTGCCAGTTGCGTCAAACAAACTTGGGCCAGTTGCGTCAAACAAACTTGTGCCAGTTGCTAGAACAAACTTGTGCCAGTTGCGTAGAACAAACTTATGCCAGTTGCGTCGAAAAAACTTGTGCCAGTTGATCGAACAAAGTTGTGCCAGTTGCGTTTGACAAACTTGTGCCAGTTGTTTCAAACAAACTTTTGCCAGTTGCGTCAAACAAACTTGGGCCAGTTGCGTCAAACAAACTTGTGCCAGTTGCGTAGAACAAACTTGTACCAGTTGCGTAGAACAAACTTGTGCCAGTTGCGTAGAACAAACTTGTGCCAGTTGCGTCGAACAAACTCGTGACAGTTGCGTACAAGAAACTTGTGCCATTTGCGTCAAAAAACTTGTTCCAGTTGCGTAGAACAAATTTGTGCTAGTTTCGTAGAACAAACTTGTGCCAGTTGCGTCGAACAAACTTGTGCCAGTTGCGCTAAACAAACTTGTGCCAGTTGTTTCAAACAAGCTTTTGCCCGTTGCGTCAAACAAACTTGGGCCAGTTGCGTTGAACAAACTTGTGCCAGTTGCGTAGAACAAACTTTGTGAGAGTTGTGTCAAACAAACTTTTCCCAGTTGTGTCAAACAAACTTGGGCCAGTTGCGTCAAACAAATTTATGCCAGTTGCATAGAACAAACTTGTGCCAGTTGCGTAGAACAAACTTGTGCCAGTTGCATCAAACAAACTTGTGCCAGTTGCGTCGAACACACTTGTGACAGTTGCGTCGGACAAACTTGTGCCAATTGCGTCGAACAAACTTGTGCCTGTTGCGTAGAACAAACTTATGACAGTTGCGTCGGACAAACTTGTGCCAGTTGCGTCGAACAAACTTGTGCCAGTTGCTTAGAACAAACTTGTGCCAGTTGTGTCAAACAAACTTTTGCCAGTTGCGTCAAACAAACTTGGGCCAGTTGCGTCGAACAAAATTGTGCCAGTTGTGTCGGACAAACTTGTGCCAGTTACGTAGAACATACTTGTGCCAGTTGCGAACTACAAACTTGTGCCAGTTGCGTTGAACAAACTTGAGCCAGTTGCGTAGAACAAACTTGTGCCAGTTGCGTAGAACAAACATTTTCCATTTGCGTAGAACAAACTTGTGCCAGTTTCCTAGAACAAACTTGTGCCAGTTGCATAGAACAAACATTTTCCAGTTGCGTAGAACAAACTTGTGCCAGTTGCGTCGAAAAAACTTGTGCCAGTTGATCGAACAAAGTTGTGCCAGTGGCGTTTGACAAACTTGTGCCAGTTGTTTCAAACAAACTTTTGCCAGTTGCGTCAAACAAACTTGGGCCAGTTGCGTCAAACAAACTTGTGCCATTTGCGTAGAACAAACTTGTGCCAGTTACGTAGAACAAACTTGTGCCAGTTGTGTCAAACAAACTTGTGCCAGTTGCGTAGAACAAACTTCTGCCAGTTGCGTCGAACAAACTTGTGCCAGTTGCGTTGAACAAACTTGTGCCAGTTGCGTCGAACAAACTTGTGCCAGTTGCATCAAACAAACTTGTGCCAGTTGCGTAGAACAAACTTGTGCCAGTTGCGTCAAACAAACTAGTGCCAGTTGCGTTTAACAAACTTGTGCCAGTTGCGTAGAACAAACTTGTGCCAGTTGTGTCAAACAAACGTGTGCCAGTTGCGTCGAACAAACTTGTGCCAGTTGCGTTGAACAAACTTGTGCCAGTTACGTAGAACAAACTTGTGCTAGTTGTGTCAAACAAACTTGTGCCAGTTGCGTAGAACAAACTTGTCCCAGTTGCGTAGAACAAACTTGTGCCACTTGCGTAGAACAAACTTGTGCCAGTTGTGTCAAACAAACTTGTGCCAGTTGCGTAGAACAAACTTGTGCCAGTTGCGTAGAACAAACTTGTGCCAGTTGCGTCAAACAAACTTTTGCCAGTTGCATAGAACAAACTTGTGCCAGTTACGTCAAACAAACTTGTGCCAGTTGCGTAGAACAAACTTGAGGCAGTTGCATAGAACAAACGTGTGCCAGTTGCGTAGAACAAAATTGTGCCAGTTGCGCTGAACAAAATTGTGCCAGTTGTTTCAAAGAAACTTTTGCCAGTTGCGTCAAACAAACTTGTGCCAGTTGCGTAGAACAAAATTTTGCCAGTTGCGTCAAACAAACTTGTGCCAGTTGCATAGAACAAACTTGTGCCAGTTGCGTCAAACAAACTTGTGCCAGTTGCATAGAACAAACTTGAGGCAGTTGCGTAGAACAAATGTGTGCCAGTTACGTAGAACAAAATTGTGCCAGTTGCGCTGAACAAACTTGTGCCAGTTGCATAGAACAAACTTTTGCCAGTTGCGTCAAACAAACTTGGGCCAGTTGCGTCGAACAAACTTGTGCCAGTTGGGTAGAACAAACTTTGTGCCAGTTGTGTCAAACAAACTTTTCCCAGTTGAGTCAAACAAACTTGGGCCATTGCGTCAAACAAATTTATCCCAGTTGCATAGAACAAACTTGTGCCAGTTGCGTAGAACAAACTTGGGCCAGTTGCATCGAACAAACTTGTGCCAGTTGCGTCGAACACACTTGTGACAGTTGCATCGGACAAACTTGTGCCAATTGCGTCGAACAAACTTGTGCCAGTTGCGTAGAACAAACTTACGCCAGTTGTGTCGGACAAACTTGTGCCAGTTGCGTCAAACAAACTTGTGCCAGTTGCGTAGAACAAACTTGTGCCAGTTGTGTCAAACAAACTTTTGCCAGTTGCGTCAAACAAACTTGGGCCAGTTGCGTCGAACAAAATTGTGCCAGTTGTGTCGGACAAACTTGTGCCAGTTACGTAGAACATACTTGTGCCAGTTCCGAACTACAAACTTGTGCCAGTTGCGTTGAACAAACTTGGGCCAGTTGCATCAAACAAACTTGTGCCAGTTGCGTAGAACAAACTTTTGCCAGTTGCGTCAAACAAACATGTGCCAGTTGCGTTGAACAAACTTGTGCCAGATGCGTAGAACAAACTTGAGCCAGTTGTGTAGAACAAACTTGTGCCAGTTGCGTAGAACAAACATTTTCCAGTTGCGTAGAACAAACTTGTGCCAGTTGCGTCGAACAAACTTGTGCCAGTTGCGTAGAACAAACTTGTGCCAGTTGCATAGAACAAACTTGTGCCACTTGCGTCGAACAAACTTGTGCCAGTTGCGCAGAACAAACTTTTGCCAGTTACGTAGAACAAACTTGTGCCAGTTTTGTCAAACAAACTTGTGCCAGTTGCGTAGAACAAACTTGTGTCCGTTACGTGGAACAAACTTGTGCCAGTTGCATAGAACAAACTTCTGCCAGTTGCGTCAAACAAACTTGGGCCAGTTGCGTAGAACAAACTTGTGCCAGTTGCGTCAAACAAACTTGTGCCAGTTGCGTCAAACAAACTTGTGCCAGTTGCGTAGAACAAACTTGAGCCAGTTGCGTAGAACAACCTTGTGCCAGTTACGTAGAACAAACTTGTGCCAGTTGTGTCAAACAAACTTGTGCCAGTAGCGTAGAACAAACTTATGCCAGTTGCGTAGAACAAACTTGTGCGAGTTGTGTCAAACAAACTTGGGCCAGTTGCGTAGAACAAACTTGTGCCAGATGCGTAGGACAAACATGTGCCAGTTGTGTCAAACAAACTTGTGCTAGTTGCGTAAAACAAACTTGAGCCAGTTGCATCGAACAAACTTGTGCCAGTTGCGTGGAACAAACTTGTGCCAGTTGCGCAGAACAAACTTGTGCCAGTTAAGTCAAACAGACTTGTGCCAGTTGCGTCAAACAAATTTATGCCAGTTCCATAGAACAAACTTGTGCCAGTTGCGTAGAACAAACTTGTGCCAGTTGCATCGAACAAACTTGTGCCAGTTGCGTCGAACAAACTTCTGCCAGTTGTGTCGGACAACTTGTGCCAATTGCCTCGAACAAACTTGTGCCAGTTGCGTAGAACAAACTTCTGCCAGTTGTGTCAAACAAACTTGTGCCAGTTGCATAAAACAAACTTGTGCCAGTTGAGTCGAACAAACTTGTGCCAGTTGCATAGAACAAACTTGTGCCAGTTACGTAGAACAAACTTGTGCCAGTTTTGTCAAACAAACTTGTGCCAGTTGCGTCAAACAATCTTGGGCCAGTTGCGTCGAACAAACTTGTGCCAGTTTCGTCAAAGAAACTTGTGCCAGTTGCATAAAACAAACTTGTGCCAGTTGCATAGAACAAACTTGTGCCAGTTGCGTAGAACAAACTTGTGCCAGTTACGTAGAACAATCTTGTGCCAGTTTTGTCAAACAAACTTGTGCCAGTTTCGTCAAACAAACTTGTGTCAGTTGCTTCGAACAAACTTGTGCCAGTTGTGTAGAACAACCTTGTGGCAGTTGCGTCAAACAACCTTGTGCCAGTTGCGTCAAACAAACTTGTGCCATTTGCGTAAAAAAAACTTGTGCCAGTTGCGTCAAACAAACTTTTGCCTGTTGGGTCGAATAAACTTGTGCCAGTTGCGTTAAACAAACTTGTGACAGTTGCGTCGAACAAACTTGTGCCATTTGCATCGAACAAACTTATGCCAGTTGTGTCGAACAAGCTTGTGCCAGTTGCGTCAAACAAAATTGTGCCAGTTACATCGAACAAACTTGTGCCAGTTGCGTAGAACATACTGTGCCAGTTGTGTCAAACAAACTTGTGCCACTTGCGTCGAACAAACTTGTGCCAGTTGCGTAGAACAAACTTTTGCCAGTTGCGTAGAACAAACTTGTGCCAGTTGTGTCAAACAAACTTGTGTCAGTTGCGTAGAACAAACTTGTGCCAGTTGCGTAGAACAAACTTGTGCCAGTTATGTAGAACAAACCTTTGCCAGTTGCGTAGAACAAAACTTGTGCCAGTTGCATAGAACAAACTTGTGTGAGTTGCGTCAAACAAACTTGTGCCAGTTGCATAAAACAAACTTGTGCCAGTTGCGTAGAACAAACTTGTGCCAGTTGCGTAGAACAAACTTGTGAGAGTTGTTTCAAACAAACTTTTGCCAGTTGCGTCAAACAAACTTGGGCCAGTTGCGTCGAACAAACTTGTGCCAGTTGCTTTGAACAAACTTGTGCCAGTTGCGTTGAACAATCTTATGCCAGTTGCGAAGAACAAACTTGTGCCAGTTGCGTAGAACAAACTTGTGACAGTTGCGTCGAAAAAACTTCTGCCAATTGCATAGAAGAAACTTGTGCCAGTTGCGTAGAAGAAACTTGGGCCACTTGCGAAAACAAAGTTGTTCCAATTGCGACAAACAAGTTTGTGCCAGTTGCGTAGAACAAACTTGTGCCAGTTGCGTAGAAGAAACTTGTGCCAGTTGCGTAGAAGAAACTTGGGCCACTTGCGAAAACAAACTTGTTCCAATTGCGAGAAACAAGTTTGTGCCAGTTGCGTAGAACAAACTTGTGCCAGTTGCGTAGAAGAAACTTGTGCCAGTTGCGTCGAACAAACTTGTGCCAGTTCCGTGGAACAAACTTGTGCCAGTTGCGTAGAACAAATTTGTGCCAGTTGTGTAGAACAATCTTGTGCCAGTTGCGTAGAACAAACTTGTGCCAGTTGCGTCAAACAAACTTGGGCCAGTTGCGTAGAACAAACTTGTGCCAGTTGCGTAGAACAAACTTGTGCCAGTTGCGTCAAACATTCTTGTGCCAGTTGCAAAGAACAAACTTGTGCCTGTTGCATAGAACAAAATTGTGCCAGTTGCGTAGAACAACTTTGTGCCAGTTGCGTAGAACAAACTTGTGCCAGTTGCGTAGAACAAACTTGTGCTAGTTGCGTAGAACAAACTTGTGCCAGTTGCGTAGAACAAACTTGTGTCAGTTGCGTAGAACAAACTTGTGCCAGTTGCGTCAAACAAACTTGGGCCAGTTGCGTAGAACAAACTTGTGCCAGTTGCGAACTACAAACTTGTGCCAGTTTCGTAGGACAAACTTGTGCCAGTTGCGTCAAACAAACTTGTGCCAGTTGCGTAGAACAAACTTGTGCCAGTTGCGAACTACAAACTTGTGCCACTTGCGTAGGACAAACTTGTGCCAGTTGCGTCAAAGAAACTTGTGACAGTTGCGTCAAATAAACTTGTTCCAGTTGCGTCAAATAAACTTGTTCCAGTTGCGTCAAATAAACTTGTGCCAGTTACGTAGAACAACTTTGTGCCAGTTGCATAGAACAAAATTTTGCCAGTTGCGTAGAACAACTTTGTGCCAGTTGCGTAGAACAAACTTGTGCCAGTTGCGTAGAACAAACTTGTGCTAGTTGCGTAGAACAAACTTGTGCCAGTTGCGTAGAACAAACTTGTGTCAGTTGCGTAGAACAAACTTGTGCCAGTTGCGTCAAACAAACTTGGGCCAGTTGCGTAGAACAAACTTGTGCCAGTTGAGAACTAAAAACTTGTGCCACTTGCGTAGGACAAACTTTTGCCAGTTACGTCAAACAAACTTGTGCCAGTTGCGTAGAACAAACTTGTGCCAGTTGAGAACTACAAACTTGTGCCACTTGCGTAGGACAAACTTTGGCCAGTTGCATCAAAGAAACTTGTGCCAGTTGCATCAAATAAACTTGTGCCAGTTGCGCAGAACAAACTTGTGAAAGTTGCGTAGAACAAACTTGTGCCAGTTGCGTCGAAGAAACTTGTGACAGTTGCGTTGAACAAACTTGTGCCAGTTGCGTTTAACAAACTTGTGCCAGTTGTGTATAACAAACTTGTGCCAGTTGCGTCAAACAAATTAGTGCCAGTTGCGTTTAACAAACTTGTGCCAATTGCGTAGAACAAAATTGTGCCAGTTGTGTCAAACAAACGTGTGCCAGTTGCGTCGAAGAAACTTGTGCCAGTTGCGTAGAACAAACTTGTGCCAGTTACGTAGAACAAACTTGTGCTAGTTTTGTCAAACAAACTTGTGCCAGTTGCGTAGAACAAACTTGTGCCAGTTGCGTAGAACAAACTTGTGCCACTTGCGTAGAACAAACTTGTGCCAGTTACGTAGAACAAACTTGTGCCAGTTGTGTCAAACAAACTTGTGCCAGTTGCGTAGAACAAACTTGTGCCAGTTGCGTAGAACAAACTTGTGCCAGTTGCGCAGAACAAACTTGTGCCAGTTGCATCAAACAAACTTGTGCCAGTTGCATAGAACAAACTTTTGCCAGTTGCGTCAAACAAACTTGTGCCAGTTGTGTAGAACAAACTTGAGGCAGTTGCGTAGAACAAACGTGTGCCAGTTGCGTAGAACAAAATTGTGCCAGTTGCGCTGAAAAATCTTGTGCCAGTTGTTTCAAACAAACTTTTGCCAGTTGCGTCGAACAAACTTGTGCCAGTTGCGTAGAACAAACTTTGTGAGAGTTGTGTCAAACAAACTTTTCCCAGTTGCGTCAAAAACTTGGGCCAGTTGCGTCAAACAAATTTATGCCAGTTGCATAGAACAAACTTGTGCCAGTTGCATAGAACAAACTTGTGCCAGTTGCATCGAACAAACTTGTGCCAGTTGCGTCGAACACACTTGTGACAGTTGCGTCGGACAAACTTGTGCCAATTGCGTCGAACAAACTTGTGCCAGTTGCGTAGAACAAACTTATGCCAGTTGCGTCGGACAAACTTGTGCCAGTTGCGTCGAACAAACTTGTGCCAGTTGCGTAGAACAAACTTGTGCCAGTTGTGTCAAACAAACTTTTGCCAGTTGCGTCAAACAAACTTGGGCCAGTTGCGTCGAACAAAATTGTGCCAGTTGCGAACTACAAACTTGTGCCAGTTGCGTTGAACAAACTTGGGCCAGTTGCGTCAAACAAACTTGTGCTAGTTGCGTTAAACAAACTTTTGCCAGTTGCGTCAAACAAACTTGTGCCAGTTGCGCTGAACAAACTTGTGCCAGTTGCGTAGAACAAACTTGAGCCAGTTGCGTAGAACAAACTTGTGCCAGTTGCGTAGAACAAACATTTTCCAGTTGCGTAGAACAAACTTGTGCCAGTTGCGTAGAACAAACTTGTGCCAGTTGCGTATAACAAACATTTTTCAGTTGCGTAGAACAAACTTGTGCCAGTTGCGTCGAAAAAACTTGTGCCAATTGATCGAACAAAGTTGTGCCAGTTGCGTTTGACAAACTTGTGCCAGTTGCGTAGAACAAACATGTGACAGTTGCGTAGAACAAACTTGTGCCAGTTGTTTCAAACAAACTTTTGCCAGTTGCGTCAAACAAACTTGGGCCAGTTGCGTCAAACAAACTTGTGCCAGTTGCGTAGAACAAACTTGTGCCAGTTGCGCAGAACAAACTTGTGCCAGTTGCGTAGAACAAATTTGTGCTAGTTGCGTAGAACAAACTTGTGCCAGTTGCGTCGAACAAACTTGTGCCAGTTGCATAGAACAAACTCGTACCAGTTGCTAAGAACAAACTTGGGCCAGTTGCGTAGAACAAACTTGTGTCAGTTGCGATGAACAAACTTGTGCCAGTTGCATCAAACAAACTTGTGCCAATTGCGTAGAACAAACTTGTGCCAGTTGCGTAGAACAAACTTGTGCCTGTTGCATCGAACAAACTTGTGCCAGTTGCGTCGAATAAACTTGTGCCAGTTGCATCGAACAAACTTGTGTCAATTGCATAGAACAAACTTGTGCCAGTTTCGTCGAACAAACTTGTGCCAGTTTGCTTAGAACAAACTTGTGCCAGTTGTGTCAATCAAACTTCTGCCAGTTGCGTCAAACAAGTTTGGGCCAGTTGCGTCGAACAAACTAGTGCCAGTTGCATTGAAGAAACTTGTGCCAGTTGCGTAGAAAAAACTTGTGCCAGTTGTGTCAAACAAACTTGTTCCAGTTGCATAGAACAAACTTGTGCCAGTTGTGTAGAGCAACCTTGTGCCAGTTGCGTCAAACAACCTTGTGCCAGTTGCGTCAAACAAACTTGTGCCAGTTGCGTCAAACAAATTTATGCCAGTTGCATAGAACAAACTTGTGCCAGTTGCGTAGAACAAACTTGTGCCAGTTGCATCGAAGAAACTTGTGCCAGTTGCGTCGAACACACTTGTGCCAGTTGCGTCGGACAAACTTGTGCCAATTGCGTCGAACAAACTTGTGCCAGTTGCGTAGAACAAACTTGTGCCAGTTGTGTCAAACAAACTTGTGCCAGTTGCATAAAACAAACTTTTGCCAGTTGCGTCGAACAAACTTGTGCCAGTTGCATAGAACAAACTTGTGCCAGTTACGTAGAACAAACTTGTGCCAGTTGTGTGAGACAAACTTGTGCCAGTTGCGTAGAACAAACTTGTGCCAGTTCCATAGAACAAACTTGTGCTAGTTGCGTAGAACAAACTTGTGCCAGTTGCGTAGAACAAACTTGTGCCAGTTTCGTCGAACAAACTTGTGCCAGTTGCGTAGAACAAACTTGTGCCAGTTGTGTCAAACAAACTTGTGCCAGTTGCGTCAAACAAACTAGGGCCAGTTGCGTCGAACAAACTTGTGCCAGTTGCGTCGAAGAAACTTGTGCCAGTTGCGTAGAACAAACTTGTGCCAGTTGCGTAGAACAAACTTGTGCCAGTTGCGTAGAACAAACTTGTGCCAGTTGCATAGAACAAACTTGTGCCAGTTTTGTAGAACAACCTTGTGCCAGTTGCGTCAAACAACCTTGTGCCAGTTGCATCAAACAAACTTGTGCCAGTTGCGTAAAACAAACTTGTGCCAGTTGTGTAGAACAAACTTGTGCCAGTTGCATAGAACAAACTTATGCCAGTTTTGTAGAACAAGCTTGTGCCAGTTGCGTCAAACAGACTTGTGCCAATTGCGTCAAACAACCTTGTGCCAGTTGTGTCAAAAAAACTAGTGCCAGTTGTGTCAAACAAAATTGTGCCAGTTGGGTCGAATAAACTTGTGCCAGTTGCGTTAAACAAACTTGTGCCAGTTGCGTCGAACAAACTTGTGCCAGTTGCGTCGAACAAACTTGTGCCAGTTGCGTCAAACAAACTTGTGCCAGTTGCGTCGAACAAACTTGTGCCAGTTGCGTCAAACAAACTTATGCCAGTTGCATCGAACAAACTTGTGCCAGTTGCGTAGAACAAACTTGTGCCAGTTGCATAGAACAAACTTTTGCCACTTGCGTCCAACAAACTTGTGCCAGTTGCTCAGAACAAACTTTTGCCAGTTGCGTAGAGCAAACTTGTGCCAGTTTTGTCAAACAAACTTGTGCCAGTTGCGTAGAACAAACTTGTGCCCGTTACGTGGAACAAACTTGTGCCAGTTGCATAGAACAAACTTCTGCCAGTTGCGTCAAACAAACTTGTGCCAGTTGCGTAGAACAAACTTGTGCCAGTTGCATCAAACAAACTTGTGCTAGTTGCGTCAAACAAACTTGTGCCAGTTGCGTAGAAGAAACTTGTGCCAGTTGCGTCGAACAAACTTGTGCCAGTTCTGTGGAACAAACTTGTGCCAGTTGCGTAGAACAAACTTGTGCCAGTTGTGTAGAACAATCTTGTGCCAGTTGCGTAGAACAAACTTGTGCCAGTTGCGTCAAACAAACTTGGGCCAGTTGCATAGAACAAACTTGTGCCAGTTGCGTAGAACAAACTTGTGCCAGTTGCGTCAAACAATCTTGTGCCAGTTGCGAAGAACAAACTTGTGCCTGTTGCATAGAACAAAATTGTGCCAGTTGCGTAGAACAACTTTTTGCCAGTTGCGTAGAACAAACTTGTGCCAGTTCGTAGAACAAACTTGTGCTAGTTGCGTAGAACAAACTTGTGCCAGTTGCATAGAACAAACTTGTGTCAGTTGTGTAGAACAAACTTGTGCCAGTTGCGTCAAACAAACTTGGGCCCGTTGCGTAGAACAAACTTGTGCCAGTTGCGAACTACAAACTTGTACCAGTTTCGTAGGACAAACTTGTGCCAGTTGCGTCAAACAAACTTGGGCCAGTTGCGTAGAACAAACTTGCCCCAGTTGCGAACTCAATCTTGTGCCACTTGCGTAGGACAAACT
>JANJGK010000431.1:425000-435000 GCA_039081455.1 Macrobrachium rosenbergii | reverse complement strand
AGATTGAACCATTAAGAGTAAAGTAGACGTCCTCAAGGAGGCGGAGTTTTATTCAACATAGGTCCAGAGTTCATTCTGATCAATGTTTAGCCAGAGTTACTTGAAAACCAAATTGGGTAGGATTGTGTCACTCGCTCCTCTCTTAACATCAAGAAATTTCTAAGTCCAGTGTGGCTGGCCGTGTGAAATAGTTTAGTGTAATAAAACTTATGAAAAACCGTGCCCGGTGAATCCTTACCCCCTCCTGAAAACTAGAAAGTATCAATAGACAATTTCAACCTAACTTACCGAGTCCCCTGCGTTACTATCAAGTGAAAGTCAACAGACAGAGACGGAGTCATTCATATGTGGTGCAACGCAATACAAAGAAAAACTGCACCGCATAACAAAATAAATTGGTGGCAGTTTCGGAGGATTTCGCCCAGCGCACATTTGAAAAACATTAAAGTTCACGGGCCTAGAGAAATTTACAGAGAGTGAGCAGTGACGGCGCTAAAACTAACTCTCAATTTAACAGCGCAAATAATCTCAAGACGGTCTTCAGCACTACAAACACCAATACAACATCAACACTGTAGCAGAAGGGAAACGAAGCAGAATGAAATATTCCAAGAAGCAGTGAATCTTTTTGCGTCGATCGGAATGAAAAATTGACAGCGGTAAATCTCTGCCTAGTTTGAAACTTTCGAACATTCGCATAAGATCAACCAGAAATTCAGTTTAATAATTATATATGACCATAATAAGAACAATAGTAATAATCACGGCATAGATCAGCGGTGATTTTTATAAGAAAACGAAATTTACGAAAGAAAGAATCAGCAACTCGCCCTATACTACGCCGATCGCAGAAGCGAGAAGACGAAAACAAACAGTGTTGGCGGACGTATGAAAGTCGCTAATATCTACGTCAGTTCAGTGAACTTTTCTATCGTGTACCGACTTAAATACACGAAATTCCAAAAATTTTTGGTCGCTAAAAGGGAGACTTAGCGAAAAGTAGCGGTAGCAGAGCAGTGACGACGACGGCGACGAATGAGAGCGGAAGACGGCGACGAAGGATAGTGAAGAATTCGGAACGGCGATAAAGTTTAGAAGTCAACGCGTTGATAACCGCCTCTCGAAAGGGAAGTGAAGCCTTCAATCAACAATTTGGAAGGGATTCCAAAATTTTTCTTCGCCAAATTCAGCAAGTACGGACTGGAAGTCGGCCGAGCTGTGCCGAATTATCGCTGGATGCTAACGACAAATTGCGCTCAAGTGCAATCAGCGCGATCTTCAAGTGCAAGGCGACACGAAGCTAATTGAATAGTAAACATTCATTCCTAGTATCGGGGAATTATCAAGAGAAATTTTTTTTTCTCTGTGAATTAAAATTTTTTTTTTTTTGTGTGTGTGCGTGGAATTTTTATATAATTATTTTTCCCTGCAGTGCGCAAATAATTTTTTTTAAACATAAATAATTTAAGTAAATTATTTTTCTTTTGAATAATATTCTGAATAATATTTCCTTATTGTTGTACGAAGGAAATAAGTTTTTTTTCTCATATTTAGTAATTTTTTTTTTACGAAATAGAAATTTTCGTTCACTTGGTGATAGAGACAATTCTGTTTAAATAATTCTGTCATAATAAATTTTATTGTTAAACACTTGGCGCAGCATTTTGCAGTGGAACCCAAACAATTGTATACATAAATACTAATATCAGACTTTTTCAGATTGTGAGAGTCCTATGAAGGAATGAGTTAGGAAAAATTTGAATTTTTTTGTATTGAGGGATACAGTCAACTCAGCAAACATGCAATTGAAGTAAGTACCTGATTCTCAAATTTATTTTTTTTTCAATTTTTCATTCTTGGAATCATTGAATATTTTATGAATTAATATGAATAACACTTTGGACGAAGTTATCTCCCGACTGCAACAGACAAGAAGCGAAGACCAGACTCCATATAACCTAAGACCTGTACCTGAACGACTTTCTAGACAAATTGATCCTAGTAATACTAGACCCAGACGTTCTCGTAGTCAAGGTCCCCCACTTAGTTTACCGAGTGCGCCTAACCCTTCAGTTGTAACCACTAACCCAATAACTTCCATTGTACCTAGAAATTACAATATGGCGCAAGCCGCCGTAATAACCCAAGCCACTAGATTTTGTGGAACGGTAGACCCAAGTAATGTAGATAAAAGTAGATTAGAAGAATATGGTGTAAATCGATGGATAGCAGACACAGAAAGCAGAATTTCAGCTGCTGGTATCACAGATGAGAGAAAGAAAATAGATGAAGCACTCTTGTATGTGAGTATGGAACATGGTGATGCCCATACAGTTCTTCATTCAGTACTTTTTAGGAATATTACTCTGTTTAACGAATTCAAGAAACAGTGCTTACAGTTTTGGCAACCAGAAGCACAGAAAGATCCATGGTATAACATAGGAACTTTCCATCATCAGAAATATGAGGGTAATCACTTAGTTTTAGCCACTAGAGTAGAAGAAGCTATAGATAGGGTGACGACAGACATGAAAGCTGTAGGAATTGTTGTTGGAAGGAAGGATGAATTTGATGATGATGAAACAGATTTAGCTAGTATATCCAAGGTACTTAGATATATGTCCTTAGGACCAATCTACGATGCTTTGGGTAAGGAAGAAAGAGTAGCCTTAAAGAAGTACTGTGATGGGAAGCCAAATGATGGAATTGTACAAATTTTGATGTACATAGAAAGGAAAGTAAAACAGAATTCATCAAGTAGTAGTGCAGATTTTACGGGAACCGTAGCTAGTGGAAACCCAAGAAATAATAGCAATCAGTCCAATAGAAACCAATCAGGGCAAGCTAGGTCTAGGTATCAGGGAAATAGAAATTCGTTTGATAGAAATGGTGGGAACAACAATAGGAGATTTAATCAATCAAATAGAAACAATCAAGGTAGGCCGCCAAACAGAGGTAACAATGGGAATACCACTGGAACTAATGGAAATAACAGTGGAAATAACAGGACTCCTGGACAGACGGGAGCTAGTCAAGGCCAAAATTCAGGGAATAATAGGCCACAGTTCAATAGGCAGAGACAAAGTTGTGGAAATTGTGGTTATAACAACCATACAACACAGAATTGTAGAAGAAACAAATGGTGTTCGAATTGCAATAAGACAGGACATTTGATCCAAAACTGTTGGTACAACAAACAGGGATATTCTCAGGGGTCTCAAAATAACCAAAGTACTCAGCCTAATAATCAGAATACCTCCCCCAGTAACCCAAATCAAGGGGATTCTCAGTGACAATCACAGAGAGTGCAGCAGAAAGGTCCATCCTTACAGAAAGAAATAGTGACAGTGAATAAGGATGTGTCCTCAACAGACATTACTCAAAGTAATGAAATAGTGTTTTCTGTAAAGAATTTTAATACGTGTCAGGAAGAGTTGCCTATCATACAAGTACACTTAGAAGGTGTACTGAGTTCCATATTGTTGGATACAGGCAGTACTGTAAGTATCATAGATAAAGGCACTTTAACAAAACATATAGGTTGTGAGCTTTCCCAAATGAGAGAATCCTATAGGACCATAAAGGGGATCGCTGGAAAGCAAATAAGGGCTATAGGCAATGTCAATTTAGAGGTAGAAATTCTAAATAAGAAATACAGGGAAGAGTTTGTGGTGTTAGAAGAGAAATATTTTCCAGCTCAAGCTCTATTTTCCTTCCAGGCTATGAAAAGATGTGGAATTGCACTAGATTGTAGCAATGGAAGAATCACTATCAAGGAAATTGATAGAGGAAATGTTTGCTCTCTTGAAGAAGAGGAACAGTTTCAGATAAACTTGATCACTTTACCTGAGACAGCCTCATCTGAAGAAGTAGACATCCAACAGATAGAAATAGAATTTAATGCTAACCCGGGTAGGACAGTGAGTAGAAATTCAATGATAGAAGAAATAGAAGAAGATAGACAAACTACTTTTAAAAGCCTAGAAGCCACTCAGGAGGAATTCTCAGATAGCAGGTATGAACCTGATAACTCAAGTGCACGACAAGTAGATACCTCCGAAGAACTTAGTTCTTTTTCCCAACCTGACGATCCTGACACGCTAATAGATTGTAGTCACTTAATAATAAGAGAAGATACGGAAGAGAAGTATCTCAATGAGGTGTTGCTGTTAGGCAACCTGAAAATGACAGAGCTAGGTTCTGTGATACCACAAGATGAAAGTTCAGATGATACTGATGTCTGTTACACTGCCGATGCACAGAATGCAGAAGAGATCTGCTTAGTTAGTACTGCCGATGATAATCTTGTAAAACTCAAATTAAACAATAGCGTTATACTGCATCCACAAGGTCTGACAAAGGTTTGTCTTAGAATTGTAACAGATAAAAACCTAGGTGATACAGATGTGTTATTAGTTAATGAAGACTTACCAGACTTTGTGAAAATGGACAATTCCCTAGTAAGACTTAATGGTGGAAATTGTACGACTTATGTGTATAATTATTCTGACAAGAGACTAGAATTTCATGCCGGCATAGAATTCTGTAAGGGAATTGTGATTACTAACCCTTTACTAACCCTAAGTGAAAAAGCATTTGTCTCTGTAGCTGACACAAGAGTTAAATTAGAAGGGGAAGTAAATAATACAGATTTTCCTCATTGTAGGGACAGGTTAATACAGATATTAGAGAAATATAGGAGTGTTGTAGCAGTAACAGGAGATAAGTCAGGAAGGACAGATGTCCTGCAGCACAAAATAGTCATAGAAGATGGTGCTAGACCTTTTTATATACCTAACTACAAACTTCCAATAAGTCAAAGACCCATTGTAGACGAGATGGTTGAAGAGATGAAGGAAGATGGAGTAGTAATACCTTCTAAGTCACCTTATAATTCACCTTTACTGCTAGTTCCAAAGAAAGACGGTACATGGAGGATGGTAATTGATTACCGTAAATTGAATTCCCACACCGTCCCTGATCGAATGCCAATGCCAGTCATTAATGACATGTTAGCTCAATTAGGAGGTGCCAAGGTTTTTTCTAGCCTCGATTTACTGAGTGGATATTGGCAAGTTCCTCTCGATGAAGAATCCAAGCATCTCACGGCATTCAGTACTCACAAAGAACATTTGCAATTTGAGGTAATGCCGTTTGGTCTTACTTCAGCTCCTTTAACGTTTGTACGTTTAATGCTGCAAATCTTGGGAGATGTTGAAGACGTATCGGTTTATCTTGATGATGTAATAATTGCTAGTAAGGATGTAGAGAGTCATTTCAAGACAATAGAATTAGTATTAGATAGGCTTAGAAAGGCCGGTTTAAAGGTAAAAATTAAGAAATGTCAGTTTCTGAAGAAATCTCTAGAATATCTAGGACATGTTATCAGTGAAAGTGGTTTGAAAATGCAAGAAGGAAAGATTAAGGCTATTGTGGACTATCCAGCCCCAAGAAATTTGAAGGAACTAAGAAGATTCCTAGGTATGGTAGGATATTATCGACCTTTCATAAAGGGATTTGCTACCATAGCAAAACCATTAACTGAGTTAACTAGGAAAGATGCTAGCTATGAGTGGAAAGATGAACAGGAAGCAGCGTTCAAAACAATAAAGGATATGTTGATAACAGATCCTGTCCTAGTTTATCCAGACTTCGAGAAGGAATTCTACTTAGCCTGTGATGCTTCAAGTACAGGACTAGGTGCCGTCTTGATGCAAAAAGGATAAAACAAGGATGAGGACTGTATACTATACCAGTAGAGTTTTGAATGCAGCTGAAAGAAATTACAGTACAACAGAAAGGGAATGTTTGGCATTAGTCTGGGGATTACAGAAATTTAGACACATTTTGCTAGGACATAAAATTAATGTTCTTACAGATCAAAAACCCATTTGTGATCTTTTCAAGAAAAGGGCTTTTACCAATAATATGAAGTTCAATAGATGGTTCGTTAGCGTATTAGAATTTGCCCCAGAATTTAGATACATACCTGGTAGATATAACACATTAGCTGACGCCTTATCTAGATCACAAGAAGAGAACGAGAAACAAATTACCACTCATAATTTCGCCTTCAGTTGTCAAATCACAGACTTAGATTTAGACAAAGTTCGTCAGGAACAACAAAAGGATTCTAGAATAAGGGAAGTAATTGGTAACCTCTTGCAAGGTGAGAAAAATTCAGAGTTTCAATTGATAGATGGGTTATTGTACAAGACTTCAGACGAACCAAATGCTTGTTCACGTTTGTACATTCCTAATACACTAATACAAGACGTTTTAGAACTAACCCATTCATACAAGTTATCAGGACATCCTGGAATTAAGAAAACATGTAGAACAATCACTAGAAACTATTTTTGGCCTCGATGTAGTGAAGATGCTACTCGATTTGTTCAGAATTGTACCCTATGTAATATACATAAGGGGAATGTCAACGTCAAGGCTCCTCTGGAAATGTATCCTTCAGAATTAAATCCTTTTCAAGTAGTCACAATGGATTTCTTAGGTCCAATCCCGAACACCATCAGAGGAAATAAACAGATTTTAGTTTTCATTGACTATTTGACCAGATACGTAGAAATTGTTCCAACTAGAAACAGAGAAGCATCAACGGTGGCCGAAGCCTTTAAGTCTAGAATTATAACCAGACATTCATGTCCTCAAGTTTTGCTCTCAGACAATGCTGCTGAATTTACTAGTGACATTCTAACGAGATTGTGTGACCTTTATGAAATACAGAAATGTCAAATAACAGCATATAAGCCAAGCTCAAATGGAGCAGTAGAAAGAACAAATCGCAAGATAAAGGATGTTCTGAAAACATTGGTAACCCCTAGCACTGAAGACTGGGACTTGACTCTCGAAGACATACAATTTACTCTAAACAACACAGTAAATGAATCAATAGGAGAAACTCCTCATTTCCTATTGTATGGCTACCAAAAGAGAATGCCAAATTCACTTTTGGATGATGCCGCACCACCCAGACGTACGTACAACTACGAGGACTATATTGCTTGGAAGACAAGACGTACGTACGAGACCGTTAAAGTCACCAGGGCTAGATTAAAGGAGTTACATAAAAAATCTAGTAAGTATTACAATAACAGATCCACCATACCCTCGTTAAAGGTAGGACAACAAGTTTATGTACTCAATCATGTTCTTGAAGGGCCTAATATTAAAGTATCACCAAAATTTCGAGGTCCATATAGAGTTTTAGAAGTTTTGAAGTTGAATAAATTCAAGTTAATGCATGAAATTACCTTGAAAGAATCCATTGTACATTGGAACCACATTAAAGTAGTTCATTCAGAACCTTGGTCGTCTACCCAGTTAAAAGATTTGTCCAATAAAGATCAGATAGATAATAAAATAGAATCTTCAATGACCCCAAGGTATAATTTGAGAAGAAGGTAATGGCAAGTGCAATGGTAAACAAATGTAGTTGATAAGATTTTTACTGCTTGATAACATTATTTCAGCAAATGGATTGTATGGTGGTTGGCAGTGAGTCAGATTGTGAACTCACTCGTACAACTAAGGAAGGGAGCCATCATCAAAGAGCATGGCAAGGTTAAGATGATACAGGACCTAGCCATTGTTAAGATCCAGACGGACTCCATTATCGATCAGAGAGAGCAGTTAGTCCAGCTGAGCAATCAGATACAGGCAGGATTACAAAGTGTCCAAGATAGAAATTTGTACGACATGCTCTCCAAGTTGCAGAGGGACATCGATAGTGTTATGCCAAGGAAAGTAGTAAAGCGATCACTCATACCCTTTATAGGCGTCGCTTTACACAATCTCTTTGGAGTGGCGACCGATGGTAATGTTGAAAGGCTAAAGGAAAGAGTGGCACAACTTGAAAATTGGGCTTCTGAGCAGGGCACTGTCTATAATAAAGTAATAGGAAATGTCAATCAAAATCAGAAAATGATCACAGTGCTGAAAGAATTTGTGAATAGTGCCCTCCATAATGTTTCATCAGAAATTGCTAGAATCCATCAAACAGAAATGATGGAGCAACTGCTCATAGAAACAAGTAATTTCCTTCTGGAATACAAGGAATTACTCAATGCAATCATGATGGCAGGTAAAAACCTGCTGTCGCCTTTTCTGATAACCCCTAGTGAAATTGAAGCCATTATTCAGAAATGTGTTGTGAACAATCACTTGAAGCCACTAGTAGAAAATATAGTGGACTATTATGGCCTGATCACAGTGAAAGTGGTAGCCAATCAAATCATACTAGTGAGATCCCTTTCAACAATCCAGACGTCAACTCATTGATGTCAGTCTATCCATTCCCAATGGTAGTAGATAATAAGTCCATTGTACTAGAAGGAACAGTTCGACACTTTGCCTTGCAGCATGATTCTTTCCTAGTGACCGAAATTCCCGAACATAAACTCAGGGAATGTGTCATGCTTAATGATGGTGTATATGTTTGTAACATTGTGAATTTCTATGAACCCTTAAATGCTCTTCATTGCTTAGATGATCTTGTAAACAACAAGAATGGTAAGAACCATTGTAAATATATACCGTTTACAGAAACTTTCAAGGCTCAAATCATTGATGATGAAATTTTTGTGTTCTCAGCAAACAGATTGAATGCTAAGATTGACTGTAAGTCAAACAAAACAGAAGTAGTTTTCATTAACGTACACTCATTTTCATCTGCTTGTGAATTGGTCATTCTACATAATTTGTGTTACAAACCTACAGTCTGCACGACATACAGTTTGAATTTCAGTAAAAGTGTACATCAGTTTGCAGTTATTAACGAATTTCAACTTTCAGAACTGGAATTGGAGACATTCACAAAGCTAGAAGAGGTTCATACTTTCTTTCATACATATAAGACCGAGATTTCTCCTATTATGTCATTCATAAATGTCATTCTTTTGGTACTGTTTGCTTTTATTTCTTTTATAATTGTCAGGAAATTGATACTGAATAAGCTTACCATAATCAAGGACATGATGGACAGAATCCTTCCTAGAGAGCGATAGCGTTTACCATTGACTTGCACTTGAACATTTGATGATTGATTTTTTTTATTTTACAATTTATGATTGATAACCAGAGAGTAATAGGCATTTGATATATTTACTTTGCCATAATTTTTCTGCATTTAGTTTGAGTATTTGATATATAATTCATGCTTATATTGTTTGTGTTAGCACTATGATGCATTATAATATTTCTTGCATTTATTGCTTGTTAATAGAAATTATTGAAATTGAAGTAATTGACTATAGTCAAGTTGAGTTGGTTATCTACTTGCATTGTAGTCAATGCAGGTAGGTGACCGAGTGATGTTATGCAGTGAATAAGTATGAGATTCACTGATCGGGATTATGAAAGAGAGAGAGAGAAAGAGAGAGCGAGAGACGATGTTGATAGTTTAAAAGTGATGAGCCATGATACCAAGTAAATTGAAGTGTAACCAAAACAAACCTCCAAGATGTGGGAAAGAAAGGAGGCGCTAGAGGAATCAAAAGGTCAGCAAAATTGACCTGATTTGTCCTTGCCAAAAGTGGGAGTTAAGATTGAACCATTAAGAGTAAAGTAGACGTCCTCAAGGAGGCGGAGTTTTATTCAACATAGGTCCAGAGTTCATTCTGATCAATGTTTAGCCAAAGTTACTTGAAAACCAAATTGGGTAGGATTGTGTCACTCGCTCCTCTCTTAACATCAAGAAATTTCTAAGTCCAGTGTGGCTGGCCGTGTGAAATAGTTTAGTGTAATAAAACTTATGAAAAACCGTGCCCGGTGAATCCTTACCACCTCCTGAAAACTAGAAAGTATCAATAGACAATTTCAACCTAACTTACCGAGTCCCCTGCGTTACTATCAAGTGAAAGTCAACAGACAGAGACGGAGTCATTCATATGTGGTGCAACGCAATACAAAGAAAAACTGCACCGCATAACAAATAAATAAATAAATAAATAAATAAAAATAAATAAATAAAAAAATAAAAAATAAA
>JANJGK010000431.1:270000-272500 GCA_039081455.1 Macrobrachium rosenbergii | reverse complement strand
ATTCATTTTTATGTATTCATTTATTTTCATTAATTAATTTTCACTTCTTTTTATTCATTTATTTATTTTTATTTATTTTTATTATTTATATATTTATTTTTATTTAATTAATTATTTGTACCTATGTATTTATTTATTTGTATCTATTTATTTTTATTTATTGTTATTTACTTATTTATATTTTTTATTTATTTTTTATTCATATTTATTTATGTTTTATATTTATCTATTAATTTATATTATTTTTTTACTTATTTATTTGGTTTTAATTACATATTTATTTTTGTTTATTTATTTTTATTTATCCTATTTATTTATTTTTTATTTATTTATTTTTCATATTTGTTAATTAATTTCTTTTTATTTTTATTTATTTATTATTTTTATTTATTTATTTTTTATTTATATTTTTTATTTTTAATTATTGGTTTATTGATTTATTTTTATTTATTTATTTATTTATTTATTTTTATTTAATATTAGTAATTTAATTATTTATCTTTATATATTTATTTTTTCATTTATATCTTTTATTTATGTATTCAGTTATATTTATTTATTTCTCTTTATTTATTTTTAATAAATTTATTTATTATTATTTATTTATTTTTATTTATTTATTTATTTATTCTAATTTATTTATTTTCATTTACTTTTATTTATTTATTTCGAATTTTTTATTCATTTTTATTTATTTATTTATTTTTATATTTATATTTATTTTTATTTATTTATTTTTTATTTTATATATTTTTTATTTATCTGTTTTCATTTATTTGTCTAATTTTATTTATTTATTTATTTTCATTTATTAACTTATTTTTTAAATAGATTTTCACTTATTTTTATTTATTTTTTATTTTTATTTATTCATTTATTTTTATTTACCTATTATTTTTTATTTATATATAGTTTTATTTTTTATTTTCATTAATTTATTTATTTTTTATTTATTTATTTATTTTTAATTAATTTGTTTACTTTTATTTAATTTAATTTTTTTTCATTTATTTATTTTTTTTATTTTTATTTATCTTTTTTATTTATTTACTTTTATTTATTTTTAATTTTTTATTTACTTATTTTTATTTATTTATTTATTTTAATTAATTTAATTTCCTTTTTTTATTTACTTATTTTTACTTATTTATTTATTTATTTTTGTTATTTTTTTATTTTTTTATTGTATTAATTTACTACTACTTATTTATCTTTTTTTTTATTAATTTTTTAATTTTTATTTATTTATTTATTTTATTTTTTATTTATTTTTTATTTATTTTTATTTAATTATTGATTTTTATTTATTTATTTTCATTTATTTTTTTATTTATTTTTAATTATTTTCATTGATTTATTTATTTTGATTCATTTAAATTTATCTATTTTTTTATTTATTTATTTTCATTTATTTATTTAATTTTATTCATTTTCACTTATCTATTTATTTTGCATTTATTTATTTAGTTCTCTTTATTTATCTATTTTTATTAATTTATTTTTTTTTTATTCATTTATTTTTTATTTTTATTTATTTATTTATTTTTATTTATTTATTTATTTTTATTTATTTATTTTCAATTATTTTTATTGATTTTTTATTTTTTATTTTTATTTATTTATTTATTTCTGTTTATTTATTTACGTTTATTTATTTATTAATTTTTATTTATATTTAATTATTTATTTATTTATTTTTATTTATTTATTTATTTATTTTATTTTCTTATTTATTAATTTTTATTTATTCAGTTATTTATTATTATTTTTCTATTTATTTTTTATTTTTCTATATTTATTCATTTTCATTTATTTGAATTTTTTATTTATTTATTTTCATTTATTTATTTATCTTCATTTATTTATTTATTTTCATTTATTTTTATTTGTTTATTTCTTTTCATTTCTAATTATTTATTTTTATTTTTATATATTTAATTTTAAATTTATTTATTTTTATTATTTAGTTTTTATTCCTTTATTTTTATTTATTTATTTTTATTTTTATTTATATTTATTTATTTATTTATTTTTATTTTTATTTATATTTATTTATTTATTTATTTATTTTTATTTTTATTTATATTTATTTATTTATTTATTTATTTATTTAGTGATTTTTATTTTTTATTTTTTATTATTTTTATTTCTTTATTTTCATTTTTTTATTTATTTATTTATTTAAATTATTTTCCCTTATTTATTTATTTATTTTTATTAAGTTATTTTTATTTATTTATTTATTTTTATTTTCATTTATTTTTTTATTATTTATTTTTATTTATTTATTTATTTTTTTTATCTATTTATTTATTTTTGTTTTTTTTGTTCGTTTATTTTTTAATTTTAATTTTTTTTTATTTATTTATTTTTTTTATTTGTTTATTTTTATATATTCATTATTTATTATTTTTTTATATTTATTTTTTATTTATTTTCATTTATTTATTTTTTATTTTAATTTATTTATTTTCATTCATTTGTATTTATTTCTTTTTAT
>JANJGK010000431.1:182500-185000 GCA_039081455.1 Macrobrachium rosenbergii | reverse complement strand
CCAGAGGATGACCAACGAGCTGGTCGAAACACGTCGACGGTACCTACAATACAACTTGAACCCAGACGAACGATTTCTGATTGAATATTGTAATAAAAGACTTCCAATATTCCGCACACTGTCCTTTTCCAACATGAATATCGGCCAGTTACTGACTAACATCGCTGAGCCTGAAAAGCGAATCATAAGGAGAATAGATAAGACACTATATAAGATAAATTCGCATAATACAGCCATCCTTTTTAATAAGACCTGTTTAAAAGAGGGTCTACTTCCTTCATATTATTATTATTATTATTATTATTATTATTATTATTATTATTATTATTATTATTATTATTATTATTATTATTATTATTATTATTATTATTATTATTATTATTATTATTTTAAACGAAAATAAATAAATAAAAATAAATAAATAAATAAATGAAAAAAAAAAATACAAATAAATAAATAGATAAAAAATAATAATTATAAAGTAAGAATAAATTAATAACTAAAAATAAATAAAAAATAAATAATTAGAAAATAAATAAATAAAAATAAATAAATAAATTAAAATAAATAAATAAGAAAACAAATAAAAATAATTAAATAAAAAGAAAAATTAATAAATGAATAAATTAATAAAGATAAATAAAAAAATAATTAAAAATAAGTGAATATTTATAATAAATGAATAAATAAATAAATATATTTATAAAAATGATAAAATAAAAAAATAAATAAATAAATAAAAAATAAATGAATAAAACTAAATAAATTAATAAAAATAAAATAAAAGGAATAAATGAATAAAAAATAAAAATAAAATTAATAAATAAAAGTTAATAGATAAAAATAAATTAATAGAAATAAATAAATAAAAAAAAAAAAAATAAATGAATACATAAAAAAAAAAAAAATAAAAACAAATAAATAAATAAATAAAAAAAATTAAAATTAATAAATTAATACATATAAATAAACATAAAAAATAAAAAAAATAAATAAATAAATATAAAAATAATAAATAAAAACAAGTCACCAAATAAAAATAAATGAAAATAAATAATTAAAAAAAAAATAATTAAATAAAAATTAAAATGAAAAAAATAAAAATAAGTAAATAAATAAAAATAGAAAATTTAAAAAATGAAAAAATAAATACATAAAAAGTAAATAATAATAAATTAATAAAAATAAATAAAGAAATAAAATAAATGAAAATAAATAAATAAAAATATATAAATAAACAAATAAAAAAAATAAATGAATAAGTGAAAATAAGTGAAAATACATAAATAAATAAGTGAAATTAAATAAAAATAAATAAATAAATAAAAATAAATAGATAAAAAATAAATACAAAAATAAATGAAATTAAATGAATAAAAATATATAAATAAATAAAAAAATTATAAAAATACTAAATAAAAATACATAAAGAAAAGAATAAATAAAAAATAAATATATAAATAAAAATAAATAAATATATAAACAAAAATAAATAAAAAATAAATAAATATAGATAAAAATAAATAAAAATAAATGATTAAATAAAAATGAATGAAAATAAATGAAAATAAATAAATAAAAAAATAAATAATAATAAATAAATAAAGAAAAATAAATAAATAAAAATAAATAAATAAATAAATAAAAATAAATAATAAAAAAAATAAAAAGAAAGAAGTTATTAAAAATAAATAAATAAATAAAAATAAATAAATAAAAAAATAAATACATAAATAAAAATAAATAGACAAATGAAAAAAATAAAAAAATACAAAAATAAATAAAGCTAAATAAATAAAAAAAGAAAAATAAATAAAAATAGATAAATAAATAAATGAATAAATAATTAAATAAATAAATAAAAATAAATAAAAAAGAAAATAAATAAATAAAAAAAAATAAATAAAAAAATAGATAAAAATAAACAAATAAATAAAAAATAAGTAAAAAAAGAAATAGGTAAAAGTAAATAAATAAAAATAAATGAAACTAATAAATAAAAATAAAAAAATAAATTAATGAAAATAAACAAATAGAAATAAATAAATTAATGAAAATAAATAAATAGAAATAAATAAATAAAAAATAAATAAATAAATTAATAAAAAAATATATTAAAAAATAAAAAAAAATAAAAATAAATAATTAAATAAGTAAAAATAAATATAAATAAATATATAAAAATAAATAAAAATAAATAAATAAAAATAAATAAATAAAAATAAATGAAAATAAATAAATAAAAATAAATAAATAAGTAAATAGAAAAGGAAAATAAATGAAAAAATATATATAGATAAATAAAAATAAATAAATAAATAAAAATAATAAAAAAATAAATTAATAAACAGAACTAAAATTTAAATAAAAATAAATGAATAAAAATAAATAAATAAATAAAAATATAAGTGAAAATAAATAAAAATAAATAAATAAATAGAAATATATGAATAAAAAAATTTAAAAATTAATGAAATAGATATATAAATGAATAAAAAAA
>JANJGK010000431.1:157500-162500 GCA_039081455.1 Macrobrachium rosenbergii | reverse complement strand
TAAAAATCAATAAATAAAAATAAATAAATAAAAATGGATAAATAAAAATAAATAGATAAAAATAAATAAGTAAAAATAAATAAATAAAAATAAATAAATAAAAAAATAAATAAAAATAAATAAATAAAAATAAATAAATATAAATAAATAAATAGAAATAAATAATTAAAATAAATTATTAAATAAATAAAAAAAAAAAATAAATAATTTGAAACTAAAAAAAAATAAATTAATAAATTAAAATAAATAAATAAATGAAAATGAATTAAAATAAATTAATAAAAATAAATAAATCAATAAAAATTAATAATTAAATAAAAATAAATAATAACAAATAAATGAATTAAAATTAATTTTTATCGATTTATTTATTTTTATTAATTAATTTTCACTTATTCTTATTCATTTATTTATTTTCATTTATTTTAATTATTTATATATTTATTTCTATTTATTTATTTATTTGTATTTATGTATTTATTTATTTATTTGTATTTACGTATTTATTTATTTGTATCTATTTATTTTTATTTATTGTTATTTATTTACTTATATTTTTTATTTATTTTTTATTCATATTTATTTATCTTTTATATTTATCTATTAATTTACATTTATTTATTTACTTATTTATTTAGTTTTAATTACTTATTTATTTTTCTTTATTTATTAATATTTATTTATTTAATTATATTTATTTATTCATTTTTATTTTTCCTATTTATTTATTTTTTTATTTATTTATTTTTTATATTTATTAATTAATTTCTTTTTAGTTTCATTTATTTTCTTTTATTTATTATTTTTTATTTATTTATTTTTTATTTATATTTTTTATTTTTAATTATTGGTTTATTTATTTTTTCTTATTTATTTATTTATTAATTTTTTTATTAATTTTAGTTTTAATTATATATCTTTTTCTATTAATTTTTCATTTATATCGTTTATTTATTTATTTATTTTCATTTATTTATTCAGTTATATTTATTTATTTCTCTTTATTTATTTTTAACAAATTTATTTATTATTATTTATTTATTTTCATTTATTTATTCTAATTTATTTATTTTCATTTACTTTTATTTATTTATTTTGACTTTTTGTATTTATTAATTTTTATTTATTTATTTATTTTTATTTTTATATTCATTTTTATTTATTTATTTATTTTTTATTTATATATTTTTTATTTTACTATTTTCATTTATTTCTCTAATTTTATTTATTTATTTATTATCATTTATTTATTTATTTTTAAAATTTATTTTCACTTATTTTTATTCTTTTTTTATTTTTATTTATTCATTTATTTTTATTTACCTATTTAATTTTTTTATTCATATATTTTTATTTTTTTTATTTTTATTAATTTATTTATTTTTATTTATTTATTTATTTTTAATTAATTTGTTTACTTTTATTTAATTTCATTATTTTTCATTTATTTATTTTCTTTTTGTTTTTTTTTTATTTATCTTTTTTATTTATTTACTTTTATTTATTTTTTTATTTTTTATTTACTTATTTTTCTTTATTTATTTATTTTAGTTAATTTAATTTCCTTTATTTATTTATTTATTTTTACTGATTTATTTATTTATTTATTTTGGTTATTTTTTTTATTTTTTTTATTTTTTCAATTTACTTTTACTTATTTATCTTTATTTATTAATTTTTTTTTATTTCTATTTATTTATTTATTTTATTTTTTATTTATTTTTTATTTATTTTTATTTAGTTATTTATTTCTATTCATTTATTTTCATTTATTTTTTTATTTATATTTATTTATTTTCATTGATCTATTTATTTTTATTTATTCAAATTCTTTTTTTTTATTTATTTTTATTTATTTATTTTTATTTATTTTCACTTATTTGTTTATTTTGCGTTTATTTATTTAGTTCTATTTATTTATCTATTTTTATTAATTTATTTTTATTTATTTTGTTTATTTATTTTTTTTTAATTTTATTTATTTATTTATTTTTATTTATTTATTTTCATTTATTTTTATTTATTTATTTATTTATTTTATTTATTTACGTTTATTTATTTATTAATTTTTATTTATATTTAATTATTTATTTATTTATTTATTTTTATTTTTGATTTATTCATTTTTATTTATTCAGTTATTTATTTTTATTTGTCTATTTATTTTTTATTTTTTTTTGTATTTATTCATTTTCATTTATTTGAATTTTTTATTTATTTATTTATTTATTTACTTATTTATTTATTTATTTTTATTTATTTATTTATTTTCATTTACTTTTACTTATTTATTTATTTTTATTTCTAATTATTTTTTTTTATTTTCATATATCTTATTTTTAAATTTATTTCTTTTTATTTATTTATTTTTATTCATTTATTTTTATTTATTTATTTTTATTTTTATTTATTATTTATTTTTTTTTTTTATTTCTTATTTTTATTTATTTATCTTCATTTTTTAATTTTTTTTATTTATTCTAATTTATTTTCCCTTATTTATTTATTTATTTTAATTTATTTATTTATTTTCGTTAATTTATATTTATTTATTTATTTATTTTTATTTTTATTTATTTTTTTATTATTTCTTTTTATTTATTTTTTTATTTTTATTTATTTATTTATTTTTATTTATATATGTATTTATTTTTGTTTATTTTTGGTTTGTTTATTTTTTATTTTTATTTATTTTTTTTATTTATTTTTTTATTTTTATTTTTTTATTTTTATTTTCTATTTATTTTTATATATTCATTATTTATTTATATTTTTTATATATTTATTTTTTCATTTATTTTGATTTATTTGTCTTTTATTTTAATTTATTTATTTTCATTCATTTGTATTTATTTCTTTTTATTTGACTATTTTTCTTTTTTTTATTTCTTAATTTTTATTTATTTACTTTCATTTCTTTTTTTTATTTATTTAATAATTTTTCTTTATTTATTTTTTATTTTTTATTTATTTATTTATTTATTTTTATTTTTATTTTATTTTTTTTAATATTATTATTTATTTTATTAATGTGTTATTAGTTGATTTTTCAACTAATAACAAGAGGAAATCGAAAACCTGAGGCGTGCATTCCACAACCATAGCTGCCTCAGTTTCACGATCGAGCAGAGCCAAAACCGCTGCCTCCCCTTCCTTGACGTCCTTGTGGAACAGAGAGAGGCCTCTTTCTCTACGAGGGTCTACACGAAACACACGAACCTGGGCATGTGTATGAACGGGGCGAGCGAGTGCCCCGAGAGGTATAAGCGCTCCACCATCAGCGCCTACGTCAGGAGGGCCCTCTCACACTGCTCCTCCTGGAACGACACCCACGGAGAAATGGAACGTGTAGCCCAAACCCTCGTCAACAATGGACACCCAAACCGGGATATAGAAGAATCTATCAAGGCGAACATCGATAGATGGTACCGTCAGAAACCTCGCCCCGATGCCCCTGAACGCATAGAGCTCTTCTACAAAGAGCAATTTCATTATAAATATAAAGAAGACGAGCGCGCCCTCAAAAACATCATCAAGAATAATGTCAGCCCTGTTGACTCCAACAGAAACATACATCTGGTTATCTATTACAAGAGCAGAAAGACGAGCAGCCTGGTTATGCGCAACAACCCAGCCCCCCCTCAGCAGGACCCCTTGAAGAAAACCAACGTGGTATACCGGTACTCATGCCCCGTCCGAGGATGCCTCGGTTCTTACATCGGTATGACCACCATGCGTTTCTCCAAAAGGATTTCCTGCCACGCCCAAGAGGGGGCTATCTTTAATCATGCCAGGACCGTCCATAACCAGAAAATAGCAAGAAAAGACATAATCACGAACATCGAAGTAATTGACCAAATTACCGACCACCGCCGCCTACGCCTCTTGGAAGCATTGCACATTGGGAAGGAGAAACCAACACTCAACATTACGCAAGAAACCTTTCTCCTCCCCACGGCAGCCAGGAGACATGCATCGAGCGATCCCCATAGCGTACGAGCAAATCAAAATTCGGCATCCGAGGATCGAAATTCTTCTCTTCATCCTCAGCACTACAACGCCGCTCGCACGCAAGACGAAAACAGAACTTGGATGGGAAGGCTCCGCCCGAGGGTACATGCCCCGGGCAGCCAATCATAATTCAGCACCGATCATGACCTCCCCTATAAATACCAACCCGAGCACCTCGTTTCTTCAGACCTCCTGCAACCACGTCCAGAGGATGACCAACGAGCTGGTCGAAACACGTCGACGGTACCTACAATACAACTTGAACCCAGACGAACGATTTCTGATTGAATATTGTAATAAAAGACTTCCAATATTCCGCACACTGTCCTTTTCCAACATGAATATCGGCCAGTTACTGACTAACATCGCTGAGCCTGAAAAGCGAATCATAAGGAGAATAGATAAGACACTATATAAGATAAATTCGCATAATACAGCCATCCTTTTTAATAAGACCTGTTTAAAAGAGGGTCTACTTCCTTCATATTATTATTATTATTATTATTATTATTATTATTATTATTATTATTATTATTATTATTATTATTATTATTATTATTATTTTAAACGAAAATAAATAAATAAAAATAAATAAATAAATAAATGAAAAAAAAAAAAATACAAATAAATAAATAGATAAAAAATAATAATTATAAAGTAAGAATAAATTAATAACTAAAAATAAATAAAAAATAAATAATTAGAAAATAAATAAATAAAAATAAATAAATAAATTAAAATAAATAAATAAGAAAACAAATAAAAATAATTAAATAAAAAGAAAAATTAATAAATGAATAAATTAATAAAGATAAATAAAAAAATAATTAAAAATAAGTGAATATTTATAATAAATGAATAAATAAATAAATATATTTATAAAAATGATAAAATAAAAAATAAATAAATAAATAAAAAATAAATGAATAAAACTAAATAAATTAATAAAAATAAAATAAAAGGAATAAATGAATAAAAAATAAAAATAA